>JAAAKM020006971.1:45534231-45582647 GCA_010016025.2 Alatinidae sp. Z8VKAUB7J3
GATCCAGAAATAAGAACAAGAAGGCGGACATAGGTTGCTACAGTCGAGCCGTTGTCATTTGTAATCTTGGTACAATGCCGTGATGTTTGCTCCATTCTAACGTGCTCATTGCCCGCTATTGTCACGTAGTGTTCTTGTCTCCTGTAACCATTTGCGAAAGATCAGAAGTCTTCCATCTTGCCTATATCGTAAACTAATCATCGTCCCTCGATTGTAATAAAATTTACTTCAAATTCATTGCCCGATAAACTAATTGTGGCTAAACCTGCCATACTTGTCAGTTTAGGTAGCATCATCAGGGATCTTGGAGGTGGACAGCACTACTCACGTAAAAAGTTTTGTAAGAGCTCGTGTCCTGTCCACCTCCGACCTGATACGCGAAACCCTTTGATTCGACAACGTGACATTAAGATAAATAGAGCCAATCCCTAATTGACTCTCGATGCAGGGAGTTACTCACCAGAGACTCAAACCTACCACGATAAACTCAACAAGTTCGAAATGAAGTGCTAGTATCTAGCTAAATCAAGTATGCTTTCTGATTACCGGGAGCACGTCTCTTTGTAAAATTGACCACGCCCTTCAAAACTCAGCTTTCTCTCTGTCGACAATTAAATCTGTGAAGTCTCAGTTGAACCCCATTTAAGACCTTATGACATTTAGAACGGTTATTTTTTAACGCGAGATGCCAATCGTTGAGAGCTCCAACCAACTAAAAGTGGACAAAGGAGGATAAACGACCAGTAAGTAAGTAATGGCCCTATAACTTATGGATATCATCTGGAGGTAGTTACATACTTACCGGTGTATGTAAGTAAGATGGGCGGGGATTAAGCACATGACGACGTTTAAACATTCGTTTTCGAAGACCAGAGAGGTAGCTATTAACGGCAGAAATTAAGATATTCAGTTCAGAAAACTCAAATACTTCAATCAAGTATCCAGAGGAATTGGTACAGAGAGATCTGCTACCGGGGAGTGTCTACGAAAGACGGTCAAGGGGCACATTCCTCAAATAACATCAAGGAGTTAACAGAAACAAACTTCATAGATGCGGTTAAGAAAGCTCAAAACTGTTGGAAATGGCATGATTTCATTGTAAGTAGAGTCACAGCAGATCAGGAGTGGTCTTCCCGTTAAAAGACTATGATGCTACTTTTTCCAAATCCAAAACTAAGGTACGCAGGTTTGAAACCTTACTGTCCTCTTTACATTTCACAGAAACAAGCTGGATTCACTCTAATATCAAGTGCATGTATTCAATGATAAGCAAGAAAGGAGGAAGTCTTTT
Source organism: Alatinidae sp. Z8VKAUB7J3 (assembly GCA_010016025.2). NCBI lineage: Eukaryota > Metazoa > Cnidaria > Cubozoa > Carybdeida > Alatinidae > Alatinidae sp. Z8VKAUB7J3. The sequence goes on from JAAAKM020006971.1 coordinate 45,535,523, forward strand.
GGCAGAAAGAGATTTAGTAATACATTTAAACGTGTCTTGGGATTTAAATCTGAAAACTTCATGATCAGATGCTAAAGGGGAACACGAAAAGGTTTTATAATAATCAGATATAATACGCGCATCACATTGATCAATATTTTTACTTCATAATCTGTTTTTCAACACATTTAGAGAAGTCAAGTTCGGTACTTAAGTTTACTTTTTGTAACTTAGAAAACGTTGCTTGGTTTCCATGTATCTGTCACAGGGGACGTTGTAAGCACGTCTTCTCTCGACAATTTAGCTTTGGCTTCAAACACAGCCAAAACAGACGTGTATTTCCATGCTTGCAATGTCTGCATTGCCTAGCATAGGCGTACAGCACCGCAAGAGCGCCCTGGCTAGAAGCATCTCTTAATTCTACGTTGCCACCCCCAGCAATCTTTCCAAACAACGCCACATGAAGTCTAATCCTACAAAAGCGTTCAAAATTCCAAAATCCAAAGAACACAAACTTCTTAATCGGCGTCAAATAGGATTGCTCTAAACTCAATTATGCCGCGGAAATCTCCCAATCCTCTTGACTTACGATAAGCAACTGATTTCCAGCTAATTGCAAAGCAGGAAAATCTTCTAATATTGCGTAGCTATGTTACCTTGCTGTTGAAAACTGTCAGAGGCAGACGCAGTAAAAGGTTAATGTCTGATACAGTTTCAAAATGATATCTATCCGAGTTCATACTTTCAAAGAAACGTTACAATATCTACTAAACTCTCAAAACAAACCCTCTGTTTAAAGCAACATGATTACTAAAGATGAACCCGGTCTTCCTTGCACATTTCAAGCCAAATTACCCACAGCTAAAGCTCAAGCCTTTTATTTATACATGCAAACGAGGTTTTTACACAATATTGAGGCAAGCGAACTTGAGCTCCTCTAGGCTTCCTTACGCCTGAATAGAACACGCCGTCACTTGTAGCACACGATGCTTCTGTAAGGTGCATATCAACTGCGTTATAAAATCCACTCTAAATGACACAAACAGCGTGTCATGGCTCATTACCACGTTTCCAGACAAAACGTCTACTCCTGTCTTCCTTACAGTATCAAATTTACAGTATGGGTGCTGAACCATGCGTCAAATCAAACTGTAAGTACTCTAACAAGCCTTCAATATCACAGCATCGAATTTGCAGCTGAGATCAATAGCTTTGAGTCCCTTGAATCACGGGAATGTAACGGAATCGGTCCTTGAAAATGATCCATCCCCTGCTCTGTACTTCCGAAACCACACTTTCTAACCTCTGAATCACAAATACATCTAGCAGCTAACCACGTGCAACAACACTCCGGGTGGGCAAAGGACCTGACAACTGGAGGATTTTCAGAGCTGAAGATGTTCCAACAGTGACTTGCGGGATGAAAACTAGAATAGAGTACTAAAGTGATGACGTCATAAATTTTTTTTTTCGAGGAATCGCAAATATAACTATATCACAGTGTTAATCCTACCACCAAATGCCCGTATACCAAATATTGCACTCAGGCCTCCTTCCAGCTGCGAGAAACGGCTCCTTGAATTTGGAAAATGCCTTAAGGAAACACTGTTAATTTTGCTCAGTTCAAAAGTTTCAAGGAATTTGGTGAGGGTGGGTTACAAATTGTTCAAAAGTGGCCTACTTTCACATGGAATGACCCTATTTCATTTGCTCCACAGTTTGCACAACCATGTCAACAACCATGGTTTATACTTAAAAGCAATGAAACACTAATACATATTGTAACACAGAAACTTGTAGACACAACTAAGAACACGTGGATATAGTAGGCCTATAAATTAGCATATAACTTAAAGTAAGATATAGCTCATTTTACTTGATGCAGATTTCATACTAATACCAGTCCTACTGAAACATTGGATGGGCCTTCACTATAGCTATAAGAGTATGCCTACATATCTACCAATATATCTACATTAATTATAGTTACTTACCACTTTATCTGGTGTGTTAATGTAAAGATCCACCATTCTCTGCTTACGAATGGACAAGATATCATTGGAAACGTCACTTGTTTCTGGGAATAACAGATTCCAGAATCTGTTTTCACTAAGTATATTAACAATTAATTCACAAACTGCTAGTCTGTTTGATCGTACTGCAACATGTATGGCATTATAACGCGAACCTTCCTGTAAAATAACAGGTGTTTCTCCTGAGCTTATTAAGTATCTTGGATTAAAAAATGCCCTTTCTTTAATGTCTGTTACATTGTTGCTTTCAATAGCTTTCCTAAATGCTATTATTTCCCTTGGAGTGGGACTTTTGAATATACTTATTGGCTCAGAACCCACTTTCGGCTTTATAACTTCCTTTCCAACATCACTTGTTAATGCATCTGACAGTGAAAAACTTTCGGCTTCAATTCTGCTTTTAAAAGCTTTAATTTTAAACCGAGATACCTTTCTCTTTTTAACAGCTTCCAATGCAAGTTCTTGAGAGTTGAACACTAAAAGTTCGTCAGGTTTCTGTCTACTACTATCGCCTGAAGCATCCACTCCAGTACAGCAAAGGCCGTAATAAAAGACGCCGTTCTCGCCTTCAATTGAAGCATTTAATCTATCTTCATCGGTTGCTTCGCTCATACCTAACCTCCCATAGCTACTTTTCGCTTTACCCATCAATACCTGCTCGTCGTCCTCACTGTCTGTTTTGTGACATTTTCCAGTCCTGCTCGTCAACCGGTTTCGAAGTAAGTTCTCAAAGACCATTCTTGTGGTGCCCGTTATTGGACCAGATGGGAGTCCATTGACTGTCAACAAATTAACAAGCTCAGAATCAGATAACCCTGATATTTGGGAAACATCAAAGGTTGACATGGTGAGATCGATAAATGACTCATAAAAGAAATGATTAATGTAACTTGGGCCAGCTACAACAAAATCCTGTTTTCATTTCTAGTGGAAACTCTTGAAAATTGATATGTACAGTAGTCGATTAAAACATTGCCAGACTCAGCCTCCTTCCTACGAATGCTGTAGCGGTGAATATAAAATGTAACATTGTGCACCGTTTATATACTCGATGACTTTTAAATGGAAACATGAGAGTGCATATGCTTTATCTCAATTCCAGCAGCCTTTTTCACAAATAAAAATTACCCAGTTGCAGGAGGTTGATCATGACCGAAATTGAGTCCCATTTTGAAATAAATTGGCGCCAAATTTTGCACAATGGACTGGATACTGTTGATGCCACAGGAAACCGAGGTATTCATTGGAGGCGCAGTGGGGAGCAAAATTTGTTTTGATTTCTGACAATAGCAACAGCCAAATCCAAAGAGAGAACAGGCACTGTCCAGCCCTAAGCCGATATCTTAATTCAATTCGCTCTTTATGAAACCCAAATTTCGGAGGCTGCAATTCATTGGTACTTTTAAGCGTGTTAAGAACAATACGTTTACTTGCTATGCTCGAAAAATGTGTTTACCGCACGAACCATATTTATTCGAATAGGTCCAGGGGGCTTCCGCAAATCTTCGAGACGAGAAATCATCATGGAAGGAGCTTCAAATAAAAACTAGTAATTTGCGGGAACACAACAAAAACTAAGATTCAAACACGAGAACGTTTTAAGAGAAGCACAATAAATGTTCTACGGGCGAAAATTAAAGGGGGTATGTATGTAGGTATGTAGGTATGTAGGTATGTAGGTATGTATGTACGTATGCATGTATGTATGTGTGTATGTATGTATGTATGTATGTATGTATGTATGTATTTATTTATTTATTTATTCATTCATTCATTCATTCATTTATTTATTTCCAAATTTAGAAAACACCTTGTTTCCATAATGGCCCCTTTATAGAGGTATTAACAAAAATTGTGCTCTAGAACGAAAAGAGGAACTAAGGTTGTAAGGTTCATAGGGAGGATTTCTTTACTTACTCTAATGTACCCAGCAGGCGGAACTAAAAGTAATGGTATTCCTTTTTTTCTCTTTGCTGGAGTGTTTTAAGAAATTTTTCTTTACAATGTAGAATAGTAGGTAGACAATTAATTTTCCCCTGATTGTAGATATGACTCGATGGAGGGGGTTTCATTGCTTGTGCGATTTTGGGGGGACATTTTAAGGTATCTCTGTAGATATACGAATGCCAAGGTGTTGTAACCATGGCTCATGAAAGAAGGATAACATGAAGAATAACATGGAGCCTATCAGTTCAAACAAATAATAATAGACAAAATGGCGACTGTTTTGACTTTTCTCTCATATTAAGAGGGATGCATGCAACACAAAGCTGGAACAAAACATTACGAAATTATTTGTGATATCAAACTAAAAACGGTACAAGAGTAGGCATGTTTTTGAGAGATATTTTTTAGAATTTATCATGTGAAGGCTATGCTATTGTAAAACTAATAGTGATTGACTAGCCACTTGTTATCGTGGAAAGAGAAAATTATCGCGATTGGTTATTGCCCATAAACCTTATCGAAATTTCCCAGCCTAGACGAAAGTGGTCTTAACACATGCACCGCGATTCTCCACCTTTGAGGTGGTTTTTATTGTTAATGCACTCAATCAAATACACTATTGATCATAGGTAAAACAAAACAAAAATAATACCAATGCCTGGAATAACAATTGATACTCAGAACAATTCAGATCCAGATGATTTCGGGTTGGCAAAGTGGCAATCGGTTGTGCCTTGTGATGACCCAAAACGAAAAATGCAAGAGACCGATATTTGATCTTAGTCCTTAATCTGAAACACTTACCCAAATTTTATAGGTAAATAGCAACCTTTCACTGTATCATCAAAAACAGGTCTTAAGTAATGGACTTAGAGACAATTGAATCAACATTCAATAATCAGTAAATTGATTTAGGTTGCCCGGTGCGTTAATCATAAGTAGAATTCGGTCTTTAATCAGTTTAAGTTTGGGCTTGCCACCCCAAATATCTTGTAGAACTTCAAATCACTAAACACCACCGATAAAATTCATTAAACATAAGAAGCATGATGCTATTCTTACTGCAACCTCATGGACCTACTATCTACTCTTAATGATGACATTACAAGAGGGACCATAAGGGATAGGTTACCAAGTAACGATACTACCCATCTACTCTGGCAGTGATATATAGCATATGTAAAGAACTGTCATGTAACCTAAACAATCCAAATCAATGAAGCTTTTCATATAAGAAGAGAGCCTACATCAAGATTGTACATCTTTCCCACATAATATGTATTCATCATAACTCGTCGAACAATATCAAATCATCACTGACATCAGAGAATTTTACCTTGTAACTTTCTATTGGTGTAGAACAGATTGTCCGGCCGGATGGCGGGCCTTCTTTGGTCTTGTTACATGATGCATAGAGGATGGTCTCCAATACCGTTGAGCTGGATGTCGATGTGCACCGATGGATGATTGGGAGCTGATATGGCAACTAGGGAAATAGGGTATGTTGACATCGGAGGTCAACTAGGCCTACCTCAGTTCGTAAAGTATAAGCTGAAATGGCTTAGTTAGGCCTACATGTTCAAGTCCAGGTGGTGACATATTTTCTATTTCTCTAATGTCTTTTCTAAATATGAGATTACTAAGCTACTGCATATGGCACCTGTCAGTAGGATCCATTTACTTATTCACCGGCATGGTGTCACTAATAAAATAGGTAGAATAAACTCGATTTTTTTCATAGAGAAGACCCACCGAAAACGTTTATCTTCGCATCATTCAGTTTCCTATTAAACCTGGTCTATCACTAAGGCAATCAAAATTGACCAGAAAGTACCAAATTTTGTTTTAAGCCTCCCACAATGGGAATTTTTTTGCTTTACCACGAGAAGTTTTCACCTTGTTTTGACTTTCAGAATCTATTTATAGGAAATGAGCAAGACAAAGGAAAATATTCAAAATAGTCATGATCTAATCTATGTGAGGTGCGCTGAAATGGAAAGTAATAATTCTCAACGTTTTCAGCTGAAATGGACGCTTCTCCAGAAAAGCTTCTTTAGCATCGAAAAGCTTTCATTACCATAGGAATCTTCGCAGTAATGTGCACCGGATTCCGTTTTCAACTTCTAACAGCAAGGCCTATCTATTATCAAAAACTATTCGGTACCGTGTAACTCAAAACTAAATTGAACCAGGGTATGGTTTTTTGCTCTTTCATCTCGTTTTGTATCGGCTTTCTTCACACTAAGCAAGACCCGCGCTAGAAGGGACAGATTTTTTGAGAGAAAAAAATTTTTGATTTCATTGATGTAACGCAAAAATTTTGATCGTATTTTGACCTATAAACCTATAGCTGACTGGACAACTGATCACTCAAATATTCGACATGGGCAAGAGAGTCTGTCATGGTATTGACAGAGTAATGATAGTTTGCACCCTAGTATCGTCCCCCTATTTATTTGTGTTTTTGATGTTCAAAGTTGTTATAAAATTTAGCAGAAGCTCCCCCGTGATATAAACCGATGAATTATATAAGTAACAGCGCAAGCTTCCTATTTTTTGTCACTTACCGTTGTCTACATAATATCAACATTTCTTTATTGCACGAGTCAGTCATAAATCTCTTCTGCTGAGTTGTTTGGTCCAGTTGGTCGCTTCCCACAACACAACTCCTAAACGCACAAAAACTCGTATGTTTAAATCGAGCAGCTCAGGAGTGTTGGTACTAATAGACGGAGAGTAGACTTTCTGTTTGGGAAAGACGTATCAAAGATTTTACGAAGCGGCAAGAACATGGAGAGGTTTTAATACTTATTCCAGTTTTACTTCTAGATAGGTCGCTTCTGCCATATCATATAACTAAGGTGGCATCATGCTACACTATCACTACTTCGAGATGTTTTATTTCTTCTGCATAGAAGAACCTGCAACCAGCAGTCAGTATATATAATTTCAAATCTAATAAATATCATTGTTCCCATCATACACTCATGTGTCAATATTTACAGCAATACCTTAAAATTTAAATCATGAAAAATGTCAATGACGATCCTATTCCTATTCGGAACGATCGTAGAGAACGTAAATGATTAAAACCCTACTTTAACGTTCTCAAACATTCGACAAGGAAACAGTTATACGCAGGTTTTGACATGATGCACCCCAAATAGTGAGGACTGCTGGTCATCATTTTCTTTAACGTCAAGGTGAAGGAAGATAGCCTCGCATTAGGAAAACAACAATAATAACATGAAATAGGCTACGTTTGAAGGCGCTCCGAAATAGGATTTTCATAACTGTTTTTGAGAAATTGGTGCAAAATTAAGAATGTAGGCACTGGAATTTGAACTGGGAAGCACATATTATGATAACTCAGTCGATGGTGCAAGATTTCCTACGTTTGTGGAAAGACAACGATTCGCTGAGTCATGCAGAAACATTTTGAAACACGAGGAAAATTACATTAGGAAGATAGTAAACTTTAGTGCAGTTATAGACGCAAGTGGCATGAAATTGCACAGTCTATGGATTTTTTTCAGGCAATACACTTTCCGTTCTTGTTCCTTTCACATTGAATAGAGAGGAGCTGTATTAAATAACAAGAAAGGACTTAAACTCACTGACATATCCTTGAATTTCAATCAGTAACACAGTAGAGTCCTAATTGCACAGAGTTGCTGCGAATATGCAAAAAGTCAGCTTTTAGAAGTTGTAAGCTGTTGGGCTGTTACACAAGTATACTAACTAGATTACCTAAAAAAATGGTGGCTGTATAATTTGCTAGCGTTATGAAATGTCAGCCTGACTGTATACCATGTCAGATTGAAGGGCGTGTTAGTTTTTCGATGAATACTTTCAGAATTTGGCTTATACTTCATGCCAGATAAGGCCGAAAAAATTCAAAAAATGTAGCCATGTTGTAAATTATACTTGTTTAGGTGAAAATTTTGTAAATAATGTCTTATCAAGGAGGGCGGTGTGATAGTAGATTGTAAAATCAATTTCTACCGATGTTTGTTTTAGTCATAATGCATTAGGCTACGAAATTTGAGTCATATGCACCATCATAGTCCGCAAATATACCCCAAGATACTAACTGGGCATTAAATAGGTAAAACTAGCTTAAATGTTATGCCAGAAGCGACCTACCATCATAGTCCGAAAATATACCCCAAGATACTAACTGGGCATTAAATAGGCAAAACTAGCTTAAATGTTATGCCAGAAGCGACCTACTATCATAGCCCGAAAATATACCCCAAGATATTAACTGCGCATTAAATAGGCAAATCTAGCTTAAATGCTATTCTTGCTTTTCGTCAACGGACTCAGAGATACTCACTCTACTAACGAGCAAAATGTAAAGTGACTATTTTTCAGAAACCGATAAAAACGGAGGGAATGCTTACGGCTTCATGGCACAAATTTGTTTATATGTCCGTTTCATTATTTAGTTTTAATAATGTTAAAAATTGTCTCACAAAATTTTAAAAATTGCTTCCAGTTTATTAAAGTTCCTTTGCAAATTTAAATTTTTCTTGTGCCATGACACAATAGCCATCTTCCTTCATACGCCATCATTGTTATTCTTCTTTGTCCAAGACAAACGGATCAGGTGTGTCAGGTCTACGACGACAGCTCTATTTATCAAAACACGGAGACCCAAACACGCTCCCTTGCTTAGGCAAGTGTTTCACAACCGTTTTGGTTTGCCACACCCTTAGTGGTCACATGGCCTCCCCCTTAGCGAGCCTTTGCCCTATTTCTCGGGAGTTCTGATACCTCATCATATGTATCACCAGCTAAGCTTCAATTTAGTAGAACTGTATTGCAGTCCTTCCTTAATCATCATCTTCGAAATCATTTGCAATTGTCATTGTCACTCGTAATCTCGCTTTATACATACTTATAAAGTTTCAGATGTCGAGTGACTGCCGTTCTTCCCAGCAGGTGGCTTATCACTTATGCTATATTTGTTATAAACACCTGAACACACCCTGCCACTCCTTGATCTAGATGATACGAAATCCTGATTAAAAGGCAGCTTTGCAACAGCAGGCCCTGTCTTCTATTCGTTAACAGGATGTAAATGAGAGATTGATGTTCAAATGTCAGAATTCACCCAGTAGGAAGTGAAGGCTACTAAGGGTTTCCAATTATTGCTACGGGGTTCTGGCTGTTAGGTGAATTGGATCGAGAAATTGCTTGACAAGGTTGCGAGTTTAAAAATGGATTTTTCAAGTACTTTGATAATTAATTCCTTCGCATAAACATCTCACTCTTTTTTATCACAAATACGTTCAACAATTACATTTACAAATTTGAAGTGATTGAAATAACGTTGTCCAAGTTTTCTATTGATCCGTGATAATGTGTCTCATAGTAGGATTCATTAGAAAGTGGGTGTCTGAGAGCCTTCATTTTTACAAATAGCGTGATTGCAACGCTATGTTTGATAATCCAACTATTAGAAAAGTACATTCCATGTGCAACACGTGACTTCTACTCTGAAACGCAAACTCAACAACTGCAATAAAAAACAATAATTAAGTTAACGGTTTTGGAGAGCAATCCCAAATCTTGTCATCACCACCATATATGCTTGTATATGCTCATAAAAATAAATGTTCATGTCCATTCAAATAGCCAATATTCTCCTATGCATAGAATATTGTAAGACTCAAAGATATACACATATTTGTCTACATTTCGATGCTGTCTTTTCAAAATACTTTAGTGGCGAAGATGATATCGAAATGTAACTGAAAGTGACGAAAGACGAAAGATATCGAAACGCTTAAACCTGTTGATTGCTTTTGACTATTTTGTATAACGAACTCCCAACTATGCTGAGAGAATTCCTATTAATGATTAACTTATACATATGTATATATATGTATATATGTGTCCTGGGTATGACACTTAACTAAACTGCATCCGGTGGTGAGACTCCAGTTCGGGAGTTCTGGAGTTTTTGGGCTGTATAATATAGTGGAGTTACCCCTTAGTCACCACTACTCCCAGGTCTGTGCTGACCCGGAACAGTAGAACCTGTAAGGGTCCCAGCCATGGGTAAATGGTTTTTATGGGTAGTTAGCAACCCATGAGATGGTAGCTCGTAAAAACTATTATGTTGCGGTTTCTTCGACGGCAGCGGAAAGGGTATGATGGATATCCGGCAAAAAATTTTTGACATTAATGCGGAAATATTCCATCTATCGCACACCAACGTACATTTATAAACTCATAATCATAGCGCTGATGTAAAACATTACGCAAGTAAGTTTAAACTCAATGCTTTCATTGGTAGTCTACTCAATGCAATGAAATTGCATTTCCCGCTGTTTTCTTCTGGCATGGTACATAGGACAGCAGGATTCATTACAACAGAATGTTTAATATCAGAAAAAGAAAAAACCAACAAAAAAGAAATAATAATAATAATTTTTTTATAACTGCATTGCCATTTATTCTTTTTGAAAATTTACAGTTAATAACCTTTACAAGATATAGAATATTCACTGTTTTCACCCGGCATAATGGGGACAGTGAGATTTATAGTAGCGGATAATAGCAATAACAAAATGATGATGATAATAATAATAATAATAATAATAATAATTTTAAACTTCATGTATTTTTCATTTCGAATAATACAACCATTTCTCAATTTACAGGCAAAAAGTTTACATGTACGATGTACGTTTTGCTTTAAAACTACCAAACAAGAAGCTCGTGATTGGGCCAATTATTATTTCTCTTCCAAAAAGAAAATATGTTACTCTTATAATGCTACTACCACTTATTATTATAATAATAATAATAATTTATTTTGACTTTATGCCTTTTCAGATATAATTATATTACAATAACATTCTTATTGCTTTCTACTGGAGACGTGTATTGGTCAACAGGATTTTGTTACAGAAATGTATATGTATCAAAATCAACAAAAACGAAAGAGGATAACAATCGCATAATGAACAAACAAGAAAAGGAACAACAAAATACAAAAACATAGTATTTTCTTGGGTTCACTATTGTTGTTGAATATGCAGTCTGTATAGAATTACTGTGTATGTAGATGTGACGCAGATTATACTATATTATAAAATATATGAAGAAATACTATTGGAAACAAAAGGGTAAAGTAAAAAGTATTCTTTAATTGCTTTCTAGGTCACGACAGCCAGTATTTGTCTACTTACAACTTCTTCCACAGTTACATTTATGTAATTGAAAAACTTGAAAGCTAAAATTTGAGGGCTAATGCTTCACTTAGTTCCTTTTATTATGCAAAGTAGAGCATTAAGCAGTTTCAGTCTGGCTTTATCTTTGTAGATCGAATTTCTAATCCGTAAGAATTTCCTCGGAAGCCGCTATCAATCCAAATTAAGGAGGTTATCAAATTACTATTGTTTCCGTGGTGACACATCATAGCTCCTTGCACTTCTACAATTTAACGCCAGAGTTGGTATTCATAGATTGATGCTTATCTACTCTTTACAAATTTGAATTCACTTGAAGAAGTCTGATCTTTGTTTCTCTTTGGATTACTAGCGTTACTGGATTTTATAATTCCCTTGACCTAACTTCCATTTGGAAGAGCTAAGGCACGCTTCAGACAAGTTGTTCTCGTTGTAAAAGAAGACTTGTAGGTTTTTGTAATTGGATCTTGGTTGCGTTTTGTTGTACTATTTTGTCACAGCAAACTTTCACGCTGTCACTTTTCTACCGAACGAGAAAGCTTGTGTCTTTCTGGGCACCTAAAATCCGCTGGTGTAAGTCAGCCCACTTTACTTTATAGACATTACGCTAGATTTACAGATTTTCTCCTCAAATTGGCAGACACGTAAAATTTGCTTAACTTGACGTGCCTATCTCAACCGTCATTCCTGTAGCAAAACACCAGAGCAAACCACTCAAAATTTTGACACCGTGGTGAAACTCTGGATCGATACAGCAAATTAGAAGGTAGTGATTTCTAGATTTGTTTATTTTAAGCTTCTCTGAACCTGTATTCTTTGGAGAACAGAATGCTTCCATGGTTGTCACATTCTGCAGGTTAAAGGAACATTGATTGAATAACTAAGTTGGTACATGCTGATCACACTTTGTAGACGGGGGGTCTCGCAATAAGATCAGATATCACTGGTAAACAGTAATAGAAACTGTATATATTTTGAAACAGGCAAAACAATAAGGTTGGTTTGATATTGTGACTACAGTTAGAAGTTTTCTGAATCCTGCATATATGATCTTGAATTTGTTACCAGAATCCTACTGGGCCTGAAGCTTGTTTGTAAATAAAAGATTAGAAGTTGCTGCGAAAACTTAAATATTTACATGTATTACGTATATAATGATAGAGAAGCAAGGCGTGAACTTTGAAAGAAACTGTTTCTTTTGCTCCTCTGGTTTCCTTTAAATTGCTATTTATGGCAAAACGTAATACACTAGGGTGCAATCCAGGCTTTTGCAAGCTCGCTTTTGCTTCAAAAGGCATGGCATGACCTCACAATTGCTAAATAGCAGCTTATATTTCATAATTGTGTTAAATCTGACAAAAAATTAGCCATTACTTCTCATGCAAACCACACTGATCGTAGATCAGCCCCCAGAGCTGCAACCCGCCTCGTTTTCATTTGCCTTATAACTTTAAAATTCCCGTAAAGTATTACAACGTATGTTTATCTTTTTTTGTAAATCAATATCTTTAAAGCAAACAATTACTGCTATTATAAGAAAAATTTGGTAGGTTACTAGATGCCTAATACATAAAAATTGCAAAGTATGTGTTGCAGAAAAAACCACCAGTAGGTGATGCCCCCCGTCTGATCGTCTGATCGTTTTAACCAAATTGCTATTATCTCTCCAGAGAGACAAAGATTCAGTAGAAAGAGGTCAACTGAGAGGTTTTCGTTTTCTGTTAGAATTGTAAATAGCAACTTTCTATTGAAAGAAACGGGGTTTGCTTTGGATAAGAAAGTCTTAAAGTTATTTCCTAATGAAAATTAAGACGTCGAGAAGACGAGCAGTCGGAGCAGATCGCGTAGAGGAGACTGGAGACAATCCACTCGTTATCCAGATAACGTGTTAATAATATCCGATTGAGGACTTCTGATGAGATTGTGGAGTTATTACTGTTGCCTGTAAACAGAACTGTGATATGGTAGAGAGGACGTTGTCAGATAAACTAAAAGATACGCACGTCTCGCAATGTTATGATGGAAGTGAAAGAAGCGGGCTTCGTGTAAAACATATTCATCAACTTCTCTAACCCTGAATTTCAACGGATTTTGCTGAGACTATATATGCACGCTCGTAGAAAAATTATATATTACACTATCGTCTTGACTTCTATAGTATGGATTACAGGGACTTTTCTGTTCCTGTTCCTACAAGACATAGAAGTGACAGTTCATCTAAAGCGAAAAGAGAGGCAGGACCTCTACTTGGGAGAAGACATCAAGAGTTTAGAAGGATCTCGAGAAGATGTCGTCCATGGAAAGCAATTTAGTACTAACCAAAAATATGATACAAAGGAGAAAGCTTTATCAAACTTTGACAAAGCAGCAATCTTTGATAGCGCCTCGATACAGTTATCGGAAAGGAATATTCGAATACCTGATATTCAAATAGCTACAAAGACTGCTTTGAGTAAGGAGGTTCTTGCAAACTTTGAACGTGCGATAAATCGTGATTCAAAAGCTCCTGGGGAAATGGGTCGCGGCGTGTCAGTAAGTTTGGACGAGAAAGAGAAAGAAAAGGAAGGATTTAAGAGACATGCGTTCAACCAATTAGTGAGCGATAAGATATCTGTGCACCGGAGTTTAAAGGATTATCGCAACGAACAGTAAGTGTAATGTTCTGCTTTGTTATTGTTTCACACGGTAGTATTATGTGATGGGAGAATTCTGATGTGGTGGTAACTGACGCTGCGTTGTAGCTGTTCTGGTCGTTTTAATACGAAGACTGTTTTGACTACAGTATTAAGTATAACTTAGGATAAGAAGGAATGATGGTGTAGAATTAACACCCGGTGAGGAGCGACATAATTTTAATTGATTCCAACCTGTTATTGCCCACAGTTGGTTGCGACTTTGGAGTCAACCTGATTTTATATTGTTCTGCCTTTGATCTGTTTTTCACTACGATCGCAACCAGACAATACGCCTTTGTGTTAGATCGTGATCTATCTGTCAAAGTTTCCTTTGCTAGCAATTGTCCACGTGCTATCTTTTTTAAGGTTAATACTCACATCAAGGTTCTATTTTCATACGTTTTAACATGTGATTTTACATATCGGAGTGTTTGTGACATGACCATGTTTGTGTGCATTTGGATCTCTTTCCTGTGCGAGTGCTGTGATGCTGTTAAATGTAAGCACTTTGGATGCATCTTACAACACGACATTATTTCCATATTTAAGAGTTTAGATTTCATGGTGGGCGAGTATTTGTCACTACAGGTCTTGGTACAAAACATATAGAAATGATGACAAATATTTAACTTTCAGCTTTATTTAACTGCGTAGGGAATTCTGTCGTCTTTGGTCACCACTTTCGATCGCTCCAATAATAATTTGGAAACATGTGTCGATGGATTGTATATAAATTTATATATTCATAAGTATACACATAAATAAAAACAAACTTAAGATACTAAACAATATATACATATATAAATATATAAACACATATGTAAATATGAAAACATATATGCAAATATATAAATATAGTTTTATTAAAGCTGTTTAATCCGGAGTAGCAAAAAAGATACGAATGCACACAAAGATATTTCTCGTTTTAAATTAATTAAAATATTTATTCTTACTAATTTAGATACTTATCCTTCTAGATGAAGATATATATATATATATATGTATATATATATATATGTTTTGATATAATTACATGAATATATGACAACTACTGTAGACTAAAGTCTTATATTTAAAATGGTATAAGATATAAAATCTAATATATATATATATATATATAGATATATAGATATATACATATATATAGACTATCAAATAAACACCAGCCTATTGACGTTTCGAATTAAGTCTCTATTGAAAAACATATATATATATATATATTTCTGACGAAGAATTATCTCGAAACGTAAAAATGGAGTTTTTCTCTTTGATTATTACATATATATATATATATATATATATATATTATATATAATCTACAATTATCTTTTCACACTTGAAAAGTGTTTGTAAACTAAAAGCTTGTGGACTATCCTTTTGGTATTTATTGTTCTATCGCTTTTTAACAGTATTCGTTAGTATTTTATATATATGCATATACATATGTATAGGTTATTCTCGAAGAATAGAGCAGTAGCACAATAGCTTGCTATTTTAGGGAACTGAGGCGATTTGAGCCCACGATCTCATGATTTGTAAACCCACAACGTAACTATCGGAACAGACGGTCCATCCTCCAGTAATTTACAGACGTTTTGAACCAGCTTTAAAATCTAAAAATTTTATTAAGATCGATAAATTGTCAGATAGATCTTTTGAATTCTAAATTTCAGTTATACACAGCTATAACACTTAGTTAGCAAGCTGAGTTCGACAATCGATGAATTTATACCTGTTAAATTTGCCTCGAAGTGAAGTAGAGCTCTAAAACTAAGAAGAGGCAATGCAAAATATTTATATTTATTTATTTATTCATTCATTAATTGTTACTTATATAATCAGTATACATGTGATACTTATATACTTATTTTGGTTCTATGCAAACATGCATTATTATTCGAATTTAGTGAGTTTAGTGCCACTTATTTTCAAATGACCCCCACATTCGCCACTGTCCCTTGCTCACGGTATAACCAAAACTTTTGGGCCAAGTCCCTTGGATCTTAATAGAGCAAATTTAAATGGCAGCTTCGTGATTGTTTGCTCTGCGTTTTTAACACTTCCAAACACCTTGTAGAAGGCGAGGTGTAAATACGTTTTGATCTACTAAAATCCAGGTTTTGAACTAAAAGGGACCTTTTCCTCTTTTCAATCGCCGGCTTACTAAATCTTGAAAAAAAGTTCTCATCCCTCCATCTTACTTCAAGCTCCTCGTTTATCCAGAACTTTGCAAGTAAGCTAAGTAGAAAGAAGCAAACAACAAGATGTATGCGACAAACCAAGGTGACAAAACAAAAAACATACAAAGAAGTAGATTCTCCATGGCAGTGGTCCGAAATCATTGGTCAGCAAAGAATATCAAGAGCTCCGGAACCTCTTAAGGATTAGATTAAGTTAAATGAGAACTCACCAAACGTGTAACTATACTCACTATAAGTTAAGCTTAGTTCAGTTTATTGTAAATACATGTTATACACGTTGTACATTATCTCTCTATATAATTTGAAGTAAAGTTTCAGAAGGCATTGAGGCGCAATTCTGAAACATTTTTTGAATGGGAAATGGCGTTAATTAGAGGACTTAAATTTCTATTTCTCAAGTCTTCTTTTCAAAACTAACATTTCAAATCCTCTATTCTCGATGATACTTTCTAACTTTAATGGGCTTTGGATTTATGACGGGCCGGAAGGCAGTTCTTCCTTGGTCAAGTCACATGGCGCAGAGAGGCTGCTCTCCAATTGCGTAGAGCTGGATGTCGATGTCCACCGGTGGATGATTAGGAGCTAATGTGGCGACTAGAGAAATAAAAGTATGTTAACATCGAAGGTCACCTACCTCAGTTGGTAGAGCGCTCGCCGCGAAAGCGTGGGTCACGGGTTCGAATCCCGGTGGTGACATATTTTCCATTTCTCTAGTGTTCTTTACAAAGCTAGGAGATAAATTTTTGAAAAGAACACTAGAGAAATAGAAGTTATGTCACCTCCGGGGATCGAACCCGTGACCCACGCTTTCGCGGATTTAAATTATAACTTAAGGGGAAACCAAATACGAGGTGTCACCCACTTAATTTATTCCTGTTGAATTCGAAGAGGGTAAGGGAATAAGTTCTGAATTTGCTCAGCTTGGCTGAAGGGTACTAACTAATGTAAGTTGACGCGTGCTAAATAGCACCTCATAAACGTGTTCACAGTGAAATAGGGAATTATCAGCACAGCTGTCTCTATACAACATCGTTGATGTTTGTGTGAATATTAAGAGATAGCTAACATTTCCAAACACTTTAAGATAAATTGTGTACCGTAATGGACGACTGCTACATTGATTAAAAGAATTGTTTTTGTTTTTGCTAGAGCGCTCTCAAGCAAGAACTTTTGAAATGATGATCATAGCAAACTGTTTCATAATTATTCAGCTATTTCAGAGTAGATATATTCCATTTACCATGGTTGTTTTAATTATCTGACTAACTGAATTTTTATACAATCTTTGTCTTATTTAGCTGATGACAAAAAGGTCATTCAAATCGTAGATGTTGACATTCTGAATTGGTTAAAATGTTTGGAATTAAGAGCTAAGCCATTTTTACGTCAGAAGTACATTTTAACCAACATGCATATAACACCTTTTCTTATACTTTGCTTAAGACTGGTGGCATGTGCTAATCTCTACATGGCTTGTACTTTGGAAACGCTGGATTAACACACTCAGGCGACATACGTTGCCTTAAAAAAGCTGAAAGCAGCATTGTCTCTATGTAAATGCAGGCAGGACAGAGTTAACATGCTGTACTCAGGGAGACTCAATCAATACACGTTTAGGAACTCAACTGAAACCTGTGAACGCTTTTGGATACCGGGAAAGAATATCCCGTTAACGGAGGCTGATGAAAATCGTGAATGTTTAAGACATGGGTTTTTTTAGAAGCCCTGCGAGTTATTTGGAAATCAACACTCACAAATGGCATTAGACGTGATTGTTCCCGAGTAACGGTAGAAACAGTGCTGTTGTATTGCTCTCCGTCCTTGCATATTTAACAGAACTGACCTTAAAACGTAAAGCAAAGCCTTGACGACACCTGATGATAAGCATATGCTCCTCGTAGGTTAGTGCTATTCTTGAAAGAAGCCCCCCCCCAAAAAAAAAGTTCCTGCCAGTTCGGGGGTACTCCGAAATCATTAGAGCATCCCCAAAATCAAAAGAGAGCGAGATTTAACGAGCAGTTACGCATTATTCCCGGAGTGGGTTAGAACTGATTGCCAATACATTATTATGGTAACATCTCCACTTAAACATTAATATTTTCGGTGGTGTACACGAATACGTGTATACGAATATAGAAAACATGCTGACAAAATGAAACCAAATTAGGATTTCCTAATGGACTTTCTTTGAGACTTATTTTACTGGCAGACTACCGTCCGTTGGGCTTAGCAACTAGCTTAAGATGTGCACTAACAGTACAGTCCCTCTACAGCCTTCAATTTCTACCCCAAAAGTGCTTTTTCAAAGTGTCGGGCCAGTTTATATTCATTTCAATAGAACCATTTTTAATACATGTTACCTTCAAAACGTCTGCAATGCATTGCCACTGTTAAAAAGAGTTTTCTTTGTTTTCTTTCGCAAACGAAACATCACTTGACAAAAGTAGAGGGGCTGAATCTTCCCTTGCCTACCGCTGGCGCCACAACTGATACCTCCCTATTATAAAAACCTCACAACGTTTGGTTTACTTCAACTTGACAAACAATGTTGAAGCTTAAAAGGTGACAAAATATGCTCTAAAATTGTTAAATGGACGACATTGATGAATAAAACGCACACATTTGAACTATCCACGCTTTCGCGGCGTGCGCTCTACCAACTGAGCTAGGTGACCTCCGATGTAAACACACTTTTATTTCTCTAGTCGATGATGATACAAAATTAAGAATAACATTGGGATATGTATGTAAACCTGTGATAAATCTAGCTTTTTAAATTAAATACTACCTGATAATTTAGCATAAAAATCTGCAATCCTAGGAATTGGGTAATTATCAAGCTTGGAAGCCTTATTTATGGTAACTTTGTAATTGCCACAAATTCTAACTGTGTTCAAAACTCGAACTATGGGTGTTGCCCAATCACTAAACTGAACCAGTTCAATTATACCTTTATTTTCTAGTCTAGCTAATTCTGTTCTACTTTTGCCTTCATAATGTACGGCACAGGTCTAGCTTTACAAAAAATTGGAGTGGCATCTGGGTTAATGTACATGTTGTATCTTGGAACCGTGAGAATACAGGGATCGATAAGACTCATTAACAGTACTCAAGCATGATTTTTTTATTCCATTACATAAAAGATCTAACTCCAACTAATATTGATTTCACCATCATATTGACCTTTGATCAGGTCAGGATACAACAATCCCCTTTTTTTAAGTCTTAAAATTTACTCTGATGTCCTATGGTGAATTACTATAATATTGGTTGTAATTAATCAATTGGTTGCAATGTTCTTAGTATTTTGTAAAATTAGTTTTAATCGTCTAGATAACATCTTCTGCTTGGGGCGTTGTGATTTTCTTGCTGGGACAGGTCGGGGTGTGGGTGCTGGTGTGCTAGTGGTGCTAGTGGTTGTTAGGCTCTTGTAAGATGTTCTCCAGGTCTTCTTCTATCTTCTCGGTGTACTGTTCCCTTGTTAGAGCGGATGTGTGTAGAACTTCTTGTAATGTGTTTACCTTCTGCAGATTTCAAATGGATCTGTGAACCATTAACTTTGGTGATGGTATAGGGAGTGGGTTCAAAGGTAGATGAGAATTTGTTTGAAGAAGAACAAGGCCACCAGGTTGATAATTGTTGTTGGTTGCCTTATTTTGCAAGTCATGGTAGGTTTTCATTGTTTGTTTGTTATTTGAATCTGTAGCAATTGCAGAGGATGAAGGAGGTGCAGGCATGGCGTAGGAGGGAATTTTTGTTTAAAGTTCCTGATTCATGAGAAGAAAGACAGGCATTTGTCCAGTAATCCTATGGGTTGTGGTTCTGTAGTGTGAGAAGCATGGTTGGAAGTGTGGTGATCCAGTTGGTGTTTTGTGCTGGATTGGCTTTGATGTGCTTTAATAAGACTTGATTAAACCGTTCCACTTGGCCATTTGCACATGGCCAGTACAGAGTTGAGTGGGTGAGCTGGATCCCTATGAAAACATGGTGGACATGGATTCAATTGGTGTAAAGTAGGCCTCATTTTCAGATTTCAGTTCTTTTGGAAACCCAAGAGTAGCAAATACTTTTGCAAGCCACTTGATGATATTTGCAGATGTAACTGATTTGACAATAGTTAATTCATGCCAACAGGACTGGTAGTATGTGATGATGATTGCTGGTGTGCCTGTAGAAAAGGGTCCGCAGACATCAAGTGCTAGATGTGGTCGCCATTTGGATCAAAGGGTGGATACACAGGAAGTTCACTTCTTAGTGTGATGCTTCGGTCGATAGGAGCTGTTGTTGTTGCAGTATTGGTTGAAAGGCTTGGCTCAGAACTGTGAGTTGCTACGATGCTGATTTTGGTTCGATATCAATTATCTCTTGTAGCCAATGCTATATCTCAGAACTGTGAGAATACAAGGATCAATAAGACTCATAAACAGTACTCAAGTCTGACTTCTTTATTCCATTACATAAAAGATCTAACTCCAACTCATGTTGATTTCACAATAATATGGACCTTTGATCAGGTCAGGATACAACAATACTGTTTAGCTGTTATCCTTGTTAGTGTTTCTAATGAAGCACTAAATACTGAAGGGTATTTACTTTCTAAAGCACTTGGGTCAAATGTTGCTTTATCTAACACGTTAATGTTAAATACTTTGTCCCTCGGGGAATTAAGCTGAAAATAAGGAAGCTGATTTCTACCAAATAAATTCAGGATGTTTTCATCAATAACAAGTAAAGGTAGTTTTTCTAATGAGTTATTGTATACTACATCAGTAATTACTTCACCTTTTGTAAGAACTAAGTCCCTGGAAAAGTTTTAAAATATTCAGTCAATTTTAAGGTACTTTGTGTTTTAATAGTTCGGCTGATGTAGGTAATAAATCCTGTTCGAGAGAATCGGAATTTGTTGCTCCTTTGTAATTAGATTTACTTTGACTACCGCTACTTTGATGTTTTTTCTTTATGAAGCAATGCCTTTCAATGTGCCCCAACTTATAGCAAAAATTGCACTTTGTTGTTTTATACTTGCAAGTATCTGGACTATGACGATCTTCACATCGAAAACAGTAGAGATTTTTAAGTGGTTGCCCTCCTCCTTTTGGTTTGCAGTCCTTCCAATTGGACATCAATCTTGAAATCGGGCGATAGCGCAAGCAGTTTACAGTCTCTTCCTCTGGTTGCCTTAGTAACTGTGCAGCCCTGACAGCATTTTCAATTAAAAAACATGTGGCAATGGCATCCTCTAATGAAAGTAGTTCACCTTGCTGTAATAATTTCTGTATCATGGTCTGATTATTGACCCTGCAACAAAACAATCCGAAGACAAGCATTCCATTCAGAAGCTTTGAATTTGCAAAAATCTGCCATTTTTCAAAGTGCTTTAACAGAATCTGTTATTGATTCATGACCATGGGAATTTGAATGTCAACTTCCTACATCCACCAAAACTATTCTCAATGAACTTAACATCCCTGCTAACAACAACTTTTCCGGTTGTTTGATGATATAATAGGAACCCCTTCTGGTTGCCACTATATCCCAGGAATACATGTCTGACACTTTTCACGTCACACTTTCTTTTCCCCTTTGGCATACAAGCATCACAACCAAATGTTTTATAATTTTTTATTGACAATTTTATCCCCAAAAATCCCTCAAAGCTTACAATACTATCAACTGCCTTGGTAAGACATCTATTCTGAATGTAAATGGCTGCCAAACAGCTTCTGCCCAAAATTCTAATTTTAGACTGGCAAAATTCATCATGGAATGGGTTCAGGGGTTTTTTTTTCACTCTGCATCTCCCATTTTGTTTAGCAATTTATGGCACAGTCAGTTGCCTCTTTATGCCTGAATTAAAGCCTTAATAAAAAGATCAAAATCTTTGTTCACATATTCTGTGCCATTATCGGAACGAAGAACCATAATTTTTCTTCCTGTTCGTCTTTTTGACCATATTGACATATTCCCCAAAGCATGGCAACACCTGGTTCTTCTCCCTTATAAAATACACAGCAGTCTATCTAGACAAATCATCTACAAAGGTAACAAAGTACCTGCTTGCATTGAACTGCATACATCTGAATGTACTATGCCAAACAATTCCTCTGCCCTTGTACCCCGTGCTTTTGGAAATGATTGGCGCACCTGCTTCCCAAGCTCACAACTTTCACAAAATTCAATCTTATTGTCTTTCTCAACATACAGGTCACCAACATAACCTTTGGAAGACATATTCTTCAAAGTGTCCTGATTAACATGATCTAATCTCTGATGCAACAGTTCCTTCTTTGACATCTTCTCAACAACAGATACCTACTAACTGCAGACAATGAAACCAGCTACTTTATACTGGGAACACCCCTCATGAACCTTAGCTGCTGAACAGAATTTCTGGTTATCTGCCTTGTGAAAGTCATACCTGCTTCGGTAAATATAACATTGATGCCCTTCTGACCAATTTTGTGCACTGAGATTAAATTCTGTCCTAGTTCGGTTACATATAGAACATTTTCTATCCTAACTTTTAACTTTGAGTTTGTCCACCTTGCTGTACCAACTCCTTTATTCCATGTATTACAAAATTTATTAGCAAGTCTAATTTTCCTGTATATGCTTAAAGGTATACTCATGAATATATTTTGTCACACAGTACATTTGTGGAGCACTGCCTGAATCTACTTACCATTTCTCCACAGTGTTGCTCTGACATTTGCTCACCATGAACATGAATTCTTCATTTTTTTTACAAACCTCACACACTGAAATGGCTGACTTTTCTTGCTTACTCCTGCTTGCTTGTTGTTTGCCCTTTTATTCATACAATTTCTTGAAATATGACCTGGCTGACCATATGAGTAGCAGTTATTCGAATCTGCCTTACTCGTACCATTATGTGGGAAACAAGATGTATGAAACTTTCAAATATAACAGACACAGACAACCCATTCATGCATGCTTATTCAGTAACCCAGGCTGTGTGATCCAAACGAAGAGTCCATAGTGACCACTTGTACTTGAATGAAAGGGAAGTGACATGTGGTATTTTTGGCCATTTTGAGCCTTTTTTTAACCCTTTTGAGACTCTGGGAACGCACTGACAAGTTTTTCAAAAATCCGCCAATGTCACTTTTTTTCTCGTTCCTCATGCAAAATTACAGAAAAAACTAATGGGTAGTTCTTGAGAATTTGGGAATGGATAAACAGACCGACGAAAGAGGGTGAATTCGAAGGTCCCCAATCCAACAAAGTTTGGGGACGAATAGTTAATTTTCATACTTTCATACAAAAGGATATTGTGGTACATAATAGATTCTCAATCAAACACCTGCCCAACGAATCATCAGAAACATATCATTAGTTAACTGTAACTTTGATTTATGTGCAAGTATAACTCTATTGTTCTTCCTCTGTGGATAGAATTCTACCAGTATCATTAACACAACTTGCAAGGATGCATATTTTTCTGACACAATATTCGTAAAAATCGACTGGTGTGCTCTCTTTGGTGTTGATGTGGTTTTGATTGGTAGGTGTAGAACCTGGCATCTCTCCCTTAGTGGCCATGACTCCTTGATATTGCTGCAACAGCTGGCAGGCTTTCAAATGTTGGTCATTGTCTCCAGGAAATTGCTTTAGTAAGTCTGTGATCACATCACTACGCTCATCTGTTGACAGCTTGGATCCAATAGACACCTTTTCCAGGGCCAATGAGGGTAGGTGCAACTTGTAAGTTTCCTGGTATAGCTTGTTGCAGTGTCTCCACTACTGCACGGCAATTCACGTGGGGGCCGGTGACTTGAACTGGTGCAACAGACTTGGCAGGTACCAGTGTGGAGGTCTTTGTTAAATGGATCAGTCCAATGTTCACCTTGGAGGCTGCTGAATTCTGTGGGGGTACCAACAGGTATCACTGACAGTGGTAGGTGGTCCAGGATATTGGCTCCCATTATGACTGGTAGCCGCTTGTTCCATCTTGTCACTTTGGCATCTTGTTTCGCGAGGAGAAAGCCACACTTTGGTAGACAGTACTGTGCTGTCTAGTCCCACTTATCCTGAGTAAGGAATATCCAATTCATTCACAGCCTGGAGGCATAATGGACCACTTGGCTTTACAGTACCTCTGTTTATTGATTGATGTATCTACTTCCAATAAATGTCTTCTCCCATGAGTGATAATTTGGAGCCAGTATCCACAAGGCATGCCGTCTTCTTTCCATCAACATAAGTACAGATGGTTGGGATTGAGCCAACCAATTGTAGAGGGACTGATGAGCCTCCCCTCTCAGCCCCAGCTTGGCTCAATGCGGGGAAGTTTTGGAGTTTAAAATCTTTGGACAGTTTTGTTCATAGTGTCCAGGCTCTTTGCAAAAATGCCAGACCTGAGTGTGGATTGTGTCGTCAGTGTTTCTTGGTGGCTTGATTTGGCGTATGAGATTGTCAAGAACTGCCTGCCTGGCAAAAATCATCTCTTGTTGATTTGATAAAATTTCCTGCAGCAAATGCCAACCCTAAACAAGACTTCTGATAGTGTCTTCCTTGGCAGTCTTCTGTGCTGCGTGGATGGTATTTGTCTCCGTTGGTGGCTCCAATCCTAGGGCATGATTTCCCTTTTTAAGTCCAACAATCATTCCACATCCCTTAGGTTTGAGTCCAATCTGTGGCTGGGGCAGATTCCATCCCAGTCCTGACACCAATGAGAGATATGGTACAAACAGTCGGGGTGTGGGAACATGGCTGGAGTAAACACGTAAGGACAGTACAACAGCAGTTAACCAGTTCTTTCAATAGTTCAAAAACATGTGATGGGCACTATCTGAAAAAGTAAAATACATGTATGTTATATCTAGTTACAAAAAATAATAATTACTACATGTAAACAAGGGTAAAATTACAGTTCATGGATGACAAAATGTTTGTTTACAAAATTCAGAAGTGAAATGATTCCCTGTGCTCAAACACCTTGAATGATCGTAACAACAACAACAATGTTTATCAGTTACTCAAAGCTGTGGAGGAGCAAATGTGCAACTTGGCCTTAAATATAACAAACTTTGAGAATGATAACAAGTGGATATTAAGAGTTTATACTAGTAATAGAATAACTGCAATAAGACAGATCACTTACCAGTGGCAACGACTAAGGATACAATTGATGACTGTACAACTGCAAAATCTCAATGGACGGCTTTAGTGAACTTTTGTTCTTGTTGTTTACATTCAACAGTTCAATGTTACCTTAGTTAAAACAACTTGGTTACTATCCTGAAAAGCTGCTATATATATACAACATGGTGTATTGGAGGTTACAAGCTAAGCTTGTAAATTGCCATAACTAATACTTGGAAAGATGCTAATCATTACATAAAAGTACATAAGGGGAAAAATTGTGCAATATTGTGAAATGTACAGTAATTATTGCAAGTCAAAACATATAGGTACCACAGGGGATTCTGAGTTGGGAAATATTGTTAAGAATTTCAAGAGTATTGTGTCTGATTAATATGCATCCTTACATACATCCCAGCTTCAAAGGTTTCCTCGTCCTCAAGGAAGACAAGTGGTAAAGTTTGTTAGATTAGTTACCAAATTGGTAAATGTTCTATTAACAAAATCCAACATGTTTGATTGTTCATTTGAGAACTGATCTTGGCAAGTTATAAGGGTTTCTGTTAATGCCATTTGTAATAAGAGTAGAACAAAAAAAGCCTG
Organism: Alatinidae sp. Z8VKAUB7J3; assembly: GCA_010016025.2. NCBI lineage: Eukaryota > Metazoa > Cnidaria > Cubozoa > Carybdeida > Alatinidae > Alatinidae sp. Z8VKAUB7J3. The sequence continues at coordinate 45,561,271 of JAAAKM020006971.1, forward strand.
GGTTGCATAAGAGAACCAATTTTTCTTTGTGGAGTGATGCTAAGAATAATATCTTGCCCCGTGTCTGAGGCTGACGATGTCAAATCTGAGTTGGTAGATGATTGGCTGTCATCAGCTGATTCTTTGCATTGTGGTTTATCTTGTCCAGTCTATGCCCTTGGAACATTTGGAGGAAATGGGCACAATTTTAATTCTGTAAAATTCACGACTTTGACTGTGCCTTGTCCATCAGCCGGTTCCACTTTGTGCACATTGTCACCAGGTTGTGAGATGATCTTGTATATAGGAACAACTAATAGCTTTCTCTGCTCCTCATCAGCTGGTGTATATTTCCTGTGTAGACAAGGTCATCTATGATCTTCATTTGATGTAGGAGTCACAACAGCTTCTTGGCAGGTAAGGTTTCCCACTTCAGCAGCTCCTTTCCTGGCTTTGTTCCATCTTTCAAGTAGTGTAATAGGTGAGATATTCCAGGGTCATTCCTTTGCAAGCTCTGTAATTTACTTTTGTCCCAGCTCAGCAAGGTGGTTACAATGTTGGAATCGGTCATCACTTGTGTCTGGATCAGATGAGTAGTGGCAACAGGTAGTGCTTGGGCCAGAATCTTGGCAGCTAGGTGACTTGGAAGGATACTGGTGGTGCAGTAGTTCGCAAAGGCTTGGATTGAAGATATGTGAGGGTATTGTTGTCAGTATACACAATCACCTTAGCTCCAAGTAGGTACTCATGGAAATTCTCTGTCATCACCCACTTGAGGGCAAGCAATTCCAACTTTCTTGATAAATAATTCTCCATCAGCTTTTCAGCACCTTGCAGGGAACGGCAAGCATAAGCTATGACATGGTTCTTGCCTTCAATCTCCTGGCTCAGCATAGCTCCAAGACCAGTGTTGGATGCATCAACTTCCAATATGAATGGGTGGTTGTAGCTTGGGTACGCAAGTTTTCCAGCAGTAGTCGAGGCATCTTTTAAGGCTGTGAAGGCTTCTATGCACTCTGTGGTCCACTGTTGACTGATGTCTTTTCTTGGTTAGGGTTTTTGTTTGTCACTGGCAGTAGCAAATCCATTGACAAAATGGTGATAGTATGATGCAAAACCCAAAAAGGATCTGACATCTTTGAGTGTCTTAGGCTGGGGCAAGTCTCTCACAGCAGCAACCTTCTCTGGATCTGTTGCCACTCCATCTTTTGAGACTACATGCCTGGGGTACTTTAATGGCTGCAAAATAGGTGGCTTTTCTTTGGCTCGATCTTCAGACCATACTGTTGGAGTTTCTTAAGCACTTGTTCGAGACGTTCTAAATGATCTTCAATTGTTGATGAGTATATAATATATATAATATAATATATAGGTTTCCAAATGATCTTCAATTGTTGATGAGTATATAATATATATGATATAATGTATAATTTTCCAAATGATCTTCAATTGTTGATGAGTATATAATATATAGGATTGGTGTAGTTTGGGTAAGTAATAATCCAATAAATCAGTGATTTCTGATTTCGCTTTATCACTAGACATCTTAAATGAGAATTCTTTACCTAAATATTTAAATCCTTGATCAATAGGTACAGGAGGTATTCTTTGATTATTTAGTAAAAGGTATGGCTCAAATTGTTGAATCGCCGTTTTGTCCTTTTTTTAAAGCAAATGCCTGGCACTTGTCAAGTCGAAACTTAAAGTCTGCCCAAATGCTCCATTTATAAAAGGAATCCCAGGAAACCCCTCATTGCAGGAGATACAGAAAATAGTACTAAATAGTACTGCACATGTACTGCACAAGACAAGCCTAGGCAACCAAACTATGAGTACAGAAACAACTAATTTCTCCATGGCAGTGGTCAGCAATCTTGGCTCCGCAAAGTACGTCAAGGGATCTGGAACCTATTAAGGATTGGATTGAGTTAAATGAGAATTCAAGCTGCTACGCCGCAGTGCAAAAAGGATCAGTAGAAGACGTCATAAAAAGCATGAGGTCGAATCCATTGTGTATACATGTGAGACATAGATACGCATATTGCATGATTCGCAAATGAGCTAGTAGATAATACCAAAAAAAAAAACCCAAAACGGGCATAGTCAGCGGAAGCTAAAGATTACGGACCACTGGTCTATGAAGCGACTAATCTTTCACATATACGCTAGCATGCAGTCTGTGATTAGAATGTGAGAACACAATAACTCTACCTGAACAGGAATGGGAGTGTATCCTTATTGCCGAGATCTCATGAACGAATTAAACCTTTTTAAAAATAATTTTGAGCTTTTGTCAAATTTATTCAGGAATATTTTAAAAGTAAATATTTAAAACATTTGCTCAATTGCTCAACTATGACGTCCTCAATACTCCTTATGAGTTCTTATTCACAAAAATTTAAAATTTCTACGAACAAAATACTTTGAATATATCTATTTTTGAGATTGACCTACGTAATAAAGCGTAACGTTTTCTTCCGTAACTACCAATTATTGCCGTGAGAAGTACCTGGCAAAAACATTAAGCAAAACTAATCCGCTACATAACGTAAGATTCAAATCGTGTACCAAAACCCAACACTTCAAATTTATATTAATGCAATAAATTTAGTAGAGAGGTCTTAACACACATTTTTTGTCAAGATAATTTAAACATAACATTTGAAATTATTTATGGCTTTGACTGTCAACGATGTTTTAGCAATGTCGACTTTAATGGTACTTTAGTACTTGTCAAGTTCTCGCTGGCCTGTGAAATCATCACTCCTAATACTATCAGCTAAAGTGTTTGCTTAAAGCTAGTATACCAGTAAATTGTTCAATAAAGTTTCGTATTTAAGAAGCAAGTATTCACAGAGTGATTAGCACAAATATAACGGCGGGCTCACTCGCTCCCCCTTAGTCCTGGGAATTTCAAAGTAATGCACCACTCAAAGTAGGATTAAATGTTATTCTTACAATTGCTTGTTGAGTGAACAATAATCGTTACTTAATATAAATTCGTATACATATTCCCAATATGATACTCCTAACCAATCCAATTTCAGTTCTGTTAAATCATTTTCGGCATAGCGTTCGACATCTGTCTTTCGTGCCTTAGTCGTTGATGAAGTAGTTCCCCAAGGCACATTTCTTCGTTAAAAGTTGTCGGCAGGTTAATTTCATTTCATATAGCAAAAAGAAAGATGGATGGAATCTTTGCATGACATATTGGCAAAAAACTTTATTGTTTGGTGTTCAAGACTTTGAGTGACAACGAATTGTGGTGTAAACTCACAAAATTGACATTAGGCTTGATCCGAGGCTTCAATCTGGCATCCACGACTCTTGTAAATGTACTCAAAAGAGCTTCAGAATTATCTTCGGCAATTGGTGTACAGTGGTTTATAATATTTTATTTCTACAACTTTTGGAAGAAGATTGCCTTGAAATTTTAAACCATATTAGAGGAAAGTCTTCCATAATTACTGTTTCCGCATCAATTAAAACAGGGCGTTCATGCGCTTGAAGGTAGGGATATTAATTAGGTTTAAGAGATAGCTTCTACTGAACAATCTGAATTTTATTAAGCCTTCTTCTTTAAACCTCTGTAATATGCAATGGGCTCTGAATTGATATATTCGGCTGCAAGAACCTTCAAAGTTCAAGTCTTTATGGCCATGCGCAGAAATCCTGGCCTTCAAATTGTGGAGAGCTCGATGTAGATTGAAGATTGCTAACTGTCGTAGAAACTATAAGATTGTCTTTTGTTATAATCTGTCTATCAAAGCCTAGTTTAGAAAACAGCACAATGTGGCTGTGCGGTTCAAAGATCAATGATGATATTCTTAATTGGTCTAGCAAGTTTTACATGGACGTGAATAGCAATGGAAGTGTAAATCGTCAGTTGTTCAGGCACTAAACGGTTCCAGTGGGTTCTTGTATACTAAGATAACTCAATCAAGATAACTCAATTTATGCCATCTTTCACGATCATAAAATGCTGGAAAGTGTAACATGGTCATAACTGTTTTTTTGTTTGTCATGGTGTTTACTTCAAACAATTTAAAAAGTTAAGTTGTACATTTCTATCAAGAATTATCTTACTTTTTCTTTCTTAATGTTCGATACAGTGCTATATGCTTATAGAATTAGCAACATTAAATTGCTCAAAAGTAATTACGTGACGTGCTACAAAATGGGAAATTTGTCTGGATGTTCAGCACAGTAATCTTTAGGGTCTATGGATGTGCATGTCTGTGATTTTGAATTTTTTGTCTCAAAATGTTTCTCCCACTCTCTTCATTAATTGGATGGTACATGATACGTTAATAAATTCTACGGACGAAATACTTCATGTCTTATCATTTTGTATAAATAAAGGATTAAATTTCTACATTAGTTGCCGTATGACTTTAATGGATATGCTAGGTAGTTAGGTACAGAATGGCTTAAGATAATGAGAATCAACGTCTACAGATTAGGAAAAGACTAAGTTAATGACCGAATTTATGGGAATCTGTCGTAAGGCTGTTTAGAATTGATCAAATAAAGAAGAGATCACAAAATATCAAATATGTAGAACGGTAGGTAGATATTAATACTGATTAGCTCAAGCCTACGATGAACCAGTCTCATATCTAGTTGTTACAATGTTCTTTTTATTACACTGAAATGAACGTTGTTGGTTCATACATTTAAAATATGACCAGCTTGGTTCAATGTTTCTAGGTCATTAATGGAAAATGTTGACTAGTTTGGAACCATATATCTATATTTAAAACATCCCAGGCTACTACTCTCTTATTCTAGGTCACTATTCCTGGACTTGTTTGTTCTCCGACTCTAGCATATAATCTTTTTAACGCAACTAGTGTCAGCTCAGACTAAACTCTGATATGTTACAATCCAGGAGCAATGCGTCCCGAGTTACCAGATCAACGGCCTGGGCGCGAACTTCAAAATATTTTATAACTAGTATTCATATATGGTCATATATTGTAATTAAAATGAATCCACAGGACAATGTTGAAATGTTAGATGGATGTCTGCAATCAGTTGGGGGAGTTGGAATTAAATTATGAGTCGAAGATGGTACAAAAAGGAGTGAATGTTACAAAATTGTATCAATGGTTTATAGTCAGTAAATTGTTGTTTATCTCTCAAAAAAGAGAAATAAATTCTTCTATCAATTCTGTTTTATTTAATCGTGAGATTTAGCATCCTTATTTGAACCCTTTAGATAACAACAACAACAAATGTTCCCTTCGTAAAATTACTTTTCCATTCCTTTATCATTACAAAAAATTGGTGAAGTACTATGAAGCAAAGATGCAAGGCTCATTTGTAGCTAATATCGGTAGCTTTGTCAATTTCATTACTTTCTGGTACACTAATGGCCCCTCGGTCTATTTTTTTGCGCAAACTGAAAGGAAATTTTCAAGTAAATTTTAAAATCATGACACATTGGCTACCTTGTTTTACAAACTAAATACTGTCTTTGTTGGCATTCAGTTCTCCTCAAGCATGGATCCCTTTGCTCACTCATTTCTTAACTCATTGTTATTGAAGAAAATGCTGGTTTAATCAAGCAGCTCTTGTAATACCATATTGAGCCACTCTTTAATTTCTATAAAACGTTTGATATCAGGAGTAGATGTGTTATATTGTCAACATCTTCCTTCATGCACGCACAAATAATAAGATGCTAGCCCTGTGGTTTTGTTTACAGGCATTTTCTAGCAACACTACATTGCAACTGAGAGCTTCCAGTGTGTGATCTCAAGGAGAGCAAGGAAATTGGAAGGATTATCAAACCTAGCGCAGATCCTGCTAAGAAGGGAGGGACTCGTTTTGTAATTACCTTGGAGGAGAAACATCATCCTACTTAGGGAACACTGTGTAAAGGAAGATGCTCTTGTGATATGCATAGTTACTAAGCAGCTTGTACTAAAAGTCTTGGCAATTTCCAACTGTAAATGTAGACCAGACGATAAATATTCATCTTCCCAATGGCAGATTGTTCCATAGCAAGAATACAACATTTTCTATAAAGATTAAGGTATGTAATAGTTCTTGTATCAGAATTTATAAACGGTTGCTATTACCTGTATGACTTCGTTTTGTTAACAAAAGTTGATCTGTAGGACGGAGAAAAGGAAACTGGAGACACAATATCCTAGACTAGACTTATCTACGTAGAGAAGCAAAGGGAGTATGATGGGTTTCCTAGCTGTCTCTCCATTTTTAGAATCTTATTTTCCAAGGTAAGAAATGAATCAATGCTTCATAAAGGTTTATCGAGTAGCATTTCAAGGGAATGGTGGGTTTTCTCTATTTTACCCAATAACTATACAATTGATACACGACAATATGTTCCATTCGTTTGCTGGGATCTGCGACTCGTCATTAAATATAATATAATGCAAATTTCTGTTTGTGTAGAATTAACTCTCGTATAAGTTAGCACTTGCGTAGGACGAGAATGTGGTAGACAAGTTTCATCTACTTCTCTGTAAGCTCTGCGGTACTCACATTTTTAATCTGAAAGCAATGATAACATTCTCCAATGCCCTTCCAGATCTCCTGTCTGTTCTTCTTCTCCTTTTGATCTTCATCGCAAAAGAGGGAAAATGTATTTTAAGAGTGATGAGTAGGAGTGAGTAAGAGTGATGTTAACCGCTTGTTCAAAGCAAGTGCTCGACTCCTCAAAATGTAAAGTACGAATCATCGCTCAACAGGTTGTAATTACACTTGTCTAATTTGCTCCATATATATATCATGTCTATCAATGGCGCCATTTCACGTTCTAAGTACAATTTTGTTTGCTATTATACGTTATGTAATGGGAAAAGCTAAAAGGGATTTGACGGAAATATGACCATGTTTACAATATAAATTTAAATTGACATGCTTAAGCTACCAGGATAACTGAACAGACACCGAGAGAGAGGGAGAAAACAAAAGGAAGACCAATGAAAAGACGTCTAGAGCTTCTTTCTCAAATTCCTGGAAACCTATATCTACGACTGGTTAGAGACAGCTATGAGTGAAGACCATCCACAGACCGGTTTCGTTTGTAGGAAAAATATAAAACCCTAGATAATCATTATAATGAAGGGATGATGATGACGATGATGATGATGATGATGATGGTGGTGGTGGTGGATAAGATAATGATGATGATGGTGATAACGATACCTATCAATAGGGAATGAGCATTCTTGCACACATGCTTACAAGACACGAGCTGCACAATACCAAGATTACGCTCATTGCTTAACGTGAATCGTGTATACCTTTTTACGGTGTACATATATTGGTGAAAACTAGTTTGGCAGCTTCACTAGCATGTTAGGCATAAGAAACTACACAAGTGCCTTTGATTAGTTGCGACCTCTTTTCAATGGAAACGTTCTCACAAATTTTGCATCACCGTTTTGATACTATCATTGTTTGGTGGCAAGACCTTTTACCACCTTGCTTAACTACTAATATTAAGAGTATTGGATGTTGTAAGCTTTAATTTGGAAAAAAAATGTTAATGAAAATTATGATTCAGAGACAACAAATATAGTATTTGTATCTGACGTCACAATTTAATGGATATCAGAAGTTTGATAATATTTTGTTCTGGTTATATTCCACTTGTTAATATTGATAGCCTATCCCAATCTTAGAATGATATGTTGAGCAATAGTCAAGATACGCGTTGACACATTTTGAGTTATACTTATCAGAATTATGTTATTTGAACCCATAGTATTTTACATATTTGTCATGGAATTAAGGCTAACAAAATACACGTAGTTTGTTAAGAATATTATGAATGGTGGAGTCTTAAACTGTTCTTAGATATTTGAAAAGAAAGCCGTCGAAACCTTAAATCTGAAGCCATCGTATTCTTAAATTACTAGTTCCGAAATACAGTATCTAGGTCAAAATTGATAAATAAAATTGTATATAGATAGTTAAGTAGGTAAAACAAAATCGAAAATCCATTTTCATCAACTTCCTGAAGTATTTGTATAAATACAAGCTATTTGGACGTTCTTAGTATGAGTCCAGTTTACGCCTTCTCGTTCTTAAGATGTTTGTTTAACTTTAATACTTTTTAGACTTGGGTTCTTGTAAGCGATTCCTAAAAACATGTAAGTCAAAATTCTGCTCTACTTATCAAAGGGTACAGAAGTGTTCAAAAAAGGTTCTGCAAAACGATAATTCTTAGGCGACTTTTACCTATATCGTGTTTTGTATTTTCGAAACCCCATTTTTCATTGTTTTTACGTACTGATTGCTACAACAAATTGCTATTATCACTATTGAAATTGTTCAAAAATATTTTTCATAAATGTAAGAATTTCGGTCATGAAATCGATGCAAATCGTTGTATTCAGCTTCCTAGAACAAACTTGGCCTCTTAAGAATCCTAACTAGGGAGTTCACGCGGTCGGCATTACAATTTACATGCAACAATGTACTGTCAACTTCCTCCTGCTAGGAAAATACCCCTAGGAATTAATCAAGTCACGTACTGCAGCTCAGCTAGAGTTCTGTAGTAGAATAGACAACCGATCATGCTAATTTATCATTAAATCCAAAGCACTTCTATGTACTGCAAATTTGTACCCTGTTTTAAAAAGCACAAGCAGCTCCAGTTTTTGAATCTCTATCAATATCAGATAGTTGACATTAGAAACGGAAGTTTGTTCTCCTTAGAAAACAATTAAATTTGTAATACATTGACACTATACAAATAGAATACATGATATTTTACAAGGCATTTACTTAAAAAACTTCAGCATATGTTTACATCTTTAACAAAGTAGTCGCAATGATCTTATTCGGTATTTTCAACTTCAGTTTACAAATTTAAGACTATCTGCAATATCATAATGTCTTACCTGGTAATAGACGTCGACACCAAATATGTAGAACTTGTACAAACTCGCAGTAGGAAAACAAAGATGGTAATTAAGCTTGGATTACCTTTTATCCATAAAATCGTGGATGTTTCTTAAATTTTTAGACTGGGTTTTAAAATCTAATGTCAGCAAATTACACGATATTTCAACATTTCTTCAGATTTCCTCTCAAATTTGCGCCGTCCAAACCAACCCTTTTCAAATGGGATGGTGGACAAATAACAAACGATTTACAGAAAACTGGCTTTGTACAATGTAATGCAACGAGGACGATCATAACGAAGAATGGGGATCCCTTGTTAGTAAACAAGGCTTAAGCTACGAGCTAGTCAATCTCCCTCCTTGAGTAACTATTTGGAGCAGTGCTGATATTCTGTACAGGGGGTTATCATTGTTATTATAAAGGTTGCTCTGTCTGTACCATAAACATATAACTTCACAGGCCTTTTTTTCAGTGAAATCGGGAGTTACAAACCCCAGTCGAGGCAGTGAAGGTAGCTTGATACTTCTCTTGAACTCAAATTCCTCAGAATTTGTCAACAGCTTTGTTCATTTTTCTCTTTGAATTATTTAATATACTACAAGAAAAACGCCCCAGTCACTTTAATCACTTGTCCAAAACATTAAAGTATTGCCTGCTTAGTTTAAGAAAATATGCAGACATCGGAACATTTGTATTGCACTTAACCCCAGACTTTGAGAACTATTTTCCATTGTACTAACAGATTCAGCCTTATGAGGACCTTTCATAGTAAAATTTCTTCACGTGTAGCCGACCAGTTCTATATTGCCTATTTGGTCCGTCATAAGGCTGAAGGGAATATGGAAAGATCGTGACACAAATATTCTTTATTTGGGCTGGCACAAAATTTCAAAATTAGAATTATGTTGACTTCATATCACTGCTAGCTTCTTATAGCTCTAACTTTATTCGCATAATAGTAATATCTCTTTTCGCTCACTCTAGTGCTGTCGTGGTTATACTTTAAAGTCACGTCGATTCACCTGTGTAAGGTTAGCCGATGAGCTGTGTAACCTATGTTATCGACTTTGCGGCGCAACGGTAGCACGACTGTAAATCCGAATAGTAAAACTACTATCCACTCATGGAAGTACTACCTGGAAATGAAAAACCCACTTTTATCAGCCATATTGATTATTTACAGCCTCCCTTAATGGACACTATTAATTTTTTACACTTTTCATACATATTTCTGAGAAAGTCCAGTTTAAAAGCAACTTTTTGCAACATGTTACTATCTAAAATATCAATCATAACACTGAACAACCTAAACAATGAAAAATATTCCATGATAGTCTTGGGGGCATTTACTGCGAGCTGGGAGTGAAAAAATCCGAAGATTAGAGTCATGTTAATCTTGATAAATGTATGTTTTCTTTCATCTACTATCAGTTCTGTGTTACAAAGCATATGAGGGCGTGAAGAAGTAGAGATTCACATTTCCTAGCAACAGCTTCAAGCCAAAACTGATAGTTATTTTCTCTCAGCATTTTATTACCCTACCCCCCCCCCCCCCCAACTAAGGCCTGTTACCCATTTTCCTGCTGCATTTGCAGTAAGAGTTTCAGATTTACAGCAAAGCATCCAGTATCAAACTTAAACTTGTCAATTCATGTATCTAAGCCTATATCCATTGCAATGTACTCACAGAAAGCATCTTGATATTTATTCAATAGAGGTACTTACCAACATGAAGCATACTGAGCTTATCAACTGCTTCATTTCCAACAAAATAAGACTTTTTTATGTTACTCAAATCTTGGGAAAACCTCTTTGGCATTCCAACAACTGATGGAAATGTACAACTGGGCACCAACTGCCCTGCCATTCCTGCTTTTAGAATACCACAGCCTGCATCAATCACTGCCGGAGTCTTGTAATATGCTAGGTAATTCAAAAGAAGAAATCAAATCAAGAAACTGATCTGAAAAACTAACAGACAGGTTTACATACTTCAGTTTCTCTATGATCGCTTACTCAATACTTCTCAACTTCAAAGATACTTGAGGGTTACAAAACAACATTTACTTCTTTAAATCCAAGTGCTGACAATTTTGTGTTTTAAAGATGAGGTGTCAGTTCATCTTGTATACTTTTCAAACATGATGTCACTCACTGCTTAACCTTGTTTACTACTAAAGTAACAACTGGTGGTCTGCTGTTGTAACACATCATGTATTAGTAAATCATACACATATATGAGAGCTGAAACATAATTATAAATCTTGGAAAACTAATCACTGATCCTAAAGAAATCATGGTAACCATTGTTGTGGCAATGAATGGACCCCAATCTCCATACCCCCTCCCCCCTAACTAATGAATAATAAAATAAAAAGTTTCAAGTGGTGCACCGAGAAGGTGGAGAAATTACCATTCACTACTTCTACCGCTCATGGGACCACAAATACTTTTACATGCCAAGGGAAGACCTGACTGTTGCAGATTGAAGTCACATATTCCTGGTATTATGCAGCAAATGGCTAAGGCTATGATGTATATTGATTTTAATACAGCTGCAGAAATCACTATATTAGTACAGATTGAGGCAATAATAAGCAATTACCCTAAAGTATGATATAACCAGAGCAGTACAGTACAGAAAAAGCATAAAAATTTCTCAATCAAAGGTCATCCTGGAGAATGATATGTGTCCATGATATATGTCAATATTTAGCTAAATCTAACACTGTGATACTAACCCTACAAAATGAGACAAATTGAAGTAAAATCTAAATACATCAACAAGAAATGAAACTTATTCCAAAACCATGTTCTCCGTGTGAGGGATTTCAGGCTCTGAGGCCACAGCTGTACCAAGAACTTACTTTGAGAGGGAAATGACTGCAGGGGAGACTAGTAAAGACATTTCGAAACTTACTACCTATCTATGTCTATGTGTCAAGCTTGCTCAGATTAAAACATACAGATAACCTAATTATCAATACACTCCCCTCCACCTCTTTGTGAAGTTAACAATCTTCACTCAGTATAATGCAGGAGCAACTGGCAAAATAAAATTCATGAACAGAGCCTAACAATTGTTGCATCGTGTAAATGAGATGAACAATGTAAATAGATAGTATATAGCTATGTTGGAAATCTTATAATGAGTGCCAGTGGAAAGAGTTACTACTCCAAAGATTACCTAATCTACACTAGTATCTATAAGTTTAATCAAAAGATGAAATTGATAGGTTAGGCACTTAAGTCAATTCGAGTCTAACACAAAACCACTTGAGTGTGAAGGTAAATCACATGTATTGTTTACCAGAAAACTCAGCCCCATGCTGGAGACAAAAGGAGACCATGTCACAGGCCATTAATAAAAGGAGACGGAGTTGTACAGCCAAGCTGAGCCCAACATTGAATATCAGACTTATATAGCTGTCGAGATTATAATGGGCTTGTCTGCAGCACCTTAGACCACTGCACCATCACTCGTTTTCTCCTTTCTTCTAGACTTCTAGACACTAAATGTGTAACCCATGGTCAAACATAAGAGGAAATACATGGCTGCCCGACATTATTATTAATGGTGATGACAGTGTTACTAAGTCAGTGATGATGCTTGTGATAACTAAGTTAGCTATTACAAGAATGGAGATGTTAGTGATTATGTTTGATTGGTTTATTGAATGACACTAATGGTGATAATGGCAATAATGATGAATTGTTCACCAATAATGTTGTATCAAGCTTATGAAGATTTGGTAGTGTTAGGGTTTGCAGGTGGATGTGCTACTTTTAAGTAAGCTTCTCATTCCTCAAGGTTGGTAAAATAAGTAGAAGTAATACGACTGTAGGTGATAGGCAGCCCTGACTGTTGCCTATTCCTACCAGTTGAAGTTTACAGTTATAATTTCAAAAGTGTTAAGGCTGTTCAATATCTTTTCTTTCTCTGTTTACTGATCAATGTAGTAGTAATGAATTTTAGAGTATGAAACAAGCACAACTATACAAAAACAATGAAACTTATCAACTGTATCACAGTTATGCCACAATACATAAAGAGATATCTCTGTGGGTTGATCAGAAATGGGTAAAATCCACAACTGATTGAAAGGCTCCTATCCTTCAACTTTCTCTCATGAATGCTAAAATTATCTTACATGGCAAAGTTACTATGAAACATGTTAAAGAGGGGCATGTTTAATTACTTTGCATGACATTGTTTTCGAACAACAACTAGCATCAGTCAAGGTGAGACCCATGAAAATTTGGGGCAAGTCATCACATGACCCACAACACTAAACAAGGTAACCGCTTGATATCAACAAGGAAATTAAAAACAATAATGCCACCATGCTGTTCCATTATTGTGAAATTGACTACACAATATTGAACCTGCTGTCTCTTCTGCCCAATTGATGAAGTTGATAAGGCACCCTTTTACAGCCACCTGACTTGTGACAAAAATAGCATACTACCTTCTCAACATAGTAAAAACAACACATATGCTATTATCAGCTATGTAAGTATATAACCAAAAACACATATTAAACAAAAGAAATCTAATTCCAAGTAAAATATATACTGAAAGGCAACCCACAAACCAAAAGCAGACAGTTGTGGAGAATTTGGAACAAATTTCTGTTAGATTTGGATGACAATTTTGTCACATGCATTCTTTTATGTAATTAATGCTCACCATATTTAGTAATGTGCTCACTCTGTCTCGCTGAGCAACGATAGAATGTTGAAATTAAAGTTCCAATTTCATTCTCTCACTTACAATGAAACTAGATAAGATCTAAAGCAACGGTTGATGTTCAGCTCCACATGATGGAGCTGTTTTAAGAAATATACATGAAAGTTGACATGTTTGTATTGTCCTATGCTCTATAGGAAGCAAACAGCTTTGGTCGCTTCATTCTTAACATTGACATGATGTCAAATTTTACAATACAAAGGCTTCCTGTAATTGTCATATTACAAATTGAATAATTATTTTCAAATGCACCATAATTTAAGAAGGATAGGGCTTGCATGGGCTCCCCACCCCCGTTTCCCAACCGACATAAACCCAACCACTTAAATTGCATCTTTATTTCTAAAACTCTTCTCGGGATATACTGTTCCTATCTTTGGGGTATAAAGATGTATGAGTAGGTATGCATTTCAAATAGTAATGATCTAAGTAGCATAATCATGGAAGAATTCTTCATGTGCCATGTGCATAGCATCAATTTCTGTTCCGGAATCTGGAAGCCAAGAGCCCAATCTTTTGAATAAATCCCTTAATAACCTTATTCTCTGAATATGAATAGTGTAAACCCAAAATAAGCAGGGGGGGGAGAACGAGTACCCACCCCTTTTTAACAAAAAAATAGCTCCCGCAGTCCTGAAGTTAGAGTTACTAACACCCCTAATAAGATCGAACATATGGATACCTGAAGTTCATCAGTCAATACTATCTGCTGAGCCGTTGATCTATCTTAGTAACACCGACTTGAAAGTTGGAATAGGATCTACTGCAGTCAATGAGTAAACAATAGTAAACAGAAACTCACCTCTTGAGCATACCAATTGTCCTTGGGTAGTGACTCCTCTTAAGATTTCATCAATTTGGTCACTGAATTCCTTGCTCTTGTCTGCAAGTGGTGGTGCAACTGGACTTCGTGTTGCATTCTTGCAATCCACATCAACATCAGACATACTTTGGTCGTCACTAGTACAGCTCTCGTCTGCGGTGCTGATTTTACGAATCTTAGCAATTTCGCTACTAATTTGTCTTTTAGACTTATATTTTTCTTCGATTTTATCTAAAGTTGCTTCAAATTCTTCATCTGAGTCTAAAAAATCCAGGTCATCGTCTTCCTCCGCTAATAATTCAGCCAACTTCTCGGCATAACCAGACAAGGGGCGATCACCCTTACATATTCGTTTAATTTTCGAGGGTCGAGAATAATCCAAAATCTCATCTTCAGAAGACTCGTTGAACTCCTTAAACTTTTGACTTGCAATTAGTTCTTTTTCTGCTTCATTTTCGTCTGATGACAAATTCGAATGTTCACCATTTGCAACTAGCATAGCCCCTATTGGATTCGAATCTTCAGAAAGGTCATCTGAATACATGTCATCAGATTGTTCATTATTGCAATCGATCTCATCTCGCATACTAGAAGATTTTGATCCAGCAATGTGCAAAGAGTTATTATGATGACTTGTTGTGAGCTTCGGTTTGTCATATTTGTCACTAACTTCATAATTGTTATTTCGCATAGTCCTCAATACAAGATCGCTTGCCTCTGTGCCAACTTTCATTTGATCGTACGCAGAATACACAACCCTTTCAGCAAGTTCACTAAAATAATGATCTGATTCTTTGACAGTGTTTAAGATCAGACTTGCACTGTCATAAGCTGAAAGTGCAATGTTTTCACTCATCCTGCGAGCATATTGACCCACCTTTAATGTGCTGTACCCATCTGCTAGGATCTCCTCTGCAAGGTTGTTTCCATAAGCAGCAATATTATCTCCTGCTGTTGGTGAATGTTGTGTTCGATTCGGGCTGATTGATTGCGTCTGTAAGTAGTCAAATGCGTTCATTTGAACGGTTTTTGCTAAGCCATCCCCAAATCGATTGACTTTACTATCTCCAGGTGCTCCACTCTCATCGACAACATTAACTTTCGCAGCTTTGCTGCAAGTCAAGCGTTGGTGGCATTGTAGTTGAGCCATGGCTAATTCTATTATTTCCGTGGAGAGATCCCTTGAGAAGCCCCAGATTGCATCGCAGCTACGAGAAATTGAAGTACTTTTTTCCTTCTTAATCCCCTCAGAACGAAGACACTCTAAGGAATCGCTAATTGCCTCTGTAATAAGTTGTTCCGATAAAGTACCTGCATGTTCTCCAACTGAAATATTCTCATTTGATACTCGATTGACATTACTCCGTTTTATCCCTGCTTCACTAACACCATTTAATTCGTTAAATCCATCTTGAAACGATTGCTTCACAACTTCATTTGCTAGGCAAATTACTTGGTATTTTTCTGACTCGGTGACCGAAATGTCGCTAGCAATGTCATGATCATCTTGAGTCGATTTCGCTTCATGACTGACATTGCTGTCTAGATCAATCAAGTTTTCAGTGGGTACAATAATTGCATTCCCAGGTATTTTCTCTAATGAGTCTCTATCGGTTGAAAAAGGCGTATTGTTGGCTGAAACAGATGATAAATTTGCTGCAGCACTTGTTCTGCCTTGTTGATATAAATTCTTGATCTCATTATCCAGGTGATGGAAATGTGAACAGTCCGCGGTGAGTTCGCCATTTGACAGAATTGCGTAAGAGGTAAGAGATACATCGAGCTCCTTCTGCGGCTCTTGATAGGCACTTGATGCCTCAGTGGCAACATCTTCCGAATTAAGTTCACTAAATAACTCAGAAACTGGAGTTTGGGTGGTTTCATTTCTCTCCAGCGAAGTCAACCCATCTTGATGACAGCCATCGCAGCTGATTTTCAAATCGTTTGTCGTCCTGACATTGTTTGTATATTCAGTATGTGAAATCACGTAATGCTTCGTTCTTGCATCGCTATCATCAAAAGTTGATCGTAACTCAGAATCCTGTTCTGAAGATTTAACAATATTTCTTTTCCTTAGATTGTTTTGGCTACAATTATCTTGATCATTCTCGAAATTATGGACGATCTCGTAAGGAACATCTCCAGCAGGTTTCTTCAGTACACATTTCGTTAGTATTTGTACTTCTGCATCCTCATCGTTCGCCGATTCGCTATCAGCTTTCTTAAACTCGACTCTACCAACGATATGTTCATCATTCGCGGCTTTGCTTTCTGACGATCCCATCTTTTTCCTTGCTGACTTCTCCTCTGCGATGTCTTCATTTTTTACTTGACCATCCCTGCTAACTTGATCTTGACCATTCTCATCGCCGTCCCTTTGTTTGAACTTTTGTCTTATAGCCAGAAATATCCCTAAGAAAAACAAAATGTATACAGCTAAGGCATAATAAGTTAGTTTACCAACTAGGAGGAATTCAATTCCTGAAGTCATGCCAGTTTGTGAAGTATGTTTAACAGATAAAAACAATTACTTGGGAGACCAACTGATCACCTTTCATGTTGAAAAACACTGATCGTGGCTCAGGTCGTGAGATTTCACAATCACCGCGTCAAAGCGAGACTGGTCCGCTTGGGGCCAAATTCAGGGGGAGACATAGACAGAGGCTCTAACAAGGGGCAAATATCAAAGAACAGTCCGTTGGACCGGAAATATTTCAAGAGATTAAAATTCAGGGTTTTACTAAAACACAGAAAATTTGATAGGGAAATTGAGAACTCAATTACTGGCATCGTACTGGAATAATACTAAACATCTACTTGATAAGAAAGAATTTTATAACAAGAGAGATACAGGCGCTTATAAAAGCAATAACAATATGAGAAATACCAGATCATGTAATATTTCTAACACTGTACTGCAAGTCTGGAAGAAACAGTTAACTTTTGTCACTCAAACAACTCTTTTGGGCAAAGGAAAGAAAATTGTCGAAACAAGGAAAAGACAGTTATGAGAATTGCACGCTATCTTTCATCATAGTTTCTTCCTCTGGTCAATCACTGAACTTTCGAATATGAATTATCTACGAAGTATCCTCGCGTATATGGTTTCGGAAAATTAGGAAGTGTAGGGGCGCAGAGAAAAGAAAGCTATCGTTAAATATTACTATACATGTTTATTTAAGAGCAGGGGAGGCCTAACCTCTGTGCTGTGACAGTATGCATCCTAGGTGCTGTTCTGTTTGTGGTTTCTACATGATAACAACCTATTCACGCTAAAGGGTTAAACAAATACAAAAACACATAACCTCAGGTTACTTCCCTTAACCCTTGAGTGAGGAAAATCGCTCCCTACTTTATAAGAAAAATTCTAAAGTACTAAATACTAAATACTAACAATTTTTCCCTTCAGTTTAGCGTATTGAAAGTCCATTTTAATTTTGAAGACAAACGAAATTTTAACTCAATAGATTAGCTTTAATTATTTCCGTAATTCGTAACTTTAAGTCTATGCATTTATCATTGCCAAAGTAGGCCTACTGCAAAAAGCATATCAAGACTTAAGAAAACTTTCAGATAATACCGAGTGTGAATGGAGGGCTGAAGAATCAAGGGATTTAACACTCTTGGTTTTAGAAGAGAAATAAGACTCTATTTTCAGTTCCTAACTCGCAAGAAGCCTCTCGGTGTTTCAAAAATTCTCTGAAGTAAGACTACAGATGTTGTTCAATGATATATTGTGTTATGTCGAAATTGCCATTTCAAAATACTCCGAAAAAGAACTCTCATAGTGTTAGTGAAGCTGGTCTAGGGTTCATGGACATTTGCAAAATATCAGAGGGGCTATGAACCCTAGTCCAGCTATCGATGCACTTAAATCGGGTCTTACGGCTAGGGTATTTGATGTACTCAGCGACGGGGAAAGGTAAGGCGGATTGGGGAACCAAGTAGCCTTGGTTCAAATTTATTTTTTCACATTCCACTAAGGTGCCTTTAGTCATTGTGTGGAAGGGGTGTTTCGTGTTGATATGCATATCTTGCTGTGAATGTGACACAATATCAGTCACAATCAATTTCAATTTTGACTCAGATACTGTTCAACAATAATGCAAGGCTTCTATGGTAGGTATAGACTTTCCAAATTTTGTTATCTTGCTGTACGTAAGCTATATGCAGGACTCTCTGCACTCTCAACAACGAAAGCATTGCACGTAAATTTATATCATAGGTCTGCCATTTTGGCACAATCACGAGAATGTCACTGCTTACAATGACACGCTGGGCAATATGTTTAGAGCATGCTTATTTTTTCAGCAATGTGAGCCCATGTTTGCTTATAAGCGTTATGCTTATAAAAACCCCACATTTATTGTGTTGTTTTTTTGCCAACAACAACTAAAAAAGGTGCTAGGCAAACCGTCATGCTTTGCTGGCGTTAAGTAATCTTTACATTCCCGTAATTCGTCAACAAGATCCGAGTATTGAGGTTCGATGGCCCCACTGTATATGGAGAAGGGTATCAGTAACTGTTGACTAGGAATTACCGAACGGGCTAGTCATCCATGTACACAAGGCAATGGGTCCCTGCAGGGGGCCTAGAAGTTGTTGTGGAAGCAGCACCGTGGAATTCTGTTAATGCTAGTAGAAAATGACGGTTGTTAACAACGTTTGGCTCGTAAAGCATGCTGGTTGACTAAGACCTTGAACAACGATATTTTCGTTATAAGACTCCCGTAATAAGTTAGTTAAATGCAAACGGTCTTGTTACGTAGGTACAAAGGGCATGTCTAACCACAGATAAGGTTAAAAATTGGTCTTGTAATTATAAAGGTACTTCTTCTATCCTGGTGCCACAGGAAAAGTAGGCAGACATGTAGATTTGGTGGTGAGAGACCAAAAATGGGTTACCCTCTGAAGACCCATGATACACCCACTCTATCAACCTATGTACTCGACAATATGCTTACTCGGTATGCTAATTGTTTTCAGAGATCAATGGCCTGTTACCAGATCCCATACTACCTCTGTTAAAATCGTGTTAAAAAGACTTACTACGACTAGTATACCGAGGTTTCAACAATTCTTTTAAGAATCTATTAAGTAAATTGTAAAAAGAAGCAACTTCCGAATAAAGTAGTCTATAATTTCGAAGTACTTCGAACACTGTTGCAAATATAATTGCCGTCCCCCTCCCCTCGATAATTAACTTTTGGACCCCCCTACTTATTGACATTGTTGAACTTTGACTTTGTAGCAGCGGTAAACCAATTGTCTAGTTGACCCAGGGAGCGCTTTGATCAATCCCAAGGTATCATTTCACTCGAAAGATCGACTTATTGTAATGAGTCGACAGACAACACGCGCCACGTCTGTTATATTCACGGCCCAAAGTATTCTCATTTGCTATTAAACACTCTATTTAAATTTTTTTCCAGCCCCCCGTTCCTCATTGAATTTTAAAAAAATATATTCCTCAAAATTATACCGCTCCTCAGTTATTACATACGGGGTCTTCGATTATTTTGTTGAATGTTCATTTCATGGTGTAGTTGTTCAATATCGATGACGTAAAACAACACCCTAGAACCCAGCGAGGTACTTGAAAAATTTGATAGTTTGAGGGGGGGGGGGTAATTTTCTCCACTTAACACTCCACTTGAAAATGTTTTACCAGCACAATTGCCTATTCCCATATATACAGTGTTGAAAATAAGGAGGAAAATACTTTTAAAATGTCAACAAATCAATGCAAAGCCATTGAACGCACAGATTAAGTTACTTTTACTCTTCCATATCAATAATTACCAAATACAGTATTGCAATCAATTGAAAATTTAATCCTTACGGATGCTCGTTAGAAGACTCCTACGACTTCGGTGGTACGGGTATCTAGACCGCATGAGTTACCAAAATCCGGGAAGACAGACCTAAAAGATGAATGCTGAAGGAAACAGGCCAAGGCGGAGGACACACAAACGTTGCACGGAAAGTGTGCGGGAGACAATCAAGCAACTATACCAAAGCGACTGCGATGCTAAGAACAGGCAACTACTAAAGAAGATCGGAAACGCTCGACCTGGCATCACAGCTAAAAAAATATATGGAAAAAGTTAGTAATGGCGATTGGTGGAAGAAGAACCTGAATCGGTGGCGGCTTGTTAGAAGATGGGGGCTCAAGTATTCATGAAATCAAGTATCAAATGAGAACCTCATTCATGACCAGCATAGAGACGTACGTCGTTCAGCCTGCTTGTGATAGGAAGGGGATTCGACTTGTTCATTATATAAGCACGAGGTTAATCTGTCACAAATATTTTGCATACTTTGAAACCACTTAGAGGTCCCCATTATCTTTAAACAGTCAATGCTTACAGCCTTAAATAGTGCGTTCGTGGTGTTTAAACAGATATGCAATGCTAGGAATGCAAATTTGGCAGCAGTAAGGTTTGGCATGCTTAATGTGCACATTAGCAAAATCGTTAAAAATAACCAAACGTACAGGACGTGGTTAAGGAGCCCAACAAACTACGACGTAAAACCGTCACCAAGCACAAAGTACCGTATTTCTGGCAGGGAGCCGCTGTCAATTAGAAGCCTTATTAAAGCAAGTTAAGAAAACACTGTAAGCCTACCTCGATCACACGCTGTACCTCCAGACTCTCAAACTCAGTGCCAAGTTATTCAGATTTTATAGACCAACAGACTATAGCTTTGCTAAAAGTCACTGTGCAAAATATACAAAATTCTAATGTCAACCAACGATAATACTGTCCATTACAGGTTTTCTAGCATCGTCCACGAATATTTCTCAATGTTCTTCAGGTTTTGTTGGTATCAATGTCTACAGTTACAACTTCACTTCAAGCCGGCATAAATTTCTGAAAATTCATTCCTTGTGGTACAAGATATCGTCCATGAGTGAATAACCAAATCCAAAAATAC
>JAAAKM020006971.1:45584567-45599756 GCA_010016025.2 Alatinidae sp. Z8VKAUB7J3
AAGCTCCCATAAAAAACACACGTCAAAAGACACACGTCACAAGATACAGGTCATAAGACCATGCTAAAAGACACAAACCATAAGACGCAAATCAGAAATCACAAATCATAAGACACAAATCAGAAGAGACGAATCAGAAGAGGCAGGCCAAAAACATTGTTCAATATCAGAAATGAGGAAAACTGTGTTTACATCCGAGCAAACAAATAAAATAGCAACCAAGAAAAATTAAAACATTGTAGCTATTTCTTACCCATAATCTCTGTTTGAAAGTGTGTAATGATGTGCGTTCCGTTGAATTTGTAATCAAAGACATATTCTCCAACATCCCTTGGTTCAAATGTAGTAATCCGAAGGCCATAACCTCCCTCAATGATTCTGATTCTCTCGTTTTCTCCGTCAATTACTACTTGATGATCTTTGTACCATGAAAAGACTGCTATATTATGCTTTGGCATAGACTCAGGAGACATGCCATAAAATGTTACATCAGAACCGATTAGCACTCTTGCCTTTCTGTGTACCATTTCCGGTCTCGATGCCGATGCTAACAAGAAAAGAACACAGAATTATAAAACAAGTTTGTTAAACTTACTTGCCAGCAAGCAAATGGATGACTCACTGTGTAGCATCTCTCTAACGGAACGAAACCAACCAACTGTACCAACGGTTATGGGATACCCAAAACGTGACGGAAATTGGATTTCTAGAAATCTGCAAGTCTATCGCCTAGACATGTTTTATAAAAGAATTGACGAACGAAAAATTTGCACACGGTAGGCGTTCGATCACTGAAATGGGAAGGCAACAAGTCACGGAACCTACTCTGCCTAATCTAAGGGTCTTTTTATGTTCAGTAAATCTGCTGCGTCGGGAAATAACCTATTAAAGTTCAGTGTATTACTATCCCTCTAAACAATCATGTCCCTCAAATTAATTATCAGAGATGTCATCCTTTAAATTATTAGCACCCCAAAAAGTCCTTAGAGGGAAATGTAGCTCATCAACAAAAACAGGTTTGTAAGAGAGTCCAATAACATGTTGTCAGTGCAAAATAGCAACTTAGTTCATAGGAAAGAGGATAAATTTCAGCTTGATTATACTCCTCAATTTTAAGGGTTTGTGGCAAATTCTGTACACTATGCCTTAACACTACTATCCCAATCTCTCATATTGTGACAGAGCATCTATCCCATGAATATTCTCTCCTTTCCTCCAAAAAACAACAGGTAAGAGAGAGCACGTGATATCGAGTTACCATGATAACTCAGAAAGTATTAATTTAAAGGTCCGTAAATTGCTCTTGGTGGCGACCCAATTTCCTGACGTACCACTCAATTGCGTGGAGAAAAGGCCGATACTCTATTGGCGACCATACAATCGAGCTTCAGCTTTTGGCTTAGCGCGTTATACGATTGACGAGCCTGTCTTTACACGCTACCACCAAGAGCCTCGTCCGCAATGAAGTACTTACAATTCAGCGCATGTGCGAACAAAGGAGCCCTATACCATAAGCACTTTAAAGGGCTTGTGATTTTCACGTATGTACAAGTGAGAGAGAGAGCTGACCAACCAGTCTCGTCCGCGTGAACCACTTACGGGGGTATTAGACAAGTTTGTCTATGAGTACCTCGTTACATTCGTGAGTAGTACTTGAAAAGAGTACTTGACTTGCATGACGTCTGAAAGTTACTAGAGATAAAGCTCGATTAAACGATTTTCCTTCATGTTCTAAACTTTTCCACAAGTTGATTTTCAGAACACTTTCCCTTTTCAAGCAACAAATATATTGTCTAATATTGATGATAATACGCTCTCGCAAATGTTTGGTCGTCTTCTCGTCTTGCTTTCAAGACATAAATGTCTGATGAGAATCAATATTTGCTACTCTGTAGCTTACATCTGGCACATAGAGAAGGCAAAAATATAAAAGTTTTCTCCTTTCTGGGACCTTTCTAGACGTAAATGATCTTGGAAATAGAATACACAACACAAAAACTTACTACTTGGCAAAACAAAATTATTTTCCGGTTCTTTCTATTTTCAAAGTCACAGACCACTTCTTAGAATGTATATCTTTACGACTGCAAGATGCATATATCACTGCAGCTCAAAATCCCGGACGGGACTTAAACTGTTTGTGTATTAGAATCATGTAAACATTCACCGTGTTCATCCACTTAACTAGCCAACCAACTGATCAATCAATCAATTAATCAATCAATCAATCACTTAATCAGTTTATCAATTAGTCAATTTATAAAGGAAGCAAGTAATTAGACGGTTAATCAATCACTAAATTAATCAATTAATCGATCAATTAATCAATCTATCATGCAAGCAAGCAATTTGACGGCCAATCAATCTACCAATTAATCAATTAATCAATCAATCAATTAATCAATCAATCAATCAATTAATCAAGCAAGCAATCAATTAGACGGTCGATTAATCTACCAATCAATTAACGATTGATTAATCCATTAATCAATCGATAATCAGATAGACACTTCCTAATTTATTCATTAACTCAGTTTAAATGAATAAATATGAACTGTTTTCATAAATAAACATGATCTACGCAAAATAACCGAAACTTAAATTTCGCATGTATGTATATAAACTAACTAATATAAAGCGAATCTTTAAACGTGCTGTGCTACTCTTTGAACATATGCCATTTAATGACCTCGAATACAGCAAACAATCCCCAAATACCCAAAGAAAACAATGAATTTTGATCAATTTATAGAATTATAATTGGATTTTGATAAGCATGGTATAACGCTCTAGAGGTCGTATCTTACGAATTGTTTGTAATATTGTTCTCAAATTTGAGACAGAACAGCTGCATCAATAAGAAAAAATGCAATGATCTGCCAAATTTTCTCTAAATTTTTGTTAAATTGCTTGCACTCGTTTGCCCTTTCTCCAAAATCAACGTCGAAATCAACGGAGTAATTCATAAAGTCCATGTTCCACCTTTTCTCTCAAAGCATGTTTAAATCCTTAATTTGTCCAACTCATAATGGTTTGCGGAAATCATCAAAAAGTCAAAATATGAAAATAAATAAATTTGATTATGAGAATTTAAGGTTCCGAATTTATATCTTGTTGATGTCATCTAAAGCTGATCCTATTTGATACATGGTCAAAATTTCATGGTTATACCGTCTGACGATCCTGACGCAAATACATAAAACAGGGATTGATTCGTTTTTCACTTTCCTTTCTCTGCCTTGCTTTAAATTTGGTTGTCTAAAACTGAGCCATTCCATTAAGAGTACTTCAACACACTTGCATTCGGATTTTTTTCATTGTTAGCCTTGTATGGTACTATGTCTACTAAAAAAACACCCCAAAACACCCTCAAGTTGTCTCTACTGAGATACAAAACTCTTTAAACTCTGATGTTGGGTTGAGGACCGTACCATGCCCGTTAAATATTCGGATGCTTTTGCTTTTGCTTTGCAAATGTCAAATTCAAAGATAACAGGTTTGTTTTGATCATTTGACTTTCGATTCCTGACTAAAGATTCCTAGATAGAATAACTTGTCACTTTATGGAGAGTGAAAATAGCGGTTACCTTGTCTCTATCGCTTTACTTAACATTGATCGATAACGTGAAGGTGGATGACCACGTTTGCGTGACTGTTTCTGACTCGGCGACTGGCGTTGATAATTGGTGGTTTGCGTTTTGATTATCTGGGTTAGAGATCGACACAATCATGAACGTAAGACTGAGCTTCGGTCAAGCATGGATAGAGTGTTGGACTTCTAATCCAATGGTCAAGGGATCGAAGCCCTTTGGGCCCGCTTAACAAAATTATTTATTCTAATCAGAAGGTGTGTTTTTTGTGAAAGATATAGAATTCAAGCTAAATTCAACTGATATTCATCCAAATTCTGAGATCAAAGGAGAAATTACAGTCTCTTATCCAGGTAGATATGATGGGGTAGTTATCAACACACAAATTTTAGATTCAAATGAACACATCACTTACAAATCATACAACGGAAAAACCATTTCAAATAATGTTGCAAGATTGTTTATCAACAAAGATGTAATGTCTGAAAATAAAGCAGAATTTACTGCAGTAATAAAATTTGAGCCAACTCAAGAATACGAAGTAAAATTCAGAGCATCAATTATCGAACAACATAAAGAAATTGAAAGTCAGATAATTTTTGCAAAATATTCTGTCTAGAATCTGCTCTTTGCGATTGTAATTTCACCTTTCATCCAAGGATGAGGTTGACAGAAATAATGAATTACAGCTTCTTCTGTAAATAAGAACTCATAGCTATCTCCAGGTTTAATTACTCCGGGAGAACCAAAGTCACCACTATATCCATCAGCATATCGGTGATCAGGAGTTACAGTATGAGCAGTATCATCATTGTTTACCCACCGGACATTGTTTGTAAATGTCAGCAGCGCTTCAGCCTTTTGTGGAAGATAGTCATTACCATCATCGATAACTGCACCTGGAACAATCTCAATTAAGAAGAATTCTTCTGCAGGTTCTAGAATTGCATGAGAAACTGAAGGTTTTGCTAAAGATTCAGGAAGATAAAATGAAGTGTAAAAGACTACAGATGCAGATAGGCCAACAAGTAATGCAATAAGTCCAATACCATAGGCATGACTAGATGTTGGACTACTCATAATTTTTTTTCGCCTCTCAAGTTCTTATAAAGCTTGTTTGAAATTTTTAAGATCATGGTTTGTTTAGATCACCGGTACCAAGATTTGGATTATTGTCTGCACCAACTCCCAAGTCAGCTTGAGTTTTTGGTGTAGAAACTTCTGGTGCAATAGGTTTCTCTTCGGGTTTTTCTGCTGCAGTCTCACCTTCAGGAAGTTTTGCAGTTTCTTCAGGTTGTGAAGATTCTTCTGGTTCAGCTAGTTTTGGTTTCTCATCAGATACAGGGGTTGGAGGAGCTGGAGGAGCATTCTTTTGTTGACTCATACCATATCTGTAGATATGGAAGAAACCAGCAAATACCATTAGTATCAATCCAACAAAGAACAAAGACATGTTGTTCATGCCAGTCAAAGCTGCATTGTATGCTGCAATGTTGAGGAATACTTGGAAGGCAAGTAATGCAACAAGTAACCAGTTAATCCATTTTTCAGACAGATCTAATGTTGCAACTTTCTGAGGACCAGTATTTTTTGCTAGTTTTGATTTTCTCTCTGCTTCATTTGCAAGTTTAATCATCATGTATGTAAATCCAAAGCTCATAGGAACTAACAATATCATTACACTGTAGAAGAATACAGGATCAATTACCAAACGCTCAACTAATGGAATTGAGATGTCAGGTGAGATATAGAATCCCCAATAAGTTGTGACCATAATTTGTGCAAGGCTGGTAATTCCAAATGCAGTAATTATTGGTCTGTCTCTCCAAGAGAATTTCTTGTATCTATCAATGAATGGAATCAATACGAACGATATAATGAATATCAAAGGCCACAGCAATCCCGTTACAAACTTGTCATACTGCGTTCTCATGAAAGCGTAAATTCCAGTCAAATACCACTCAGGAACAGTTACACCAGGCGGTACGGTCGGCTCAAATTTGAATCCCAAATCAATTGGGAAAACACCACCAGTAATCAAAATTGCACCAGCAATTGCCATGACCATTGGTACATCAAATACCAAGAATCTTGGGAAGTGAACTGCCATCAATCCAAGCATAACTATTGGCAACAAGAATACATGTTGAGCATAGAATCTCAATACAAAGTCTGAGAACCCACTACCCAGCGCCGCGTCACGTATGACAGACCCGGCTACAGGGATTGAAGTAGTTAACGACGCTGCAATACTAATTGCAAGTTGCGCTCTTTCAGAGAATATAACATCATATCCAGTAAATGCTTCTAAGATAGTAACAACACCTAAGATAACACCAGTCATCCATAAGACTTCATTTCTAATTTTGTATCTTCCACTAAAGTATTGGTAATACATGTGAAGAACAGCTAAGAGAACCATTGCATTAGAACCATGATAGTGTATGTTTCTAATGTGGAATCCAAATGGAACTTCATCATTAATGAATTGAACACTATCCCATGCTCTATCCAATATAGGTTGATAGTAAAACATGAGCAGAGCTCCTGAAATTCCTAGAATGATAAACACAATGAATGTTAACATTCCCAAAAATCCAAATGGACTTACAAATCTTGCAGGAAATGAAAACTTGATTGCAGTAAAGATAGTTCTATCTACACCCTCCCATAACCAATAGAGGAATTCAACTACACCGTTTCTTCTTGGCTCAAGCGAAACGGCCATATCCAATTACTCCATTTTCTTGTGCGTTAAACTTTGGTGGTAAGATGTAGATTAATCCATCTGATTCAATTTCCAAAGTTAGTTTAGGTAAAGTGTTTGATGGTGAAGCTTGTACTGATGCAGGACCAACATATGCAGTTCCAGAAACTGGATCATACATACTTCCGTGACATGGACACTCACCTCTTTTTCTTCCCTCATCAGGCCAATATTTCCACAAACACCAAAGATGAAGGCAAATCATACTGTAAGCTCTAAATGCAGAAGGATCATTTTTTGCGCCACCTAATTCTTCAGGTAGTCTAATGAATTGCCATTTACGAAATGCTTCTGCGTCAAGTGCTGCGTCACCAGTTGCAGGATATGTAATGACTTCAGCGTGATTTATGGGATAATTGTTAACATTAGCTTGAGTGCCATCAGGTAGAATTACAGGTACTTTTTCAAGAGAAGCCTGGTTTGGGTTTGGCATGAAATTACCAAATGGGACAAATGGAGCAAAAGCTAAACCAGTTCCAGCAGCACCCATTAACTTTAGAAAGTCTCTTCGGGATAATCCGGTAGACTTTTTCGTCCCCACCTCTGACATTCAAGCTGACGTACTCGCCAAATTGCTTATAAACCTTGTTCAGTTACTTTGCAGGTTTTTGTCTAATTACAATAATAGAAACAATTCCGATCGCAATTCCAATAGCAATCCCTATTCCAATTCCTGTTAAAAGCAAAGAATCGGAGTCATCAGATGTAACAATGGTTTCATTTGAAACAGATTCTTTTTTGGTAGAAATTGTTTCATTTTTAGCAGTTTTTTCCAAGTCTGAAGGCATTTCATCGTCAATCATGATTTCTGAATCTTTGGATATCAATTCAGGAGAAATATTTGTAAATTTAGCAGCTAGTGTAATAGATTCAGTTGTAGAATTTCCTCCAAATAATGTAGAGTGTGTCAACAACGTGTAAGTACCAGTTTGATTAATTGGGACAAATAATACAGTTGATGTATCATCTTTGTTTTTTACTGGAAAAAATCCACCGCCTTGACTAAACGGAGAATTTCCTAACCAATCAAGTGATGGCCATCCAAGGAAATGTCCAAACACACCAGATGGAACATTAGTTTGAATGATTTCTCCTAATGGATTCATAACAAATACAGCTAGATTTGTATCATCACTAGTCCAAGAAAGTTCAATAGCTGCAGAGTTTACAAATTCATTTTGTACATCAAAATAATATTGTCGCCAATCACCTGCCATGTAACGATTAGTCATATCAAATGCCCCTTTTGTGTATCCATTTCCGTAAATTACTTCGTCACTTTGTTTTCCATGAATTATTATCGTTGAATCATTTTCTGTTATTGGTTCTTTAATTACAAATGATACTGGTGCATTCACTTCATGCATATTACTTTGAAAATTCAAAAATCCTTGATACACACCAGTTTCCAAATCATTTGGAGTAACCAAAGTTACATCTACTGTTGAAATATCATTAGGAGGAACAATTATTGTTTCAGATTTAGGCCACAGCATAGACCATTTATCATTTTGATAGTAGCTTGCAGAAATAGTATAATCCATTGAAGTTGAATTTTGGTTTGTATTTCCTAACCAGTATGAGTATCGTGTAGGAACTGGATAAACACCTACTAATGGAACACCATCAAACTTTTCATTTGGTTCTGAAACTCGAATTTCTTGAACAGTTCCCCAAGAACCTCCTCTATTAACCAAAGATATTTCATCACTAGAAATTTTTGTATCATTGTTGCTATCAATCCAATCATACAAGTATAGTGAAGAAATTTTCATGTCATCAGCATAAACATCAGAAGTGTTATTCATGAATTGTTCAAAAGGAAAATTCACATTTAGAATCATTAATGATGAATCATTAGGAATTGAATGTTCGTCATCAAAAAAATCTTTTAATTCTTCATGAGGTTTTATGTCAGATAATTTTATGTAATTTGGAATAAATGCATCAGTTTTATTCAGAATTGAGTCTTGTTGTCTAGGGAGTGTTGTTCCATTAAATTGAGTATGTTTGATAAGAGACAAGGTTTTTGGTTTTACATCAACAAAGAGTTCATCATCTGTAGGGTTGGTAATAGTAAAAGTGGCAGTAGTTCGATCTCCTGCAGTTAATTGTCCTGCAAACCAACTAGTCATTGGAAGAGAATGTGAAGGGAATTTGAATTGTTTAAAACCTATCGCAGTGTGATTAAAATTTTCAAATGAAGGTTCAAGAATTTTTTTAAGATTTTCATAAGAATTCTCATTAGTTACCATAAATACACCGTTTTTTCCATGAACATAATCTAAAGCAGAATTAACATTTGTCAGACCCGAGCCTTGTGTAAAAGGATCATTGTTCATGTCAACAGCAGTGGACATTAAGATATTTTTTATCATAAATGGATCATAGTTTTGAGATTGTCTAGTCATCTCTTCAATCAAAAGTGCAGCACTTCCAGAAACTAGTGGTGCAGCCATACTAGTTCCTCCAAATAATGAAAAAGATTCATCTTGGGAATCTTTTTTAGTTTTTATCATATTTGATGGAACAAATCCATGAGCACCAATACTCATGACATCGGGTTTTGGATCACCAATTGATGTAGGACCTCTACTGGAAAAATCAACTACATGATTATAGTGATCAATGTCATTACCAAATCTGGGTTGATCCTTGAATGGACCATATCCAACAAAAACATTGTTGGTGGTAGCCCCAACTGCAATTCCAAATGGAGATGCATTAGGTAGTCCAATTGTACCATATCCATGACCAGAATTTCCAGCACTAGAAATCATTACAACACCAGGATAATCATCATCAAGAGAATGAGGAGTTGCAAGTATACTTTGGATTAATGACAATATGTCCATCCCAGGAGACGATTTGAAGGATGGAAAATTTGAAATGCCCCAGCTGTTAGAAATGATATCTACTCTAGGTTTTCCAGAAAATTTCCAGTCATTATTTTCATTTTCAAATCCTGCAGACCACAACCATGCATAAACAGTATCACCAAACCATAACGCCTTTACAGGTAAAATTTTTGCATTAGGTGCAACCCCAGTTATTGAATATTTTTTGGTATCATTGTAAATATCATATGTCTCTTGTCCACGAGAAGTAATTGATGCTGCACTAGATGTACCATGTCCCATAAAATCAGTCATTACACCAAAAAATTCACCATTAGAATCTAACGCAGGTAAAAGAGTACCATTAATTGCATTTAATGTATCATGAATTTCAGTGGAATTGTTTCTAATAACTCCGTAAACATCTAAAACTTGTGCACCAATTGTTCCAGCACTATAATCAATTTTTCCATCATCATTCGAATCATAGACAAGAAATTCTTTACCACTTCCTAAAACAATTGGTTTTTCATCAGTAAAATCAAAATCATAGTTTGGTTGTTGTCCAGAAGGTAAGCTAAATCTAGTATAATCTTCCCAAGAAGTACTCATATCAGGAATAATTGTATCATATACTCCAGAAACAAAAGAATCAACTACAAGAACAGGAACAACTTGAACTTTTGCAAGAGGTCCACTTAATCCACCTTGATATATGACACCAAGACGATATTCTCCACTTTTTGATTTTATGTAGTTCCTATTATCTTGTCCTATTTTCATATCGTTATCTAATGTTCCTTTAAAAATTGGAGATGAACCAATTTGTGGAAAAAATGAATTGTAAATTTGGATATCACTTCCTTTTCCTCCTTGAGAAAGATCAAGAAATACTCCCTCTTTGGTAACATATGCAGAAGAAGTCATATGTTCTGGAATGGGTTTACTATAATTTCGTATAATTTCATTTTCATCAATGTATGCAAAAAAAGTTGAATTTGTTAGAACGATTCCTTGTCCATCAGGATCAAGCATGATAGGATGATTTATCTCATTTCTAGCAAGAGAGTGTTGTATGTCTGGATTTGAAAAATCAACCCCAGTATCAATAATTGCAATTACAGTTCCATTTCCTAATGCATTGTAATTAAGTTGTGCATTTTTTGAACCAGTAATCTCACCAATTCTTGAGGCATCAGCAATTTCATTATTTGATGAATGAAAATCTAATTTAGAATCCTCAATTATGTGAATGCCTTGGCTTGCCAATAATGATGCAGATTTTTCAGATAAAAGTGAAACATAAAAAAATCCATTATCAGATTGTATTCCATAGATTGAATTATTTTTCAAGTGATCAGAATTTTGAAGATTTGTTCCAAAAATTAAATAGCGTTTGAAATTGCTTTCAACAAAAAAATTTGGGTCAACATCAATTATTTGAGAAGTAAATTCTATATTTTCATATTTTTCTTGAAACGACACATCATCCCCTCCAGTAAACGCATAAGAATTTGCCATTACAGAAGATAAAAGAAGGATTGAAAAGAAAATAGCCGCTTTGGGCATCAAAGATTTTTTGTTTCTTACATTATATAACTATCTTCTTCGAGCCAAAATTGCAATCTGTAATGCAACTATGATTCCTATAGATGCAATAATTGGGAACAATAGAGAGTTCAGTTGAAAAGATGCTTCACTAATATTTTCCACAGAAGTAGTAATGGTTCCTGTACTTTCATCAATTTTTTCACTTGCAGTTTCTAAGGTATTATCAAATCCTTCAATTTCAGATTTTAAAATGTCTAGTTCCTTAGATGTGTCATCCAGAATTGTATTTAGTCTGATTATTTGTTCAGAAATTCCACCTAAATCTTGGCTTAAGACATTTGTTGCAGCAGAACCATGAGATGTTGTACCCTGACTAAATGCTATTACATGAAAAACATGAGTTCCCTCTTCAATTGGAGTGTAGTCTACATAATACAATCCTTGATGTAGAGCTTTGAATGAATTAGTCAATGTTACAGTCATACCTGAAGGCAAATGAACATGTGTGGAACCCAATAATTCTTTGATACCTGCCTCATTTCCTATTAATAATCCATCACTTGTTGTTTGTACAAATACTCTAATTGGTTGGTTTATCGCAGCAGTTTCAGGTGCAAAAACTAATGTATTGATATGCCTTTCAACAGGAACATCAACTAGTTCAGTAGTGGAAGAAAATTTTACATCAATTGTTTTTGAAATTCCATTTTGTGCAGTGCTAATTATTTCAACAGTGTATGTACCATAAGGAAAATTAGATGAGGGTTGTGGCCATGTCAATAAAGAATAGTTAAAAGAGCCATCAGCATTAGTTGTTAACTGATCAAACTTTGCAATGGTTTCATCAGGAGCAAATAATCTCAAGATTAAATTTTCTTCAGGCAAACCAGATCCATAGATTTGAAGATTATGAGATGGTGCATAGACTTTGCTATTTGTAAACAGATGTAATCCATCTAATTCTTCGTCTGTTGTATCAAATTGCGCAGAAGAATAAGGAATTTGTATTATCAACAATATAGAAAAAATCAGAAAGAAAATTTGAAACTTCATTTTAATTAATTGTTAATGTTCTCATAGATATTACTTCTGGAAAAAACATCTATAACTTTCGTTAAGTAGGATTCAAAAAAAAGAAAAAAAGGATAGTGTGAACTAGTTTTAGCTTACGTTGACAGTTGTACTAACTGGTGGTGATAATGCCGTTGGATTATCTACAGACTCCCAAACGAATGCAGTAGCAGTGTATGTTCCTGCTTCAGTTGGAATCCATGATAATGCTGGGCTGAATGATTGACCACTTGATAGTGAACCAGTAATCCATGCTAGTGAGACTGTAACACCGTTTGCATCCTGAATCTGTACCAAATATGCGAATGATTGCTCTCTATCCTGACCATTTGCTAAGTCAGCGCTGATTTGTACCTGTTGATCAACGGAAACAGAATCTAAGCTGTTACCGAAGGCATCAACTGTTCTCAAGTTAGCAGCTGGTGCTCTCTCGAGAGGTGGTACAACAGTACCGATTAGTGAAGTGGCAGTATCCTAGGGAGAAAACACAGCCATTTTATCTCACAAATATGAGACCAATGATGCAAATTATTCCTGCTGTAAAAGGTTGTTCATAATATTCTACATTTTTGCATGTATGAATAACAACAGACATATAGGCACAATAAAGATAGAAAACTATAAAACAAGATGTGTATATATACATTCAGATTACAATTAAATAGATTTAAATTACTTAATGAAAATAGTGGACATATAATTGATTAAAATATGTACATGTGGGAAAACTTCATTACATAAAATAATTAAGACTTAATGGTGGTTTTTTTCTTAGACTCCTGACTCAAAAATATGAATCTCAGGCATAACTAAAGTAAATTATAAACTGATATAATATTTGATGCAATTTTTCTATTCTTTAATGTTCCATTGGGTACCTTAGATACTGTGGTATTGATGCAAGTTATTGTTTAGTATAGTGTGTATGATATTTGT
This sequence comes from Alatinidae sp. Z8VKAUB7J3, assembly GCA_010016025.2. NCBI lineage: Eukaryota > Metazoa > Cnidaria > Cubozoa > Carybdeida > Alatinidae > Alatinidae sp. Z8VKAUB7J3. Next base: position 45,597,320 of record JAAAKM020006971.1, read on the forward strand.
TATGTTTTCAAGTGTGTATAAAGAATGGTGAGTATAATAATAACAACAGATGTTAGTGTAACTAGTACATTATAATAAATACAGTCAGATTAATCAAACAGTAAGTGGACTTGCAAAAAGGCATGAATGTTATGAACAACCCCTCTGTTGAAGTGGGTTATTTAGCACTTGTTCCTGGTGGGGTATTTTTCACACCAAGATAATAAAGAACCCACTCTATCAAGAAACCGGCATAACAAATCTTTACATACCCCTCCATTTTTGGTAACAGACTGCATGTGAGCAAGTGTAAGCTGTAGAGATAGACAAATATCAACAATATAGAACTAATACTAATTGCATATACCAGCACCCACTGTTTCAATTGTGCTGCACAATTAACACCTGCAACAAAACTTTATATTCAGATCATTATGAAATAAACAATTATGTACATAATCACAACTGCAAATAAAAAGGATTTAAAAACTGTTTTGAAGAACATCACATGAGTTGGTAGTTTGCTTTAAAAAGAACACTAAAGAAATAGAAAATATGCTACCATCTTGGATCCAGCTTCTGACCCCACTATCACGGGGTGTACTATACCAACTGAGCTAGGTGACCTAAGATGTTAACACACTCTATTTTCCTAGTTGCTGTATTAGCTCCCAATCATCCACCAGTGGACAGTCATTTAGTTTAACACAATTGGAGATCAGCCTTTTGGCACCATGCAACTTGACCAAGGAAGGACTGTCATCCAGTCCATCTGCCTGTCCAAAGTCCACTGAAATTAATTAGAAAGGATAATACAAGAAGAGAGTATTTGAAATATCAGTTTTGAAGAGAACACTAGCAAAATATTTTAAATACTGACATTTCAAATCCTCTCTTTTCAATTATACTTTCTACGTTGGTTGTTACTTTGGCTCTGTTATTGAGCCACTATTTTCCATAATTTGGCGAAAATTCGTAAGCCTTACTACTAGAGTAAGTATAACATTGCAGCAGGGGCTGTCAATTTTTGCAAAATTACCATCTCCTTTCAATGTATTATTCCTGCAACTGTACACAAAATTTCTTAACTATGGAACTGCCTAGTATTTTGGCACAAAATGTTCTTTAATATACACAATCAAGAATAAAATTATTATCAACAAATGCCACAATTTCCGGCATAAAAAATAAGCCTGAAATAGTCATGAAATTCCCAAACCGTCAACGCGCAGTCAAAGCTGTCTGATGAAAAGTGGAATGACATTGGTAAGGACTTAATATGGATTTCAAAGAAAAACAGGTAGGCCAAAGGGCAATGCCATGACGTTCTGAGACCAGTACGTGGGGCATGGCCCTAAATAAAATGAAGCAGGAAATGGTGCCTCCAAATAACCCACAGTGAAGAGTGACTCCCTTAATGCTTCTCACTACCTAAATCGCTTTCATACCGACTCTGTTTGTGTCTGCTGACAGTGTGAACTGCATGCGCGCGCAGCTGCCAAACATTGCAACAGGAATATAAAATATTTACCAATTTCTTTTCTTTCAGAACGAGTCCTTTCTTCATTTCAATTGCACTTTTCAGTGCTTCACCAATTCTAGTGAACTGCTTGATACCAGATAAAGATTCTGTGACTGTAATGGAATCATCTACGTCGTAAGAAACCCCTTCCAATGTTTTGGTAACAGCGGCGAGTTCCTTCTTCTTTTGAATCAAGTTTGGTAAAGTTCGATGTACGTGCTCTTGGATCCAGTATAAACCAAGTGACGGTTCATTTGCTAAAAGGTGTAACCCTTCGTTTACTTTTAGCGTAAGTCGTCGCACCTTGAAGTCTGTATCTGGGTCAAGAAACCGAAGGTTCGCTCCTTGAGGAGTTGAGTTCGCTCCTTGTTTGAGGAGACCAATCATTTGTGCGTCCATCATGGCTTTTAAGTTTGCCGTTTCAGAGAAACTTGCTACAATGATACTTTCCATTGAATTGTTTGTACGCCACCTGTTATACACATATCGAATATACAATTTGTAACATAACCCACGTAAAGTCCTTCAACCTGCCAAGACTTCAAAACCTGGAAGTCGTGCACACAGAAAATCTGTTTGTTTGTGACAACATTACGAATTAGCTTCGCTTGTAAACCAATACGAGGCTTGACCAGTTTTGGGCCAGGGCTGCCATTGTTGAACTCTCAAACGTGCTGTCAATACAAACTTACGAATTTTGTAGCTGCCTCTGTCAAAGGGGATGCCCATTCCCTGTTTCCTTCCACTGACGGCCCACGAGCAATTTTATCTCTAAAGATCCCAGACCAAACAGCATTTTACTGCAAGAATACAATTTTCCTCAAAACATTTTGTGCAGAAGCAGGCCTCAAGTGAGTTCGAAAGTTGTGTCAAGCAGTTTTGATACCCCCTGTGAACTCATGATGGTTAATATCGAACTACCATATACATCAGTTT
>JAAAKM020006971.1:45599856-45611454 GCA_010016025.2 Alatinidae sp. Z8VKAUB7J3
CTGCGAGAGATATTTTTCTAAAGTGATCATGAGTGAAAAAAACCTCGACAAGCTCATTTTCCATATACTTGATTTATAACCTTCGTAATAACGTTTCAGGTCATGCCTCCTCTTAGAAATATGGGGGGTGTCTTTCAGACTGTTACGTAACAGTAATTGGTAGGGTTATACTATTCGTTACAGTGCGTTACAGATGGGTGGGTGGGGTGGAAAAAAGTCGATTTTTAGCATTACGTAATTATTGAAAGGCCCTTACTATCTGATTACACAGATACTCTTGTAAATCAATAATGGATACTTGAAAACTATTATTCAAACTGAAGCGTGTGATCCACTTAGTTGTCCTTTGCGTAATCATGTTGACAATGATTCTGAGTGATGGAAGGCACATAGCGAACAAGTTACAAGAGTGTTTCAACGCACCCAGTTTACTTCTCAAACACGAGTTTAACACGGGGCAAATAGTGTAACAATGTTGAAGGTTTGAGTGCTAATAATACCAAACAATTTTGCGCACTGGTAGCTGTGGTCGAACACCTCTAGTCACATTTAAAATTTCAACAATTAGAGAAAGGAAATAAACTTACGTTATTGTCAGACCATGTACTGTTTAGGCCAACCCGCTTTAATTTTGCCACACACTATTTTCAAAAGCCCTTCTCTCAACTTCCACCCTTAAAGTCTAAGTAGTTGGTGACGACAAGCCTTCATCTGCTTTGTTTAAAGACGTTCCTGTTACTTCCCAACAGATCTAGTGATACATCTGGAGATGCTTTACGCCCCCATCAGTGTTTTTATAGTGGCCCCAACCCCTTTTCTGGAAACACCTCCTTCTTAAATAAATTATCACTTTTCTATACAGGATTAGACTGTTAGTTGATAATCTTTTATGCAAACATGGTCAGCGATAGACACCTTTGTGACGACCACCAGAGAAAAAAATAGTCAAAAGCGCAACAAGTTTAACTCCCAAAAGCAGATGCTATCGAGAAGTTTTTAAAATGCGTCCTTTATTTGATTCAATATGTTTTATACTACATTTTTATTAGTTTATAAATTAACGTGTCGCTGTGTGAGCGAATATATAGGTCGTACGTCGCAGAGGTGAAACGATAGAATCGGGCCACATGTACCGGCCTTCATTAGTAGATGCAGTAAAGTTTCCAAATTTTTTCCCGAATTGCGTACACAAATCCAAGTCAACAGATCCCAAAACAGAGTCGGTAATAGGACAGCATTTGCTTGAAAACCCATCATGGGCTGACAACTACCAAGAGGATTTGTTTAAGGTATTAGCCAAAGCCTGATCTCCTTCTTATCTTGCCGCTTTAGAAGCCGCATTTATCAAAACAAAGAAGCCGGTACTCTGTCGACAAAAAGAATTTGTTTACAATTTACGCCTTTTTCAATAACACGAGTGGCAGAAAAGGTGTCTCTCTCGTGACTGTTATTTTCTATGACGTGTTTCGGTGTTTCCTATAAATTCATCGTAAAAGCTTTCTCACTTCAGTTCATATTATTGCTGTGATGAGCGTATGGCGAAAGCATTTAGCAAAATGAATCCCTTACTCAAAACAATATTCAAGTTTTGCACTACTAACCACTTTTTCTATCACATGTTTGTTATCCTCTGTTGTCGAAGTCCAACAACTGATAATAGAAAAGCGTAAAAAGATGTTAAAGTTGGATAAATCGTGAGGGTGTTGCTAAAGCCAAAGGACTATGTCCCTCTTTGGGTTTATGATGCTCTTTCGATTCACTTACCGCTATTCTATTAAAGTAAAGTGTTAAGTGTAGCCCTTGATAAAGATGGACAATTGTAGAACCTCCATATTCCAAAAGTTTAAGTGTGCAATCATTGATTAATAGAGAAGCTTCATAGGAAACGGATCTTGTAACATGCGAGAATGTCCTTTCTCTACGCTCTTTAAAGGTTCGATAGCTTCCTATGTTGTTCTGATAAAGTTCTTCCGTGTCTTGTGTCGCGGCTTCCACTCCTTTGTAAACGATTTTGAATTTAAAGCAACTACATGAAAATACTAAACAATCTATACAAGTAAACAAAAAATATATGAAATGTAAGACGCTTATGGTATTTGTAACCGCAGGAACAGTGTGCACGTGGTCAATTCACCCGACACTTACAACTCTTCAGGTTTACAACAAATGGCAGAGATTTACGCAATATATATAACATAATTATATGATGATTGTGGAGCAAAGCTTCTTTTAAAGTGCCAGGATCCATCCTGCTACAGCTGTATCCATCTTACAAGAATAAAGTTACCTTTAACACAAGAGAGATGTATCTAAGTAGACGTTGGCGCGAGTTTATAGAAACACATGTTGAACTGTGCTGTCTTTCCTATTAAAAGCTCATATGGAAAACCATAAACTGAGTTTGCAGTTTCATTTGGAACCATCGACCCGTTGCCAAACAATCTCTCCACTATTTGAAGTATCACACACTGTCTTTTACCCTCTACACTTCGTAATCCTCATCGCTGAACATAAAGCGACCTCCAACTAACAAACTTGACTAATACAGCATGCAGTATATGAAATAGACTCAATAGAGTTAAAGCCAAGGTGGTAAAAGAGCTAGGATTCTGTATATCAGTTTAGTGAGATCACATTGTGTTAACTCTTTGGAGTTTCAACCCTGATATATCAACCAATGAAAACGCACTGTTAAACTGGTGCTCGCCATTCATCTTCAGTCGTCTTAGTCAATCGAGCATCGACCTTGAACAAGTTTTGAATGGAGGGTCGTGATCTCAATGATTTAATATGGTGGTTGATCAACCGTAGCTGTCGCTGACCATCAAGAGCAGCAAACTGCAGAAAGTGCACAATATCAAAGTAATGAAAAGATAAACCCAACTGGTGGACATTCCAATTAAAAATGGCTGACCGTTTGTCAACAAACACTAAACACCACAAGTGTTGACTTTTGAGTTTAGTTGTTGTGGTATTCCAAACTGTAAGGACTGTAGCGATAGAAAAGATCAGGAAACACCGGATAACTCTTTATCTTGGGATATATACTGACGATACGCTGGAGACATTGAGTATTAAGAGGTGCTTTACGATATAATTTACAACCGACTGCTTTACCGTACGTGACTAACAGACATTTTACACAATGGACTTTTACACGACTGCTACATTATCTACAAGTTATGTGGAACTGAGACGCGGGTTCTAGGGAGTTATAATCAAATGTCTCACTCGCGCTAACCTTTCCTGTTCTGATACAGAGTGAACATGTTCAGCGAGGGCTCTTGTAAAACGAGAGTCTCTCTCTGATGCTACACAACTCTGATCTAGGGAGGACTTAGTTGTAGAGAAAGCATGGACGACGTGCTTGATACTCCATTCTACCAAGATGACATTTTGTCAAGGACACTTACAACGTCGGTGCTGTACGATAAGTCTGCACTCGAGCTCAACTTTCAACCTGACTGCCATAACAATGGCAGGAAACAAGACAACGAAGAGCCCACAATTCTCATCCACCAAAACCATAATGGGTCTGAATCTCCTAACTTAGACTTTTTAAAGTTAGGATCCCCAGACCTAGAGAAAATGTTCATGAACTTTCAAGGCAGTGAAAGTAGCTCGCCTTGTCAAGATCAAAATTCAAATTTCCCTCTCAGTTCCGCAGATTCAATTTGCTCCAATGAAAATAGTTTCACTAACGCCTTGCAGCAGTTACACGACCAACAAGATGTCCCGGATCAAACGGACGTGATAGAACATTTTAATGCAGGCCAAGAAACTTTTTCTTTGGTCGATAACAGGCACCAAGCCGCAGCAGCGCCTTTACACCACAATGAAACATCTGGACCTCCTCCACCTCGCAGAAACCCAACAGCAAGACGCCATAGTGTACAAGAAAATGGTTTTATTAATGAAAGTAACGCTAATCCAACGGTATGTTCTAATATGCACGTTGCTAGTGATGGAACAATCCTAGCTTGTACTCCACCAACCGTACCTCAGCGCGTCGTACCATCAAATATTCCATTACCCATACAAGGCCAACATCCTCAAGATGCAATGGTTTTGCATAACTTTAATTTGATAAACAACAACGGAAACAACATCCAGCCTCCCTTAATGAGGCAGGTTGAACATCCAGGATTCTACGGTCACACTATGGGTACATTCCACGACCGTGATAATGTACCAAACATGTATGAGTTTCAAGTTCATGAAAATAACAATCCTAATGCTCACATGAGAGGAATGCCACCAAAGTTTCATGAGAATGGTTACGTTGAGCCTGCCTTTGCTGAGCAAATTTCAATGCCTGGCATTGACAATCTTTCAGGACTTGCTATGGACGACCAGGCTAAATATGCAGACAACTCACATATGCAGCCTATTAACCTGGAGATACAGGAGCTTGTTAAACGAGAGCGAAAGAAACTACGGAACCGAATTGCTTCGTCAAAATGTCGGAAAAGGAAACTTGAAAGAGAAGCAAGGCTGGAGGATCGTGTTAAGGACTTAAAAGAAAAAAACATTGAGTTAAATGCAGTTGCTAATGCTTTAAAACAACAAGTCTGTGACCTCAAACAGCGGGTTATGGACCATGTCAGCGAAGGATGCCAAATTGTTCTGCCTGCCAACTAGATGGAGTATACCACCGCCCTAACTGCACGCATTCACATACATACATACTCAGTTACGCTTCACACTGAACCTGCTAAACGTAACACTTCATAGTTTAAATGATTCATTGAGAGAGTCGATAATAGGTCCCAATAAAACCTAAATTAGGTGCATTCCCTGTACATATACCCTTTTGGTATATTTGTCGGATTCATTCAAATGAAATGATACATCAGTATCAGTCGCGTATCAAATTGTATAACTATTTGAGAAGTTCTAAATTTTTCAAATCTAGGAAACTGGGGGTCTATCAGAAAACCGTTTAAAAGCAAGACTTTTGATGTAATTAAAATTTTGAAAGAGGTCAAAGAAAATTTATCTGGTATAATGCATCAAGTTCCAATTATTTGCTATTGTTACCAACAATTTTGAAAACGTATAGGGGGGAAACTCTTGGAATATTGTGGGTCCTTTCGTATGAGTGCTGGCAAAAAGTTGCTTTATGCAGTGTTTTTGATGTTACATTTGATAATAGATAAACTGATGAAAGCAAGATAGCAATCTTTGAGTAATTCCTAGCTACAGGGGCAGAGTTTAACATCTGTATTACTAGTTACAACATCCATAGTGCATTGCTGAAAATAATTAAAGATATAATGATCTCGGGAAATAGCTAGGTTAAATGATATATATATCAAGTTTAAGTGTTATATATATGTATATCTGTACTCATATATATATATATATATATATATATATATGTTGAAATAGCTTGCATTTACCAATTTGTAACCAGGATATAAACCTTTCTAATAAACTCACTTTTGATGAAGTTTCGATGTTGATATAAATAGTTGTTCTCCTGAAACTTTGCACATTAGAAATAAAATAAATATAGTATTTACTAGTCATGCAAGTACGCTAATCATTCCTAGCATTGGGTTTCACCCGACTGTCCTTTACCATCTAGCCTAGGTAAATGTCAGTGTCTTGTAGAGCTACACAAATAACAAAGAGGATTTCTACCAAAGGTATTTAGGTTCCAAGCTCATATAATCAGTCATCTGCGTCATATATTAATAAAACGAGCTTCAGATCTTGCTCGTTTCCAGTTTAAAGACTCTAAAAAGGTGTTTGGCAACACACAGAGAGTTACACCTCTTAGTAACATGAGCGAGTCTGCTAACTTTACACATCTTTATGTTTCTGTGTAAGTAGTCGGGAAATATAAAGTTAATAGCAGGAGGCTGTCGCAGGCGTTGTGGCGAGGAAAGGGGGATTCCTGCAGAAGGATCGAAAGAATTATAGAGACCGGCTGGATTTCAATATTTATTACCCAAGAAAAATCTGTACTCATGGAAGACCAGTAATATATTCTCGAACGACACGTGCTCCCTAAAATGTTTTGAAAGGCAACTTCATCCAGCAGCGGACTATATGTAAAGAATGCGTGTTGATGAGTTTGTATCTACAATTTAAAATAATTCTGACCGCTCTTGTTTTTCGAAACCATTGCAAGATTAAAAATGCACGTGGTCAAGGTGCCTGCATTACTGGACAGATCTTTGTTTTCTGCGATTAATGTTTTACAGGTTGGCTGGCTCTAATCTACAAGTCCAGCGGACGGTATCTTTTGTCATGGTCTCCTTCTCCTAGACGACTGCAGAGTTTTTGCTGACCAGTCTATATTCCAATTGCTTTTACAGGGGTAGTCGAAACCTCATCTTGCTGTGCAACTCTGTGCACCACATTTTCCACGTTTACAAGTGTCTACCCTGCTCCATGTTCTTGAACGAAGACATACATTAGCGTTGCAAGGGGTTGCACCTAAGTTATTCACTTACACAGCAGAAACACACAAAACAAACCTGAAATCGAGAGATCTAAGCATGGCTGTTCCAACCCTTAATACAGAAAACATCAACCCCAAGAAAACCATAGACTGTGGTACGTTTGTTTTCAACATTAAGCAATACTTTGGTTGCATTAAGGACTTATAGATTTATTATTGTCTTGAAATAGAGTGCAAAATGTTGGAAAGGTTGAATTTTGAACAGAAGTTTGAATTTTTATGTGTGTGCCTTTTTATTCCTTGCATTCTGATGGTTATTTTAATTGTAGAAACCTTAATCTTTTAGAACGTATGTTAATGTTCTTTGATCGTTTTGTGGTGCCTTTCTCCTTAAATTTACGTAGGTGGAAAGGAAGATTATATTGTATTTAAGCACAATATTAAGAAGCTGCCTAGTGGACAGGGAGAGGAAATGCTCTACGATAGTATTGACCCATCATCATTTCCTTTATCTTAGATGAGGAAGCAATCATGTTTTGTTCGTATATGATCGTTTAAAATTTGAACGTAGTTGTTAGTACGATGGAAAATAATTTAATTCTTTTTTAAACATGTAGAGAAGTCTGCGCAAATAGTGGTTCGTAGAACAAAACTTGAAATTTATGTTGTGCAAGACACGAATAACGAGCAGGATAGGATAGTAAATTTGTAGTAGATTTTTAAGAGAATATATAAGAATATATTTTGGTCTCCAATGGCCAGCAAACTTGCAAATCTTTTCAAAGATACTTTGCACTAACGTCGTTCCAATGTCGAGTTTAACTGCGATGCGCTTACACTCTTTCCGGGCCTTTATGCGGCACCACTAATTGTAATAATTTATCAAATAAAGCTGGTTAACTTTGCTATAAGTGCTTCAGCAGGTCTGTTTTAAAGATTGGACTTTTGATGGACATTAAGAGAAAGGGGCACAAACGTTTCCGAACAAGTAATTGTTCAAAGGGAAATAAGATCCAAGATATTTGTACTCAACGTACGTTATTTTTCTTATCACCCATATTCCTTTAAAAGTTATATTCTCCTCGTAAGTGATCTCTAGCTTTGGTCTTGTCACGTGTACCCTCCTTGGGTCTTTTCACCTTGTTTGCTTTCTCCTGTACAAGTTTGCTTAAACACTATGTTTCCTCTCTGTGCTACGTTTGGGTTTTTGAGGAAGTTGAGTGCAGCATCAACAAAAAGTCAAGTTGTGTTTGATCATACTTAGAGATATGAACGCCCACTGAAAGCTCGTGAGTCTTTTCTGTTCCGCTTTTGAATAAAACGATACTTCAGTACATGAGACACAATAACAAACAGATTATTCGATCATCTACTCAAGGCTTACCAGGGTTAACATTCTTGTTATCACGGAAAACGGTTTTGGAACCACATAGCTTTCCCTAAGTTAAGTATCGCTATGGTAAGTAGGTTAAAATCGTCATGTCTCAATAAATCTGCCAGCTCTCCAAAATGTCATCTCTTGAAAACGAAAACAGTTTTTGAAAACAGCAAAAACATTTGCGGAATTATATCCGTTCGCTGTAATGTAACACCTTTGTACTCCTCAGTCTCATTAATGCCAAGTTAATTTAGCTAATTTCTTCATAACAAGTCAGTTGGCATTGCAGATAAAACGCACTAATTATTCCCCCTTTTCAATCTTTCGTAAGCGCTATTAAATTCCAGTATTTTGTGTGAGGTAGCCTCTGTATAAGGTAACTTTTTAGAGAAGTAACAAAAATGGCAATGACAAGTGTATTAAAACAATCATTCCTTGATAACAACTTTATATAGCACCAACATTATCAGGGAGCCCACTAGATCTTGATTCTATTAACGCTGATAAAAAAGAGATTACTCAAAACGTCTTTTTATTTAAATTATTCATGATACATAAGCCCGTCCATTAAATTCACTTTTCACTTAATTGTATTAACAGGGCTGGTTAATTTCTTGCCCAAAACCTCTTTTAAATCTAGGTGATTATTCATCGGTATCAATTCGTCAATGTCGATTAGATCGAACGATTAGAACTAAATGTGATTTATTACATGCCTTTAAACTTTGAGTGTAGTATCAGAATGAAATTTAGTTGTTGAAAATTTAACATCAAAGACCTTTTCCTTGTGCTTCCGTCATCATTATGTTACTTATTTACGTGATAAAGGAACAATGCCTATAATGGATGCTATGCAACGGGTTTATAATGTAAGTTTGTTTAAAAAACTCTCATTGTCTGGCTCCTCATATGCAAATATGTTTATCTTTACATAACGATAGATTTCAACTTCAAATGATAAAAATTCTAGCTTTACATTACATGGATATATTTTTTAATTTTTCACGCTACATAGATATGCTATTTATTGTTAGTTTCAGTCGTTCAACTTTATATATTAAACTTGGAGTTTTGTCTTTCCATTATTTGATCTTGTCTAGAAGTTGCTTCTCTGAGCTTTGCCTACAAAAATGTGTCATTCTTCTTGTCTATTAAGATCAGATTACATCTTTTTGTCTAAAAAGCCTTACTCTTCACATTTATACCAGAGGTATCTCAGTTTCATTAGAAGTATTGATTAAGTAGAGTTGACCTTGTACTTTTCATATATCATAGGTGTTATTTCATGCTACCATTGCTCGTTTACCTGACCTGCGGGGCTTTGGAAAGGTCTGACCAATAATTTTAAGCGCTTTTAGTTTGTAGATTAATGCTGTAGAACGATTTTGATACTTTTCAAAATCTTCGCTTGAGTATTTCTGTCAAACAACGTTGTTAACTAAGAAACGTGTCCATTATACAGTTGTACGTTGATTGACGTATTAACTATCAAATATTATGAGGTGGAATTAATATGATTTTCATTCTTGTTAATCACAAGTTTTTCTCTTTCAATCTCTGCAGGTAGCTTCCTGATTTTTTGTTTGTCCCTCTGCCACTCGACGTAACTCTGCAAGACGTAAAGATTTTATCATATAGGTTTCTTATTTTCTTAATTACATCTGTGATAACTTACCACCAACTATCTGAAGGCTATCATGCAGAGTAATGAAACGTATACACATTGTTATTTGACCGCAAGAGAACGAAGAATATGTGATTTAGATGCTTCAAAGTAAATATTCTAGATTCACAGGTTTTCTGTTAACTAACTAATGTGGTGATGCGCCTATGGATATGTTTTGTTATTGCGCATGTACCGTAGTGCAAAAGTGTCAGGGGCACTTGATTAATTTTGACGCGTTTTTAAGATTTCAGCAGAAATTCCCAAAATTCTGATGCAACGGATAAATGTTATAGTCACATTCACATTACTCCCCCCCCCAATAGTGTCAGCCTGAAGGGGAGAAGGATGCCACCCAATAGAGAGTGAGTATAAACTGTCTTCCATGTTAAATGGTGTGCCGGGAGACTATTCTCACAGAAATGTAAGTCTGAGCGACGTACTAACCTAAAAGAGTTGTTGCATAAAGTCACTATTTTAGATTCTTTAAATTTTCTTTCAATAACTAAGACCTAGCAGTTACTGCTACATGAAACTAGCTACTTCAAATACAACCATAGAACATAGCAGATGATAACATATCTCGTGTATGTTTTTAGTTGCGACTATTTGGTCGTGGTAATCAGCTTTCATTGACATTTAAGATTTAACGGCAAATTTATTCTTTAACAAAATCCATGACAAAGTCTTTTTACAATCCCGATTTAAGCCATGTCTAAGTAACCAGAAATTAAGACAAAGTGTCTAGATATAAGGTTTGTAGATAATATCTAATAACGGAATCATCAGTGAAAAGCCATTGACCGGTTTCGTTGCACCCTCATCAGAATGGCTCATGCAAAGAACGAGTTGTTCAAATATTCAAGCATCATTTATGATAACTCGCAAACAAAGAAAGGGATCGAAGCAAAAATTAGTCGACCGCTGATTGGACAATCATTAAGACCTACCAACAATTTGGAGGCGCCAAAATTGTTAGAACAATTTCAGAGAAAACACAAACTCCTTTTTGTCGGCAAAATAAAGGATACCGGGTTTTGGTGAAAGCCGCCTCAAAAACTTTCATATAGAAAGCTGATCCGGCCTTTGCTAACACACGAAAACAATCACTCGTATAGGCCCACAAACAGTCGCACTGATGTAGTAAATGTGTACCGATGGCCGAATCACAATCTATCAGTTCATTCTGATGAGGGTGCAACGAAACCGGTCAATGGCATTTCACAAATGATTCCGTTATTTAATATCATCTACAAATTTTGTAGTACTAGGAGTCTTTTCAGATATGAGGTTCCAATTTCCTTGTTCAGCAGAGAATATCTTTCACCATGACTATTCAATTGAGAAAGTGGCTAATGTTTAAAGAAGGCGTAAAAGCAGTAAAGGATCTATTACCGAATCAAACTATTCAAGGACGCGTCAGTTTGTCTAGTCGACATATTTAAAGATGCGTCTTTTATTCAATCCAAAGTCTGCAAATGCAGCAAAAGCCGTTTCCCATTGAACAGTATTTTAAGACAGCAGAGCAGTAGAAAACGTGAGCACGGGTGAAGAGGGGCTGTACTTCTAGGATTCTGAAAATTGAAGGGAAGGAACGGCGATTGAATCAAGTCAATGGTAGGGAATATTTATGAGTTTGAAAGAAACTTCGAAACCAAGAAGATAAGGAAGAGTTTGTTTTGGATGAGAAAGCATGGAAGTGTCAGAGTGGTCAGGAAGAAACACAGGAGCCGGTAGAGGGATTTGTCCGATGCAATGCACACCCTTCTTGAGAAGGAACTGATAAACAAGCAAAAATCTTTCTACTGTATCGTGCTTAAAATGATAAGGTATTTCTATTTCGAGAAAATGTTTGCAGGGGCATCCCTCATTTGCCAGTGTTGGATTGGTTCTACGATATTTGATAGAAACAAAATCAGCTTCATTTTCACTCCTGAAAAAGCTTTTCAATAGATATATGTAGGAGTTGTTTTTATAGCAAAATATAAACGGCGAAATTTTCTATAAAACAATTAATCAATCCCACTGATACGAACTATTAGAGCTATCTTTTGAAACTTTTGCCGAGCTAGTGCTGTTATGTACTGCGTTCAAGTAAACTAGTAAAGCTGCAGTAGCATACACATACGCTCTGTACTAGTAGAG
>JAAAKM020006971.1:45611554-45622971 GCA_010016025.2 Alatinidae sp. Z8VKAUB7J3
AATACTATAAAGAGATACCTACAGTAGTAACAATGGGCTTGCAAAGAAGTATACATAGAATAAATACATAATCCAATTAGCTTTGCAAAGTATACATTTGGGCGTGCAACGCAGTTGTATAGACATTCAAAGTAGTTATTTACACCTGCAAATAAATTTAACTCTGTCCTTGCTAGCATTTTAAACCGGGTTACGCTGACTCACGAAGATAGTCTTGCAAATCAGACTTTATATAGCTCATAATTTGTTTCAGGACACATCAGAAGGTGTTTGTCTAATATGGTTATTATTTGGTTATCAAAAGTTTTATAGTCTTATTAAATGAGTATGGCAGGTATTTATTTCACAAAGTAGCGAAATAATTTTCCACTCAAGATATTTTATACCGTCTCGCACCTCTCAAAGCACAAATATTTAGAATATATCGAAACAGAACGAATCAAGCTCAATTCCTAGCAAGTTTTAGTGGAAGAAAATAAATATTTCGATTGCTTTATTGGTGTAAACAATGTTTGCCAATGTTTTTTGACCGATGAAATTGTGCATAAAAATGCATTTTATTAATTCAAAGAAGCTTTTGATCCTATCTGTCATTCCACTTTCATCGATAAAGTAAGTTTTGCCCTATGTGATACCCCACTAACTTGCATCACAGGCTACCTCTCTAATAGAAAACAACATGTAACGATTCATGACTATTCATCTTCTAATCAAGTCCTAAGATGCGGTGTACCTCAAGGATCTACCCTTGGCCCCTTCAATTTCTAACTTTTACAAAAACCAATTCAACTATTCTCAACCACTGCGTTTATCCTTTTTGCTAATACCAATAGCTCCTGTTGCCTTAAAATATCACCAAGCTTCTAGATACTATCTAGAGAGAATTCATTAAAGTTTTGAAGTAGTTTAACATCGATAAATTAACTCATGATCCAGGAAAACGCAAATTATTCCTTTTTGTATCTTGTCCACAAGAAAGTAATTTTGAATGATACGCAGTCTATATGAACAACATGTCCATCTCACGAGTGAATTACGTAACATTACTAGGAATCATTATTTAGTAAAATCTCTCCTTGAGAAACCGTATCTCTACAATCTGTTCAAAAGTTTCCAACATCATAGGTTTAATCTGTAAGGCTAGGTAATTTCTCTCTTCAAAAAGCTCTACTAACTCTTTACCGCATCATATTATTCTGTTTTCTGACATCTTAATATATCCTGGTCTTTCTCTTTACTCTTTCAAGCAATAAATTTCATAATCACTTAACTGTTACGACGTTGACTTCCAATAAATTGAAGTCCGTACTCTGTCGACAAAAAGAATTTTTTTACAATTTACGTCTTTTTCAATAACACGAGTGGCAGAAAAGGTGCTGCTCTCGTGACTGTTATTTTCTACGACGTGTTTTGATCTTCTCTTTTCATATAAATTCATCGCAAAAAAGCTTTTACTTCACTCAATACTATTACTGTAACCAGTGTATGTCGAAACGTTTAGCAAAATGGATCCGTTACTCAACACAATATTGAAATTTTGTACCACTAACCAACGTTGCATAAAAACGTATTAAGTACCGGCACTCAATTCTTTGTCATTCTCTACCAGCTGAATGGTCTGAAACTCTCTTCTTTGAGTACTCTAGTAATTGGGTATGTATCGAGGTAGAAAAATACAAAAGTTGGTAAATTGAATACGTGTCCGACCAGACCTTCATTCGACTCTATCTACTAAACCCCTTCAGTTAACATTGGCAACGAAGCAAGCATTATCATATTTATAATACATTAATATTTTGTTTCTCAAATACGACTCAAAACCCCTAAAATCTTTTTAATGCTTCTAAGTATAGTTTAACCTCGAACAAAAAGTGGAGCCTGCCCAAACCATTCTGCTCCTTGCTATGATAGAAAACGCTTCAAATGTCTAATTGAAGACCTGGACATAAAGATGGTCTTGGTCCAAGATCACTAGCTGTTAATTTTATTGGCTACTGCCCATCACATGATCTATCGGTTTTCTTCTTAAGTGTTGTTTATGGCTACTACTGATAACATTATTAATAATAGGATTAGTGCTTACTCCACGCGATGCTCATTATGTGCAAGTAGAGAGAGAACTCTGAGTGTCCATAATCTATTCCGATAATCTCTGCAAAGAGCTTCATGATTTGATGAAATACTTCATGGAAATCAGTGATATTAGGTAAACTTCTTATCCTTTTGGTGCAAAATAGCTGTATAAATGCAATGAAAATATTTAATCAAAATAGCATTTGATAATCTGCGTTTTATGTGAAAAAGATTAGCATCACTGTTGGGAAGAAGACGACATGCAAAGAACTTGGTCACTTTGACAACCGTGGGACTTGCATTATGTACAAATTGTCAGCATTGACCCCCACCCACCCACCCCAACGCCTTTTTATTAAGTATTACCCCACAAGACTATTAAAATAATTCAACTGTAAACTATTCAAGCAGAACATTGACTGTTTCGTCAGCTGTCGCTAAACGCGTCTCTTTATCTCAGACTTAGAAGTATCGAGTGAGCGGAGGTTTTAACGCAAAACGTATAGATTTTATCTTTCAAGACATTAAACAGTACCGAATCTTAACTGACTTTGCAAAAACATTTAGATAATTGTAATGCACTTTATATAAAGACCCTGTGCAAGCATTAAGGAAACTCAACGAATTCTGTTTAACCGAAATTATGACGCATAACTACCATCGTTACAGAGTTTATGTTTAAATATTCAGTAGCAGAAACATTTTCACGCTCCGTTGCTACAATCACAAAAATATCTTTTTTCTATTGTCAGTTATAATGCTCATCTTTGTCTGATCAGTAAGACTCATGTCTCTTTGAAGTGTAATTCTACGAATCTAACGAACGTGATACACGGTAAAGGAGCACACCAGCCTTTTTGATCAATAAGAAGTTTATGAAAAATTCATCTCATCATTAAATACTTTGGTATACATGGTTCAAAACTGTATGTTCGAGTGAATTACTGCCAGTCAATCGTTCTAAAATGTAAAATTTTACAAGAAGATATTTTAATGTGTATAGTTGTTAATGTAAAACACAGGTAATCCTAACTTACAGGTATTCTAATTGCCTACAAAGTGTAAAACCTGAGTAATATGTCCGCCTGTAAAGTACATCAAAGTTCTTAAAATAAGTACGGAAGTACTTAAGAACGGCACTTCAATTCAACGAATTTTTTGAAATGAGCAACTCCTGTTACAAAACTGCAACAGAAAGATTCTATTTACAAAGTAAGTTTTGTTTTCGTCTTTTTTTCATACCTTACACAATATTCTTGAATTCAAGTATGAACATCGACAGTTACATCTGCGTTGCAGCGTCAGTCTCCTTTGATCAACATAAATATACGCAAGCTTCAAAAGGTGCTTACTAATATCATTAATTGTTATCAATAGACTACTATATATGCTAAAATGTACAGAGATAATTGATCTAACGACACATTTAAACCTACAAGTTCGATGAGAATTATATCAACAGCAAGGCCCCTCGCAAATCTGTCTGGTGCTTTTAAGGCAGTATCTTCTCAAAGCTATCAATGCCTTAAGTCATTTTTCAAGATCTGCTCTTTCATTTAAAATCTTAGGTCTTTAATTTTCTATAGAAGCCACTAACGTAATGGTTCAGTAAAATTAATTTACTGTCTGATATTCTAAATTTAAATACCCATTTCCTCAAACACTCATTTGTCACATTATAAATGTGAGTGGCACAAAACTGCTCAATGTTCTTCATTTATTAAGAATAACCATTCGGAAGTTCGCAAAGATTATTAGTCCTGCCACTGCTTACATTTGACCATGCTCCCTCCATCCTCCAGACACTAAAAGCGTAGCTAAGGCGCTCATGGGCAATGTAGAAACAACTTGAAGCCACATTGGGATTTTGCTCGTCATAATTTAGAACCTGACACAAGAAATCGATGTACTTTGCAGCTAAACGCAAAGTCTGTATCTTGGAAAGTTTGTCTGATGGTAAAGTTGGAATGATTTTCCGTAAAGAGTTGAAAGCCTCGTTAAGTGCTTGAGTTCGTTGCCTTTCTCTTACATTAGCAAGGGCGCGCTGTGGCTTGGATTCACCATAATCACAGTCATATTGACTATCAAAATCCATCTGAATGTCTGATGGTGTAAGCTGCCTAGCTCTTTTCGGGAATTTAAGATCAGAATCCGAACTGATACCATAGTCCACCAAATCAATGAATTCGTTACACTCGAGTTTACGCTTCCTTGGAAAAAACGGATTTCTTTCCATTGGGAATTGGTTGAAATTTGTATCAATGAAATTCATGGCGAGAGTGATGAAATGTTCTTACTAGTGTTAACAGCAATTTATCCAGACAGAACGCAAGGTGATCCAGACGAAGCAGCAGGGGCTGATCTCCTTGTTGATGCTAACGAAGAACGAGCGAAGACGTATCACGACATTGCTAGCTGTAAGTAGTACACTGAATGTCCAGAGGAGAGAAGCCTCCCTTTATATTGATGATACGTGAACCTTCACGTTTACTGCTCAGATCTGATTATTTCAATCCTTGATCTCTGATGCCACACAGCAACAAATAAAATGTGATACTAATACGGTTTTCTTGCGGATGTAGAATTCTGCTGGATAATAGTAAACATTTAACCGCTCGGAGGAACAGTTGTGATTATAAATATATTTTTATTCCGTGATCACAGTTAATATCTTCCACCACAATATCCCATTTTTAATCTCAATGCATGTTTGATAGAGGAAGGACCACTAACTTTTTCAGACAACAAGGCGCAGTTTAAATCCCCCTCTTCCATGCAGCCTATTTCAGCCCAATGTCCGTTCGACTTTGACAAGCGGATTTATCGCCGTGATGACAATTTAAGTCGCCTTTAAATTGGCGGAGACTTTGATGAGGAGAGGGCGGGACATTATGGGCTTTTTTGGTAAAGCTCTAACAACAACAAGGAAAGGGGAATCGCCTCTGAAGGAGGTCAAGATGAGCTTCCTTGTTCCGCACTTGTACTTCAATAGAATGGCACCTCTCTCAAACAGAAAGCGACTAATAAGTTAAACCGCTTAGACGACATTATCTTTAATAAAAAGTAACACTCTCTGCTTTAAAATCAAACATCAGTGCTACTACCGAGACTGCCCGTGTTGATTTAAAAACATTAATACCTTTTCGACGTATATTAGTAAGAGGACATAATTGGATAGAATATATTTTATACTTCGTGACTCTTAGCCTCAAATCAACCTTAAGCGATTTCCCATTTATTCCCTATACATCTTTGCTTCCGACTCGTCTTTCAGTTAAAACTTTTGTGGTTGTTTTTCACTTATCCTGGAGGCTAACATTTGGTACACAATAATACAAGTTGCTTCTCAAACTCACAGGTTGGGTTCATTTCTTTCAAAAAATGTAAACTAGACTCTTTAGAAGGAACTAACGATGTGTTTCTGAATCAGACAAATTTATGACAACGTGAAGATTAGTAATCTCAAGATTGGTAACGTTGCTCAGAGTCACATTACTGCAGTCAGTGTTTAATGTAAAAAAATAAAAGAAGAAAAACCCCAACTAGCTATGCATAAGTGTATAAATGTAGCCAAGGAAAGACAAGTTTAAAAGTTACACGTATCTAAGGTTATTACGTAGCATCATAAAAGTAGGATTCACATGTAAGCAGCTATGAGACTAAGAAGGCGATATGAGGAAAGCAACTCCAAGCTGAAAAAAACCAGCTTCTTACGGTAAAACATATAACGTTAATCGTAGAACCATAAAATCAAACTTCTCGCCCTATTACAAATTGTTTAATTCATGTCGTAGTACTGACTAGAATTACTAGACATCTTAGAGCCTAACATTCCATCAAAGATTTCATTATTGCACTATAAAGTTAGGAGTATATTACACCGCACAAGGATTGAAGTACGGATCTATAGGGGAGGCCTAGTAAAATGATGACGTCGCAAAAACTTTTTTCGACGAAACCCAATTATAACTACCTCAAAGTATTAATCCTATCAATTCTAATCATATATATAAAATATAGCATTTAAATCTCATATCAACTGCTAGAAACGACTGTTTGAATTTGCAAAATGTCTTAAGGAAAGACGGTGCATTTTGAACTGGGTTCAATTAATAAGGTATCCATAGACATCATTCACAGTTTGAAAGGACGTATCTCGTCGATAATTCAAAATATCGTTTCGCAATTCGCATAGTTTATCTATATCCATCAGAAGAATGCAATACGTACAAACTATTATCAAACCTCTAATATTCATTAAATTGTGACGTCACACTTAAGTAATTTATAATCGATGAAACATAAAAGGGGAAGACAGACAAGAAGGAAGAAGTATCGATATGGGAAATGAGTCGAACCATGATTCTTACAATATTTATAAATCTCGAGCCTGAGTGCTCTTACCAAGAATTTGACTGCAATTTATTCTTCTTTCATACATATAAAGATCTTTTGCTTCACATTGATATTCTCCAAGTTGTCATAGCCTATGTGAAGAATATCCCACATAAAGAAGTCAGTAGTTTCTTTCTGCGCTCAGGCTACTATGTCATTGGAATCATTAATCATCGTTGATAAGTTAATAAAAATGGTGAACAAGCAAAGACAAATTATAATTGTTAAAGTATGCTCATTCGAACAATCCGTTAATGTAAGAAATATGATGAGATACGAAAAACTTGACATTTAATTTATAAGAGGATTCTTATCAATAAATTAAATTGTAAAAACTACGAGGAGCTAACTGCCTAAGTAATGTACTGCTCAAGTTGACGATCTACAAAATTTATCTTACCTATCAAATCTTTCATGCAATGCAATTCAGTCAGATCACTCACCATGCATGTGTATTCACGAATGTTGCACATGGCTATTGTTTAATGTTGTGGTTCTGTGTAGATATTTATACATTTTATGGACAGGGCGATTAATCTTCATAGCAAATTAAGGAATGTTTCAGCTGCCAGGTTAGGGTACCTCAAGTAGATGGACCCTGGGACACTTAAGTCAGAAAAGGAGGGAAAGGATAAGGCTAACGTATTACCTATCGAAAGTCCTTATCGTTTACACTAGACAAAAGTCCATATAAAATAATTTTGTTAGCAACGTTTTGATGCCACGTCTATCTCAAGGGCTGTCCCTACTGACCCAGTTCTAATGACCATCACATTATCAATCTAACCATAAAAATTCGGAGTGTCAAACGCATTTTTAAATTTTACTAATGGAAACATTTTCTACAATATTCATATAAAAGGGAAAATATAATCGAGAAGAGAGGATATGATATAGCAGTTTGAAAAGGACACTAGAAAAATAGAAAATATGTTAATGAGATTAGGATATTATGGCCAGATGCCAGAGAGGCTGGTCTCCAATTGCGTTAAGCTGGGTGTCGATGTTCACCGGTGGATGACTGGGAGCTGATATGGCGACTAGAGAAATACAGTACATTAACATGGACCTAGCATCGACATGACAGGTCACCTAGCTCAGTTGGTAGAGCGCTTGTAAAACACAAGTTATGACACAGTCAGCAAGGACATATGAACTCAAAAAGCCAAATTTGGAAATCAAGAATCAAGCTATCATGTCTTAATCATATTTTTAATTTATGAGTGTAGGTAATACCAGAGCATAGTTAGATGAAGTATAGTTTTAGTTCACTCCAAATTAGTTGCTACTGCGTATCTGATTCTTCCTTTTGCTTAAGCCTCCTACAATGCTTGCGAAATGTGATCACAATATTTTTTTGTCATTACGTTGCATATCAGAGTAGCAATGTAGCTTCAAATGCAGTCTGGTAGATGTGAATCTAGCCTAATTAAGCTACAGGTTATGAATTCTTATCCTCTTTTGTCGGGCGTTTTATCTCTATTTTCCTTAAGTCTACTCAAGCATACCTCTATATACATCAAAAGGAGTCTATCTACTAAACGCGAGCTTTCCTTGTTAATTTTCTCACTAGTATTTATAGTATCAACACCCTATAACAACTTCATTGGGTTTCTCACCTCATTGGACTATCTAAGCATGATGGGAAAGTTTAGATGATTCTCTGGGAGGATGTGGTTGGTTTCTTTATTAAAAACAATAGCATTTCAACGAAGAAAACTCGTTTGTCTTTTATGATGGATAGTTGATCGCTTGTATCACTGAAAGTGCAAAGAAGTATCAATGCTATAATTATCAAAATGTAAAAAATTTTCGCCAGTTGGGCAGATGTATTTCTTGACGCGTAAAGTTTCTACTTAATTCGGGCGATTAGTAGACCTACTCCAGTTTCTTCTGAACCGAAGTGCCTGCTTACTGTCTCATCTGTCAGTGAAGGTAGATGAACACGACGTTGGCATGGCAAAACCTAAAGTGAAAGAGATGAAACTGTTTTCTTAGAGTTCACAGGTGAGAGGGCAGATTGGGTGCTTTAATGCTAATATGTAAGCCTTTTGTTACAACATTGCTACTTGAAGAGAGACTACTTTTGGAAGAAGAGGAGGACGTGTGGAGACTAAAGCGGAAGTATGCATGAGCAAAAATAGATTTTAAAAGATGTGTTTTAGTCACGATGCCACATCCAATCATTGGGACTGATTAATGGATCGATGTAACAAGAAAATATCATCACGCATGTTAAAAGTAGTCAAACCGGCAGAAATTATTTTGTCAGTGTGCAAAATACAGTAACCAATATCTGCGTCTTACTTACACCATGCGGCACCACTTTTGATCACAATTTTTTAAACTGCTTTTTGGGTTGTCTCTATTAGGCTTCACCATTACCGAAATACCACCTACAGGCATAAAGTAGATAAAAGTTAGAGGGAGAGGTGTATTTAACTTTTTCTACCGGAACAGAGATTAAAAAGAGAATAACCCCTCCTCCCCTACCCACCAATTAGAGTAAATGACCAATTTGTTTTCCTGAGAATGGCGATAATACATTGTCTCAGTTATGGTTTTGTCGTACGGGAGAGGATTAATCGTAACTAAATGAAACAGGAGGAAGGAATGACAAGGGGTATATGGTCATTGGCATGCTGAACGGTAGACCATGTCAGATTGGCAGGCTGTTCTTTTAACTTCCGCTCCTCCTAAGTCAGAGTTAGTAGTCGTGTATTTGCTTTGCTTGTAATTAAATGAGTAAGAGCTCCTTACATTACAATGATTCTGTTTTCTTTATAATTTCTTATCGTTCCTTTGTTTGGTCAAGGTACCAAAGATAGAATAACAGAATGCTCCGGCTCAGTGTCAAAAAATATAAAACATGTGTAGTGCTATTCTTGTACACTCAGGTAACCTGGTCTTACCAATTCACCAAAGAGGGAATCTGAACTTCCCCTGACTCTTCATTCTCCACCAAATGAAAGAGATCCTCCCGAGGATATGTAATTTACGTCCTCGTAGCATGCGTTGTGGGAGCTTCAGGTAGACTTAATGTCGTTTGCTTTCGACGTTTTATTTTTTAAAGAAGACCTTTTAAATCCCTATTCTTATTTTACATGATAGCTATCTCGCTCTTCGTCTTTCGTTTTGTCTTCCTAAGGACTGTATCTCCTTTCAAGAGTTGTAACAGAATTTTAGAATAGTTTAGGTATCAAATGCTAAGTCTAAAGTCCTCCATTCTGTTTTTATAATCAGGTTGCAGTGTAAAAGATGTGAAACTTCAAGCTTCAAACGTTCGTTTATAGGACTTTTAGGTAAGAGGGCGCAACTGTTTAAAATCGCTTAGAGTATGAGCTGTATTTATTTTACACTAAACAATAGCCTTCTTTTAATGTAATAGATAATTCTTTTACTCAGATCATATTGAGCGGCTTTTTATTAATCTATAGTGAGCATGTCACATCCCAAAGGTGGCTTTTCAACTGCTATGAAATCACATTTTATGAGAACACTTGTACGGTAATCTACTGATAATCGTCAAATGAAGCTGATCGAAGCTTTCTGTGATATGACTAGAGTATATCAGAGCATTATCTGATAAGGGATTCTTGCCGACTAGTTATAAGATTTCTAAAGGACTAATATGTAGCAACTATTAATGAATCTATGAAATTAGGATTACGATTGGGCAGATATCATAGTAAATTCTGGAAACACATAACTAATATACCTAATAAAAACATTCTATTGAAAATATTGGGGGAAATTTACTTTCATCTAATGAAATAATACAATTAGTGTTAAAATGATACTCTGTGAATCTGCTAACCCAAAAGTATCTTAAAATACACAACTCGAGTAAATAAAAGGCATTCATGATGTTGTTCAATGATTTTTTTACATCCTTGTATCCTTGACTCACCGTCACGTCTGCTTATCAATAAGCCGATAATGGACATGAAGTGTGCACGGAAGTATAGATAAAATCTGTACTTAAAAGAAGAGTTGAAACTTCTTGTGTGCTATTTTTGTCTTAACATACGCAACTAACTGAAGTTGCCCAAGTATTGCTGTGAACAGTAGTGCTGGAACGGTTCTAAAAGTGGGGGGGCTATGTCATGCCATATTTTTACCACAATGCCGCAAATAGCACAATTAACTAGTGCATGAAATGCATGGAAACAGAGAGGCTGTGCTACACATACGAATATCGCGTCCATATTACCCAACAGATCAGCAAAGACATATTTTAGTCGATTAGGCCAAAAAGTGGCGGTGGGGGAGCATATTAATGAGCTTATGGAAGTGGAATGCCATAAACCCAGTTTCTCATCTGATTCCGGTGTAGCGCGAAATTTGGGCCTTGCGAAATTTGTGCCTATGATGGTAATGCGCATGCGCATATGGAATCGTGTTGAACCGTGTTGGGCACAAATTTCTGGGACTCGAACTTGCTAGACACTTGCCCTATATACGGTAACCTTAAATAGACTGGGCACTTCTTAGGTCCATAGAGCTTGTTAGCTGACCATGTTGAAAGTTTATTGCTGAATTCAGAAGAATAAGAAGTGTGATGTAGGTGTGATGGATTCGTGTATAGGCGTTGTTACTTGCATGGCAGGGGAAATTGATCTGTGTCTTTTCAAAATCTAGTTTCAAACTATGTAGTTTTTCAACAAATAATATTACAAGAGAGGATTTAGAAATTTATTTAGAAAATATAATATGGCCTTTACAAAGACAACTGATTGGTCTCACCTCAACAGCCTTTTCCCTTTGACTTCTTTGAAATACTATAAGTTTGCCGACTTCTTCAAGCACACCATTGTTGTTTTCTCTTAGACTGTCTACTAGGGCTTCGTAATTAATTGTTCTCTGATTGCTTTCAAACGTCCTATGAAGGTTTTTGTCAATTCTTTCATCTTCAATTTGTGCCACTTTAAGTAGATCATTCACTCGCA
>JAAAKM020006971.1:45637706-45651659 GCA_010016025.2 Alatinidae sp. Z8VKAUB7J3
CTAATGTTATCTATCTAACTTTCTTCCACTTAGAAAAGCGTTCGGTTAACATTACCTTAAGGTGATAGGTCCTATCCTAGCTACTCCCTACCCTACTCCTATCCTCTCTCCTTACCGTTTCCCTAACTCATTTCGATCCCTAACTCCTTTCCTGCTCCCTATCTTACTTCCTTTGCCACTTTATGCCCTACTTCCTACTCTATTTCCTTCCCTATTTCCTACTATATTTCATCTCTATATCCTCCTCTACTCCTTTCCCTACTTCTTACACTATTTCCTTCTCTAGTTCCTTCCCTACCCCTACCCTATTTCCTACTCTATTTTCTACTCTAATTTTAACCCTATTTCCTTCCTTACTTCCCACTTAAATCCTACCCTATTCTTCTCTACCTTACATTGCAAATAAATCAATTAGGTTACTGTTCTTTTTATGCCGATAACTTGTATTTATGGTAGTAAGAAAATAAATATGATAGTCGCAACCAGAAGATCGCAACATTACCTTCACATGTTTTCTTGTCAGCTTTTAACTTGAAACCAGGTGAACAGCTACAGCTGTATGATCCGAAGTTATTAGTGCAGGTCTGATCGCATAGATCCGTTTTCTCCTTGCATTCATTTCGATCTGCATGACGATAAAATCCACAAATAAACGTAACGGAGATCATGATAACAATTGGAGACAAAATGACCAATTTAGTGACAACATTACGATTATGGTTTTACTTTAATACAATAATTGTGATAATCATAATAGTTATCCTCATGCTTACAATGATCATCTAGGTCAAGGCTACAATAAACATCACACTCTGGATCATTAATATCCTAATAATAATAATCATCATCATCCTCACCATCATTATCATCATCATCATCACCATGATTCATATTATCATCATTACCATTACCATCACCACCACAATCACCACAATCACCACCATCATCATCATCATAATCATAATCATCATCATTACCATCATCGTCCTCATCGTCATCATCATCATTACCATCATCGTCCTCATCGTCATCATCATCATTACCATCACCACCACAATGAACATCATCATCATCATTATCATTATCATCACCATCATCATCACCATCATTATCATAATAATCATCATTGTCATAATCATCACAATCATTCTCTTTGCCATAACCATCACAATTTCGACACTTTCGGTAAAGATTCTCGACTGTACTCCTTATTTTCTACATTAGGTTAACTATCTAACAACTGCCGCTATACTTGACTTTCTTAAAAGTAATTAATCAGTCATTCATTGTTTTTACCAATCTAACCTCAAGTTTATAGAGTCGACGATATTCCTCTATAATAGGTAGAATAATGCAGTATCCCCCTTGATGAACTCTATTTAGACCTAATATCATATCGCGACACCAGGCAGAACACAAACTAACGTTTTACTACAAAGTCACCCTCAATCATTCAATTCAAACTCACAATTTGACAAATTACTAAATAAATGAGCAATAACTGTCAACTTTTTAAAAGTGATATACTTTGTTATATAAAACATACGAGTTTCATATTTGCAGTGTTAGTGTCGCTGTGAGGTACCGAAGGCAAAATGTTGAAACTGGACTTCCCAAGCATTCTCTTCTGTGTAGTCAGCCTCTTGTAGTAACGGTAATAAGGACTTGCTCAGCCCTCAAATCTGGAACCAAAAGAGAGCTCAACCCGATTTTCAACGAAGATTTTCCAGTGCAAATATCACAAAGGCAAGTTTTATTGCACTGTGAGTGATTGTTGAATTGCTGTGATCATTGCCACTGTTCACAAATCTGGCAGACCTGCATCCTATCCCAACTTCTACCAGGTGAAATATACCATCAAAATAACAAAACACCACCTGTTAAAGAAACACTATCACATCTCATACTCTTCCTTTATGCTATGGCTTTCTAAAGACTCCTCTCGTTACATGCCTTCTTGTGAAAATGAGTCTAGTTAGCAATCATAGAAAGCGAAAGTATCAAACTAAATATCAAGTGACTTTCTATATACCTGTTGAGTAACTGTCAGTGAAAGCGCGTCCTTTTGCTATTGAAAGGTAGCAGGTAAATAATCAATTACCTGGCGCTTGCTCGACATCCCAGACGGCTGCAATAAAATGAGTTTTTAAAAAGGGTTGTATTTCGTAGATTACATCATCTTTAACCAATCAGAAGCTTTAGAGATTAGAAGATAACCAATTAGTCTAAAAATTTTCCCCATTGCATCATCATGTCATCGTCCTTCTGTTCTATGGGATGACGTCAATCCCTTTGTATTTTGACTGTCCCTCAAAATGTCGGCATCCCTTTGACTTAGAATTCCTAAGTTTTACACTACTGACGTTTTTTACAGTCCCCGGGTCCTTAGGTCAGAGCAAAACATAGTTCAATTCAAACTCAAGTTTCGACGTCGTTTGTAAGTAAGATGCTCATGTCCGCTGAAGATGCAAAGTGAATTTTGATTGGAGAAGAGATGTATCTCTTCTCTTTTATCTTCTTCCCTATTTTAAGAATATTCTAGAGAAATAAAGCACATTTCACCACCGGGATTCGAATTGGTGACCAGCTTATCTATGGCATGCTATCCATCAAGTGAGCTACCTGATCCTCAATCTCCACATGGGATACTTAGTCTGGGATCTCGAGATACCATGTAAACGATCAAGTAGGCTACGTTTGCGCAATTGCGGTCCACATTTTGCAGGACAAATTGTGCTTGTTACTTGATAACGATGCCTTCGTAATGATGAAGTGTCACATTGCAAGTCTCGGGTAAGGAATTTCTCGGTAATTTCCTCATCTAATGAAGCCTGGAAATTACTACTGTTCCATTGAAATCTCAATTGTACCCTCTTTTGCCCATCTCCATATGAACAACAACAATATCAAGAATATTAATGATTTTTCTAAATTTATTTTGTAATATACTATTTGTTGCAATGACCTATGGTGGCCATACCCTGATACAGAAACTGCTCTAAAAAAGTTGATCCCTCTGACCATCAAACCATAGCACAACATCGAAGAAATATGCAAAACGAAACAAGCGCATCCCACACATTGAAATGTTCTGCAGAGATTAATTATATTTTACTCTTAAAAATACATAACGACCAATATTTACTATACACTGTAGTCATGTAAGACGTTTTTGTTCCTAGTTTTCAAAACTAGCTAGCATCCAAACCGATAAAAGGAGACCAAGACGCTTACAACTTTTAAATGTTTTGAGGACGATTATTGTTTGATTTGCAAGTGAATTTCAAATTATGAAGAGCATTATCATTTTCTACAATCACGTCAGGTAGCTCTTTCCTCGAGATAAAAGGGATAACAATAACAACAAGAAGAGAAAGAAGAAATTCTGTCGCGGAGATCATAAAATATTAACAAATGTGACAAGACACAAGGTGCAGACGAAGAGTACAGAAGTACAAAAGTGCTACCATTTATTACTAAGGAGACAGATTCTATGGTTGAAGAATGACGGTGATTACCGAATAGCCATTTAACTGATGTTTGAACCTAGAACGACTGTATTCAATATTTGGTAAATTCATTCGTCTGCGACAATCTGCGCTTAATCTTGTTATGTAGAGGCAAACTTAGCTTTGGATATAGATTTCCTCATTTGTTTCAGTAAGCTCTTTACCGTTACTAAAGGAAATACTAAACAGGTACTCTCTAATGTTTCTAACAGGTGCTTTAAATATTTTTCTTAACCTGTCAGACACAGTGTGTCAGATTTAGCAAATCCATCGGACATTCACAATTTCTGCCAGGCGCCGTGTTCATGATCGAAACGCAATATCATTTTCACGACGAAAACATGAAGTCCAAGGCGCGGTAAACGAACTCGCGCTATCATAGTCATATTAAGATCAAACGACCCTTTTTTTATGAAGAAAATTTGGCACATGAGATCTTAAAGCAATCTCATTCTGAAGACTGAATGTGACGAACGATTAAAATCAGAGCTTCATAATAAGAAGGGTCGAGCCTCTCAACACTACATCAAAACGCGAATTGATGAGCAGGGGCCGGAATTAATGTGGTAAAAAAGTCAAAAATATGTATTTATTATTGCACAAATATGTGTTTACGTGCTACAAAATCGCAAAAATATGCATTTATGTGCTTAAAAATCGCCGAAATATACGCATATCTGTGCTAAAAATCGTCAATGTATTTATCGCGTAAAAATTTGACAAGAATTTGCTAACATAATACATATTTATTTGCAAATTAATTTATAATCATAGTTGAGTATACGAAACGTCAAGAAAGAAAACTTACCTCTCACAATCTGAGAAATCTCTTTGTTAAATTGTCACATCAAACACAATAGACTCTTAATGACATAGACCGCCTTGATATTTCAGAACAAAAGGCATGCGTGATTGTGTAGTGCCTAAAACCAACTGTTGAATACCTCGGTAATGTAATTTTTCTCTGGTAGATGAAATAATGTTAAAATGAATCAGCCATATCAAATTAATTTGATATAATTATTTCGAGTGTTTTTCCGAAATTAAAATTGCGCTCTGTATCGGTCCTCTGATTATCAGTATCAGGCCTGGAGCTGGCAAGAGTTTCTTGAGGGGCCCCCGAGCGCTATATGCTAAAATTTTTGGTACCACTCCCTTTAACGTTTTGACACACCCTTCCAAACTCCTTAAAGTTGCATACATCAGTTTCAAAATATCAAGTAAGCCAATGCTAGATATATACCAAGGCGATCTACCAAGTAACCAAGTTGAAATCAAAGCAAACATAGTATAACTCGAGATAAAATTGAAAACATGCTTTGATCACGAACTTGACACTACCACTAAGTAACAATCAAATATCTCAAGTTACATCACAGTTTTTGAATAATGAAAAGATCGAAAAAAATATTGAATACATAATTTTTGAGCCGGCACAAACTTTATTTTTGAGATTTTGATTATACAAAAGATACTCACACTCCTTTTTCTCGCAAGATCGTTGATACGGTGAGCAGTATTGATCATCTGGAAGTTTCTGCAAGAGAATTGGATATACATCACGGCATGATGACATCTAATTTTGGTAATAATTTTAATGCGCTGCTAAGCAAACAAAGAGAAGCAGAAGTAATAATTTTACTAGACTGACTAATTAAGGTTTTGTTATCAAGAGCCGTTTATTGGATCGTTCATTTGAAATACTGTCAAATTTATAATTAACATACACCCTTGCTCTTTAAGGCCCTTTCCCACAATTTTATATAATTGTAATACACTATTACAATTTCTGTTACCTAGTTGCTCCATGTTACATATCCATTCAGAATTCTAACACAACCTCAATGTGACATCTTGCTTTTAACCCATGCTGATTGACATGGGAGCATAAGAAAAGTCAGTGGCAAAACTTTTTCACACCCCTTTACTTAATGGCCTCGGTTAAGTATGTTGATAGTATAATTGTTAACCTATGAATGAATAAATTTATTTAGCAATGAATTTTTGTACATCAAAACGTCTATTCTTTACTCAGTGTAACAAAGAAGAGGCAAAGTAGTTGTCTCCAAAGTCCAGTAATAAATTCGCTTTTTATACAATTCCCTTCCTCCCCACTAACGCTATGTACTTTTAACGGCCATATTACAGGACCTATGCAAAATCCAGATTTCTAAAGGTATCTGAAAAAATAAGCCCGATTTTAATAACTGTCAAAACAGACTCAACACATTTGTTAAACGTAATCCAAACCCTGCATCCGTGTTTAACTTTTGATAAAGTGAAGACAATGAAAATAAATTAGATTCATTGTTTTAAGAGAACGACTAATGGAATAAAGTGTTAAAAAAAGACAGTGATCAGCAAACGTCTTGTAGCTAATGATTCAACTCTGTGTCATTATTTGTGAAAGACATATTCGCAGCCTTTCAAATTGAAAAATGGGTGCTCACGTAAAGCCTGAATCAAAACTTAGCAGAACGGCAGTTATCCTTAAATACTTGCTAAGAATATGCAAGAGTTACTCCTTCCCCTTCGCTGCTATTTACGTCTTCTGCCGTCTGCCATTTACTTCATCAAAAGCTAGCTAAGAAACAACCCTCAGACTACTCTCATAAAATACACAATCTTTTACTTTCTACTAGTTGGCGATTCTATCCACTTTAGAAATAAGTCATTATTCCTCAAAAAGATTTTAAAACCTCAAAAATAATACTCTACATATTTGCCCCCTTTTATGCTTACGCTTTTCTCCTTTAAAATTCCTCGTGTTTATATTTCGGCTTAAAAAATGAGCATGAATTTCTCCGGTTACTATTTGCTCTCTTTCAAAGCCTTAAATAACGTAAAACAGCACATATTAGACTGAAAATTATTATCAACAAATCACCATTTCTAAAATTTTGCAAATATACTTACGATTGGCAAAAGTTTTAAACAGATTCTTCTTTAACAGTCTTACCATTTCGCTTTCACTTACGATTTATATATATATATTTAATATTAATATATATATATATATATATATATATATTAAAACCTATAACCACATTCAGATATACCTTAAATACTATATAGAATGACTTAAAATGCCTTGAGGCAAGCTACAAGCTTTCGGTTAAAAAATCTTTATCAAGTAAACAGATTTGGAACCGTTGCTAAAACTTAAATATCAATGAAAACTATTATAGTGATTGCCTACCACCAACATAAACTTCATATATATATATATCAACAGATACAGATAAGTGGCATGAATATTAATGCAGAACACTTGTTACAACATTGGCAAGTATTTAAGTTTATTTATTTATGTTACAACAAAGAAGTACATTTAATTGAGGGTCAGGTTTATAATAAATTACACTGAGGTGGCAAAGTGCTACTCGAATAATACAAAAACTGTTATAAAAAGAGAGTACTGCTTCTTTCAAGTTCTTATTATGGATCGATATAAAAACACGTACTTACCCTGTAACAAATTGGAATGAAAGCCATTGCAAAGGCACCCACTTCATAGTTTTTCTGTATTACTTCCTCATTAGTTCCCTTTAACAGATAGCAAGATTGTTCATCGCCAGCGTAATTGACAAATTCACAACCGGACGTTTGTTTGCACACCAAAACACATTCAATCTGGCTTCTCCCTATTACAACTTTAAAAGGCTGTCCTACAAATCTTTCATTGGAATAACTCTCCACGATTGAAAATGCTGCAAATTTGGGAATAGAGTAAAACAACAGACACAAAAACTCTGCAAAAAATAGTTTTACTTCGATCATACTGTACGTTTTTCCTGAGAAGGAGAAAGTTTCGTGACTAGCTCATTCTTCTCTGATTAGTTTAAGCCCGACATAAAACAAACGGATGCAGGGAAAGGGTGGTAACTCTATTCATATAAAACAATCAAACAATAGCTATGATAGCAAATACTAAAACAATGCTTTCCATTACTACTCACGCGAGAGAACCTCGACCCAATAATATGTAAATTTGAGGCGAAAAAAATTTGTTTGCGAAGTATTGACAGAAGTGTTTATTCTTTGTTCAATTAATGGATCAACCTGCTCGCGCACCAAGATATTGGACCCAGCTGCCTTCAAGACAAGCCATTTTCAAAGTCATTTGAGAATCCTATCGACTTCAAATGGATAAACAACTAAACAAGTTATTAAAAGGGGGTTTTCACTTTATGAAAATGAAAGATGAAATCATGCATGTAATTAATAGTCACTCTAAATTGATGTTGCAATGGGAAGTCATTCAATGAAGACTAATAATAGAACATCAAAACATCGAAGCCTCTCATCTAATAGAGGCGTATTAAATCGGTGTTCTTAGCTATTCCATTGCAAGTATTCCAACAGTCATTAATTATTGAATTTTACAGAGGCTAGAGTGCAAAAGTGTTTCATGTGCAACATAAACACGTCCGTATTCACAATTTTTTTCTGAGTCATATATATATTTATTCACTTTTTCTTCCACACAATCTTTCAAGCAGCCTTTCCAGGCTTTTCAACCCTACCTCAGCTAGCCGGCAAGATCAATTTTTTTGATTAGTTATCTTGTCACTCACTTATCTTTGTTGATGTTATCACTTCCTGTTGTTACAAAACTGAACACTGTCATTCAGGTATAACTTTGCGAATTCTGTTGAATCTGATCAATACAGACGTTGCATATTTTATGCTAACTAGTTACTCTATTTTATAGTCTACGTTACTTTGAACCCTATTTGTCAACAAGAATATATCTGTGGCTTTGAGGACTTAAGAATATTTCTACCATGCATAATATCCATAGGTTAATGATGCATTTTGGGGGTTTCTTTTCTTACTTTAGAAGTTCAGGGGTTCTCAAAACCCTCAGTGTTACCAAACCTTGCAAATTGTGTTGAATATGAACGCCAGGTAGTTACAAGGCTAATAATCAGCTGCAAACGGGTTTTAACCTATACAGGCCTCTTACATTTTTGTCATCTTTAAGGTACTGTTGTTGCGTCTTATCTTGAAGACATGTTACTAAATTCGAATGTTGCGCCATTCTTGTAACAGGTGCCCCAACAAATACGTGCGGTCATCAAGTTTGAAATGTAATGTAATAGCAAAACAATTACAAAATAGATCAGATTACTACAATATCCCATTCAATTATATACTTCTACTGCAATATCATTTAGATGCTTTCCTGTCTATACTGAATTGTGTTTGATTCAACTTCGTGACATACAAAATAACGGTTTCAAGAAGACCATCGAATAGATTTTGTACTAATAAGGATCACAAGACGCCATTCAAATTGATTGTACATGTATTAAAAAGGCGTGTGTAACCGAGCAAGTTTACATATGTAAATAACTTAGAACAATTGGCAAACAGGTTGCTTTAAGAAGGCCATTGAAATACTAAATGTAGTTTTTGTCGCCTTGGAATTAAGGTTTTCAGTATTACACATTCTTTGAAGGCAGAGTCGTACAGCGACAAGAAGGGGCCTTTATCCTTAATGCATATTGATCTCAAACAATAAAGATTTTAATCCGTGTGAGTTTTGCTAAAGGAAAACCAATTACAGCTACTGTATTTAATGGTGCAGCTAATGAGCAAGCAACGTACGGTAACTATTTATGGGGTATAGATTTGCAGTAAGTCGTCATTTAACCGTCACTGCGATTGCTGTTTAGTATCTATTTCCTGCTCTTTGTAGTCAAGGAAGTTTTACTCTTGGGTGCCTAATAGACGTCCGTCCCCCCCCGCTAATTAATTTTTCAAAAATTTTCTACGTAGGACGTTCTTGTTCCAACCCCCACCTCCCACCCCACTCAATTTTTAAGTAATCTCCCACCCATGACAATTTTTCAAGGAGGTACGTTGGCGGGCAAGTAGAAAATGTCATTAAAAAAATACGAAAATCACACATTCAAAGATGACGGTGGCCCGTTACGAGGCTCGAAGAAGTGTAAAGACAAACATTACACATATTAGCAATAATACTGTCATTGAGCAGTAGGACGAGGGGGACATTTTTAATATCTGGGAAGGCATGTAGGAGACTGCCGTGACTTCGAATAACTGGCTATTGCTTTTGTTGCATCACCCTACGTTTAGGGAGTTGCAGTTGACTCTAAACATTGATTCTTGACTTCCTTTTTGGTCATTTTCCAATCCCCCCTATCTATTCCAACCCCCCCGTTTATTAAGTTTTTTCATTTTCCAACCCCCCTCTCCCCCGTTTATTACCCCCCGTCTATTAGGCACCCAAGAGTAAGATCCGTATTATCATTATTCATGCTTCTATTTCATACAAAATAGCTTTTTTACGGCCCATGTTAGGAAGGCATAAAAGCGAATTGTGTTACAATAGTATTACTGTATTATTGAATCGATAACCTACGAACTTTACCTACTTCAACGGTAGTCACTTTTCCACTCCGTGGAAGCAAAAGAATCGATGGTTGAATAAAAATCTAGACCGTGAAGGACATGTAAATAGATAACAACTCTTCCGTGATTAGTTCCTTTAAATATCAAAGTTAAGGGTTGCCCCAGTCATACACCACGGTAATACATTGTCATCTTAACATGCTACATCGAGAGTTCTTTTATATGGAAATGCATATCACAGCAAGGGTATTGTTTGCGAAGTGTTACAATTTCGAAACTGTCAAGAAATCTAAGACAAATCGGAGGAAGTGGAAACTGGTCAGTCGACTAGAGCTGGCGGTCGAACTCGGTCGCGCGCGAACGAATTACATACATACATACATACATACATACATACATACATACATACATACATACATACATACATACATACATACATACAGGAAACTAGGGTAAACAGATCATCTCGAAAGATTCACGAAATTTACTATACTCAAATTAACATCCTCATTTCGTAAACTGAGTTCCTACCGTCTCTAGCTTCTCAGTACAGCTCTCTCGCTGCATGATCCACGAAAGAATATTAAAGGAAGACCTAATTGTTGCATAATATCAGAATGTAGTTGTTCTTACATCACGATTCTCCATTCAGTGTTGCAACCATCAAGTGCTAGGATCCTGAAAATTATAAAACCTCTGAAGCTACCTTATTTGCAGTCGCAGATGGGTCGTCATAGTTAAGTAAACTAGACTGCATCAACTAAATAAGATATTACAGTACATCGTCGACCAACCGGCACTAAAAGGGTATAGTAATTTTGTATTCCTTAGTACAGTGTTTCCAACCTTTTTGAACAATGTCACACTCTTTAACTTGAAACATTTAAAAGAAGATTCTGTGGCTTTAATAAAGTTTACCATACAACCATAATGGCGGTATAGTCTCTCGAGCTTTTTAATTTATTCCGTGTCAAACTTCAGTCTGTTTGGATGTAAACGAAGCTGACACCCCAGTAGGAATACGAAGATGGATCACACGAAGCTCTTTCTCAACCACTCTCAGACACTGTATCAGACCTTGTATCGAACAGCAGTTCACAACGGCGCAGAAATATATTGGATACCGTAGGTCCTTTAATATACGCCCCGGCGTTTATTACAAACCTCAGTATTTGGGTTAGGCGTTTAGTTGACGGAGGCGCTTACTGAAGGCTAGCGTTTATTACAAAATGAAAAATGAAAATTGGAGAAAAATTCGTGCTAAAATTCTTCATGACAAGGTATTAAAGCCGAAAAGCAAAATGTCTTGATGAAAACATGCAAAGCCCGTATAAACTATTTGCCATTTCTTGTTGGTTCTGTTTTCTAATAAAAGGCACTCTTAAAGATGTGATGATTATGAGAGGGTGGCATTTATCATAGGGCAGCATTTGTTGCAGATATTCGGTTAGAAGAGCGGCGTTTCATAGAGGGCGGCGCTTATTGGAGGAAATACTTTAGGCCTCCTCTTCTGTCTAGCGGCGGGTCATTTCTGCATGATTTTCATAGCGGATAGCTGTCAAGACGCGGCGTTTGCAACAGTGACACGTTATGCGTCGAATAGGTTTCAACACGCACATCTTCATAGTGTGAATAGGAATTTGGCATCGCTTTTATGTCGGAACTTCTTTTCCTTGCCAAGGTGTTGTAAATTGCGCTTTCGTGGAATATAATGTATGGAAGAAGGAAGATTCTCACATGAACTGTAAAACATCAAGACAATAGTGCAAAAAATCTTTAATATAGCTACCCCACGATCACAATTAAGATTATCGGGGTTAGAATACTTCCCAAGATCATCTGGATAATTTTTCTGTAAGACCCACAGATAATCTTGTACGTACTTCTTGTTGACTGCAAGTTTTCGTTTTCAAACCAGCAATTCGATTTAAAATCTAGTTCGGAATTAAACAGTAGATGCAGCATTCTACCAAATCTTTCTTTTGTCACCTTTATCAGCTTTATGCGCATGCATGGGCAATATTTTGAAGAAAATGTGACATGCACCTGGAAAATGTAACACCGTAATGTGAACACCAAATGTCGTGGCAAGTGTTTCAACTTGATTCTGTTCTCATTATATTAGATAAAGTGTCATCTCGTTAACAATAGCTATTCAATATTATGTGGATGCGGACATGATCTCGGTCCCTCATTATCTTTTGTCTTTAAAGCAGTCAGACTTAAAAAGCTGAGCTACCATAGATATGTCGTAGAAAACAGGAGCAATGTCAGAATAGCCTTGTATGCCTAAAGGTGAAATATATTAGCAGCAGATAACTAAAATATATTCTGAAGTAAATCATTAAAGCTGAATTTTAAATCACTATCTTGTCTTGCAACAATTAATGCTTCCTTCTCCTGTCAAGTCATTTTCTTTCTGACAACTCATTCTGAGCTACACGGGTTTCTAAACCAACTTATAGCATTTATTAAGAGCTGAAGAAACATAGAATACTATCCTCTTCTCAAGTGTTTCAAACATTTTTACCGCGTGTTATCACTACAGATGCATTAGTAAAGTGCTGCTATTGAAGCATGATTTCATATTATAGGGTCTGGAAGCTGTCTGTTATTTGATAGAGATTGGGAAGATGCTGAGTCAGGTGCTGACAGTAAGAAAGTCAACAAAACCAGATATAAACGCATACCACGTTGTAAAATCTTGCAGTCTTGTCATGGTAAAGTTTTGCAAGTTAATGCTTTATTGTTAAGTTTTGTCAAACAGATCGTGTCAAGTACCTCACATCGCAAAATATAAATTCACTTTAACGATTGACAAAATTTGAGATCATTCCGTTTACTAAATGCGCTGTGTCTCTATTTGATGTTGTAGGCTTTTACCCATAGATATGCAGAAGTATCATATTATACTTCCATTTACAGCACAGAAGCTTGACTACGTAAGACCATCTATAGTAACTTGCACAATTTCCTAAGGTACACCTGACAGTCTCTGACAGTAGCTGAAAAGAACTGCCTGTAGTAGTTTTGCCAGAAACCAAGGAATCTGCAAAACGTACGGAGGATTTTGATTAAAAATGTAACTAGAAGGCTTATGTATAAGGGGTCATGCTCCATAGCACAGGCAGGTCGATTTTCAAAATTACGTGGACTTAGACGATTATCGCCATTGGTGGACTTTTGGTAGCCATTATGACTAGAGAGATGGGGAGAGCTTGTAACCTGTTTACCATAGATCAGTTACTAAGGCACAGGCGAGATTTTAAGTAATACGTAAAGCCTTGGTCAATTGTAGTTAGTTTGCACCACAAATAGTTAAAGCTTACACAGCTGTATGAAATAAACCAGAGAGTATTTGCTTTGAATTACTAAAAGATCAATATACTAAGGAACTGGTTGATCGATTCCCATACCATGCGTCAGTCGCACAGCCTGAAGTCAATTTCAGTCTCTTAAAGCAAAGATGTATTTCGTTTCTGATATGATCTGCTTCAGGATGCATCACACTAGGCTTCAAAGGTAAATTACACGAGTCTCCCAATAGAGTTCTTAATAGTTACGCCGCTATGAATTAGTAGCCCATCCCTTTTCTTAACCCTACCTAGCAGGGGGGGATTGGGGATTGGGGAGTGAGGCTAGTGGGCCGACGGTGGTTAATATTGTTTAATAACTTTTGAATGCTTTCTTTTTTGCTGCTGAAACTTTCTGACTTTTCCTAACCTATAGGTATAACCATATGTTATGTCAAAAAATAATGCAGTTCTTGAGACATATGAAACGTATTCTGTTTACAGTTGTATAGCTGCAATTGTAGAGACTTCTCATTTTCAATATTGGTTCAAATATTTGTCATGAATACCTGTGTGTCTCAAGTATTTGGAATAGCAAATATAAGGCTCATAACAGCTTTTGAGGTAACTCTTGCTTCTTTTAGTACATCAAACAAAGCGTAGCAACTTGTATTTCATTTCTATCACATTTTCGAAAGGTCTCCAAGTATTAAAACCTTGATATAAAAGCATATAATCACGGTTTATAGCAGTTATATATGTTAAAATAG
>JAAAKM020006971.1:45651759-45669440 GCA_010016025.2 Alatinidae sp. Z8VKAUB7J3
GAAAGGTCTCCAAGTATTAAAACCTTGATATAAAAGCATATAATCACGGTTTATAGCAGTTATATATGTTAAAATAGCCGCGGGTCTACTAGATAATATCTGATACGATTTATGAGAGGGTGGACTATGACCAGAAACAGCGGCCATTCTACGCGAGAGCCAGATGGAAGCATAGCTCGTGCTTGAAACTAGAAGGTGGCTTATGGCTATAAAGATGGAAAAGAGCAAACAAGCTACGGTGTGGGAATCTTGTGTTCTAAAAAATGGTCTTTAGTACGCTTAATACTATTTATGCAACTTACCAAGATCAGTTTTTGCAGATGTCACTAACTCTCCGTCTGAGAGACAGCTTCTCGTGGCATTCATTAATCATCAGCGTATTTTTGCTGACCTTATTTCAGCCAACCTAATCTCTTAGGTAACACGAAGGCATTTCTCCCAGCCTTGCTGGTAAATATTTCACCGGCCCTGCAAGGATAGAGGGTTGGGTGAACCTTGGCACATGTACCTCGAATCGCATTCTGATATAACCTGATGCGAACTGCGAATGCAATCAGGTTTTGTATAACTTTTAACCATCCCTAAAGCAGGCCCGTAGGCAACCGCAATTATCATTGGTACCAAACTGCTGCCAGGGGATATTAATTAGTTGATTAAATTTTAAAAATGTAATTAACCATTAATTGTTATGACTGTATGTTGCGTATGATAATGTTGCAAAAAATTGATAATGAAAGATTCCTTTACCATCAACATCATTATATCTCTTTTTAAGTGCCGGACCTGACACAGGCATTGGCGACCATACGTCTCTACACTGATCTATCATAACAGGTATGAAGGAGTTCACAGCAGCTTAAGTTGCTATTCGTTGCCAACGCGTTAAAGGACTACAAATATGTTATTCTTTGTCTTCTCCGTGCTCTTTTACATTCGATTTCCCTAATAAAGACAACCTTTCCAATGGATGGTGTCTCACAATGTGACTAACGAATTGCATCTGGCTTCTTCTGATTGCTTTAATTAGTATCCTCTTTGAGTTTGCTAAGGCAAGGACTTCCTCATTTGATCTTTGTTCCGTCAATGAAATTCCGAGCAATCTTTTTAGGAACCACATCTCTACCGTTTTCAGTTTCTTTTGGATTTCTTCGCTGTTAGTCCAAAATTCACAGCCATATGTCAGGACTGACCATACGAAGGTTTTAAAAGCCCTTCTTTTAGTGTGCAATTTTATATTTCTGTTGTTGAGTATGGAGTCGAACTTTTGAGGGAGATTCTTCTGCAAGTGCCATTCTTTTCATGATCTCATCTTTGCACTTACTACTGGACATGATTATGAATCCTTGATATTGAAAACTTTGGACCTGTTTTATTTGTATGCCTTTGATGGTGAGACGAAATTGGTGGTTCTTTCGTAGATACTGTCATGCAATATGTTTTGTTGATGTTGATGTCCAAACTCATCTCTTCGCTTTTTTGTAGAACTACGTTAAGGATGTTTTGTAATTTCTCTATTGAGCCTACCAACAAAACTGTGTCATCAGCATATCGCAGGTTGTTAATGTTCTGACCACCGATATTTATTCCTGCCATGTCATCAATGTTCTCAGTATGTATTCATTGTAGAGATTGAAAAGGTCTGGTGAACCAACATATCCTTGTCTAATCCCTCTGCAAATGGGACGGAAATCACTATATTCGTTTTCAATTCTGATGGCCGCCCCTTGTTCCCGATAAAGATTGCGAAGAATTCTCAAATCTTCCCCATCCCTGTTTCATGCTAGAAGGATGGTAAAGAGCATTACGTGTTAAACCCTATCAAATGCCTTTAAGTAATCAATGTAGCATAGGAAAAGATTTTTCTGAGTTTCGTCAGTCAGAGTGAAAATTGCATTCCTCGTTCCTTTGTTCTCTACGAAACCAAACTGCGCATGAGGTATTTCGGGTTTGATTTTGGAAAGCATACGAAGCATGAGGATTTTGAGCAAGACTTTCATGAGATGGCTCATAAGGCTTATGGTGCAGTGTAAAGAGCATTTTGTTGCTCTTGGGGTTTTTTTGCAGGGTAATACAGATTGATTTCAGGAGATCTGATGGGATCTCTCCTGTATCATAGATGATGTTCAGTGTTTGTGATTTCTACTAATCCCCATTATATCATTATATCACTGACTGAAAATCAAACATCAAAAATCAAGTCAGAAAAGTTTGTTTCCTTTTGCAATATTTTTGACAGGACACTTTTTTCAGAGAGGCATGCCCCCTAATACCCTACCTTGGCTACGGCCTTACTCTAAAGTGGCCCCTTGGTGTAAAAACGCACCAAAAAGGACGTTTAGAACCCATAAGCCCATGGACGTATATACCGGAGTTTACGATATACGTTTGCTCTTCTGTCATCTGTACCTGGAATAAGATATTAACTAACCTTCCTACATTATCTGCTTCTAAGAAGGACAATATCCAAATACATGCTCTTCTTGTATTGATTGTTTATATTGGCCATAACTCGTCTTCATTAATCCCTTTAATTGGCTTCTTATCAGCAATACCTTGCTGGCTATGTCCTCCTTATCTCTTAAACATCAGGTCAAACTTAAGGCAGATTGCAGAAAATATAGAGGGAAAATATGTCAAGCTCGCAGAAATCGACAGTCCTTGTGGAATTAGATAAGAATTGTCACTGCAATAATAAGTATAGCTTGTTGGTAAACTCTGTAAGCAACACTTTATTGCAACCGAAGATGGTAAACATTCAGATTGAAGTATGTAGATTCTGTGTAGAATTAACAAACCTAAATTGTTTTTTGTACAGTTGCTGTTGTTGAATCATGTAGGTCATAATAAGTAGAATGGAATTCTAGTGCATGTGGGTGTAGGATTTACTAGAATGTGAGATACTAGGGGCCTTTTGTTTTATATATACCGTATTGTCAACTTATCGCCTATTCAGATTACAATATCCGCCCCTGAGGAAACTGGAATATATCACAAACAGGGGAGACGTAGCAGCGGCGACTTAACACAAGAGTACCCTGGAAAGTAATAGGAAGGGGGACCGGGGGGCACTCATTGAAAAGGACTTCGTAGTGTTTTATGTATAGAGAAAAGGTTGCAATTTTATACTTTTCAAGAAAACAACATAAAATTCACTTATTGTATCATTATTGTATCTTTATAGTATTATATGATATGGCTTTGTCTTGTACTGTATTGTATTCCATAATACTGTATAGAATTGTATTGAATTGTGTTATATACCCCTCCAGCGGAGTTTATAATTTGGCTAAGTAAGGTTAGGTACCAGTAAGTAGAGACTTTTTTGGAACGATTTAAAGTTGAGTTTTATAATAATAATACAATTTCGGAAACGTAGTTTCCTTCATCTGTCCACAATAATTAAATATATGTTCCATATTTAATAACAGGAGAGTTCGAACGTTCTCTCTCTTTCTTTCTCGTACCAAAAGGTATAGTACAAAATTTTAAAAACAGAGGTTAGTTAAAAAGAATAATCACATTAGGCTTCAAGTCACTAATGCTAAAGGAACAGTGAGGCAGTGGCACAAACCGAGGGCAATGGAAATTCAGTCTGCTTGTAGAACAGAGAGTGAAATATTCTTTCGTAGACATTGATGTACTATGGTCACGACTGAGGTTTGGATTAGTCAAAAAGAGACGTGTCCTATTCACAGAGCATTGTGCACGAGCCTCAGAAGACCTTGTATCATATTTCGTCCTTTAGAAGCAACCATCATCATAAAACAGTCTCGGAAGCTCACCTTCCCAGATATCATATGCAGGGACATCGCAATACCCAAGGGAGACCTTTTTACAGCAAGGACTGATAGAACTTATTGGAAAGGTGTAGTGAATTTTATCTTGGCCTAGGCCGCAAGATGAATGATGATGAGGAGGTTTGGATTTATAAGTCGTGGATTCATGGCATCATCTTTGGCTGAGAACATGTGCTCCCTTAGTTGTTCAGCTCTACGTTTCAGATATAGACTCATAATTTGCAGCTATCAGCTTAACCCTACACAATTATCGACTTGTTCACCTCTCTAGGAAAAAGGACTTACTGTTTGATTTCATAAACGTACATAAATGCGTCTTTGAAGAATAGAGCTTGGGTCAAAACGGACCTACGCAATGGTATATGAAGAAGTTCCTTTAGATATAAAAGGTTCTACATTTTCATAGGTACACTCGAGAAACCTAAATAAATCTGTTATTATATTATTTTAAAGATGAGACATTCTTTTTAATTGAAATTTGGTTACAACAAGTGCTTCGGATTTCGGACTCAGTTTTCGAAAGCAGCAAAGTCGCGTTGATAACGTGATACAGTCACTCACTTTAGGTTAAGGCTTCTTAGTATCTATACTAGAACAAGCTCACGGTACACCCCCAGGCAAGTAGCTCACAGTTAAGATCAAATTAAAAGGGGGCAAGATCTATTCTCGGAGGAGACGTGAAAGAAAGCGTAAAGGATCCAAGCATCATAAATATTTGACATCTGAAGCCAAGAAATAAAGTAGCCAGATTTTTAAAAGTGTTTG
Organism: Alatinidae sp. Z8VKAUB7J3; assembly: GCA_010016025.2. Classification (NCBI taxonomy): domain Eukaryota; kingdom Metazoa; phylum Cnidaria; class Cubozoa; order Carybdeida; family Alatinidae; species Alatinidae sp. Z8VKAUB7J3. The sequence continues at coordinate 45,656,322 of JAAAKM020006971.1, forward strand.
TTCTTTATCAATCCTTTCAGCTCTCCAGATTTCTACATACATTTGATAATATTAAAACCTTAGGAAGAAAACAAAGCACAGTACAAAAATGTTATGTAGCACCCTTTCTGTGCTAAGCAAATTCAAGGGCACTTCACAATTGACAATTACCCTGCGACTCAAGCCCCTTGTTAAGATATTTTTCTGACACATAACAGCCATAGGTTTTTGCCTTCATAGCCACGTCCCTATGTTACACTTTGATACTACAATAAATTACACTAAACTTCACTCGAACGTTAAAGATCATGCACAAAGGTTTTATGATTATAATCCTTTCTCACCTTTGTAATCCTGCTTATTTTCACATATCCTCTCTACATATGGAAAGTGGAGGTAAATTAGTAAAGGGTAAGTTATAATGTTGTAAAACTAAGACGTACTTTACCTTATAATTAATTACAACAATTCATTACACAAAACTTTACTCAAATGTTGAAGATCATGCACAGAAATATAATAATGATTTCTCACCTTTGTAATCTTGCTCATTCTCACATATCCTCCCTATATATACAAAGTTGAAATACATCAGTATAGGTCAAGGTAAAATGTTGTATATATAACGTACAATACATAGTCAATATTATGAGACAATAAATAACACTAAACTTCACTCGTACGTTAAAGATCATGCACAAAATATAATGCTAATCCTTTCTCACCTTTGTAATCCTGTTTATCCTCAGATTTCTTATCTACATGTTGAAATACATCAATATAGGTCAAAGTTAAAATGTTGTATAGCTAAGACATACTCTACATTATAAATATTACAATTAGTTACACTAAACATTACTCAAACGTTAAAGATCATGAACAAACATTTTATGATTATAATCCTTTCTCTCCCTGGTCATCCTTAAAACATATGGAAATACATTAGTATAAGTAAGTTGAAGTGTTGTATAGCTAAGGCAAATACAATACAAGAATATATTTTTCCTGAAACGTTAAAAGATCACACACACACAATACAGTAATTACTTTCATCTTTGTTATCCTGTGTATGCTATAGTACCCTTTGAATAGAGAAAACGGAAATATATTAGCACAGTTGAGATAAAATGTTCTATGAGTACTATATAATGTTTAAATAAACACAACAATTTCTTCTTTATTTTACTATGCTAACTATATGATACACAAAAGATGATAAAACGTTTTGAGAAAGTGGAAATGTATTAGTACAGGTTAACTTCATGTGTTGTATATGTACTATAAAAGAAACATAAGATACAATAAATTCACCTAACTTTACTGAAGTGGTAAAGATTATCCGTAAAATATTATAGTAAAAATCGTTTCTCACCTTTGTAATCCTTCTTGTTCTAAAATACCCTTTAATTAGAGAACATTGTAGAATATTAGTTACAGTAATTTTTGATACAAGAAATATTATAATAACGTACCGTCAAAGTGCAGATGACTTTAATTAGTGATAAAATACATGAACAGAATTTGTACTGCAATAATGCGAGAAATGGTATTATGAATATTTGATCTTTGCCGTCTAGCTTATCCTTTCCCCTTTTTTGTTCTACCAAATAGAAAAATGGGAATTTTTCTGTACAGGCAAGCTGGAAGCAATAAAGAAGGAATCCTTATTATATCACTGCGATACAAAGGAAGAAGTGATGGTGTCACAGGAGTGAAGAAACATTCAGAAACATGTGTCTCCTTCAAAACCTACGTTAACACTCAAGAGTTGCGATTAAGAACATTAGAGAATAATTAATTATTACAATATAACTACAAATTAAAGAGAATTAAGGGGATATGAAAAGGAGGCAATACAGTAAACAAATAATTTATCAGCAAAAGTAGAACTCGAATTAAACTACAATTACATTTAACTGCAATCCTTAATACTATTACTATCAAAGTAGCACCTGAAAAGGAAACATCATTACGAAACAGCTATTCTACCCTCAGAAAATAGTTTTAAGGGGTCTTAAGGGAAGGTTTGAGTTTGGCTCTTCATATACGCCGCTTTAATAATAACTACAACCCTTGCTACTAATATGCGCAAAGCAGCACCTGAAAAGAAATAATACATTTTTTATAAGTTATAATACAACTATGATACCTACGGATAATAGTAATAGTAATAACTACAATCCTTACTACTAGTATGCGCAAAGCAGCACCAGAAAGGCAAACATTATCGTTACGAAACAACTCCTATACCTACTGAAAATGGGAATATGGGGAGGTTAAAGGTTACTTATGTATATACGCCGCTTTTTTTAATAATAACTACAACCGTTGCTACTTATATGCGCAAATCGGCACCTGAAAAGAAACAACGTTATAATACAACTATGATACCTAGGGAATATAGAGCTAAGGGGTTACAGGGGGATGTTTTAGGTTACCCCTGAATATATGCCATATTAATAATAACCACGACCCTTACTACTAAGATGTGCAAAGCAACACCTGAAAGGAAAACAATGTCGTTATGAAACGACTACCTTACCTACTAAAAATGGGGATATGGGAGGTAAAGTTTACTTATATATATAAAAAGGAACTACTATACCTACAAAAATAGGAATAAGGGATTACAAGGGACGTTTTATGGTTACTTCTACATATATGTCACATTAACTGCTAGGAAATATACATCCATAACCACAAAAGTTCAAAACGATGTGGAAATTGTCCTCATGAGAAGGCGCAGTTGGCTATGGAAAATTTTACATTGACATTGTCATTCATATTCGAAGTTGAATTTGCCGTCATCATAATGCATGATAAGCAGTCGTCGTGCCGCCGCACGCGCTTGAGCACCTATTTAGCACAAGAAACACCAAGCATACTCTCTAACCCTTTCGTGGTTGAGCACAACCAACTAGCACAAAAGTAAATAGCACAACGTCTTTTGCCCTGATAAATCTGTACAAAAAAGAATTTGCTGGAAGATTGACATCCACTACTGTAAGAAGATGTAAAAAGTTGGATAACCATGCCATCAGATCCCTCCGTAATACCAATATGTATGTTCCTTTTAATCAAACTAAAAGATTTATTGAAACAAAGATTGAAACAAGTTGAAATGGAAAAATGTATGAGTGACCAAGGAATGTGTGAGAGACATGGCGAAGGGTTCACATAATATTAAGAAACAGACAAAAAATGATCCCTTACTGCCAGAGGTCCGTATACATGGGCATGGTAAAAAATATGCATTAGTTAAATCCATTTTGAGGGATGACATTTCAAAAGCCATAAGGAATCGCATTTTTAAGGGATGACTTTTTTCAAGCCTACAAAAACAGTATTTGTGGGTTAGAATTTCAAAATCCATAAGAAAATCCTTTTTTGAAGGATATCGTTTTACAAGCCATAAAAATGACATTTTTTGAGTTAAATTTTCACAAGCCATAAGAAAATCAGTTTTTGAGGGATATCGTTTTACAAGCCATAAAGATATTCTTTTTACAGTTAGATTTTCACAAGCCATAAGAAAATCAGTTTTTGAGAGATGACATTTTACAAAACGTAAGAAAATCATTTGGGGGGGAGAGGTGTTAGAAGTTCCCAATCAATAAGAAAATTATTTTTGGAGGGATAACATTTCACAAGTCATCAGAGAGTATAAAATTGCTTTTGCCTGTACTAAATACCTCCATGCCTTTAGTGTATACCACTTGCCTGTAGTAAATACCTACAACCCTTACTACGGGAAAGCAGCACCTAAAAAGATTGAAAATGTAAGCCGCATTAATAATAATTACAACCCTTACTACTGATATGTGCAAAGCAGCAGCTGAAAACGAAACATTATCGTTCGGTAGAACTACTTTACCCACAGAAAATGGAGACCAGGGGTTACAGGGGGAGGTTTAAGATATATGTCACATGACTAATAACTACATCGCTTACTACTAATATGCGCAAAGCAGCACCTGACAACAAGCATCTGAAAAGGAAGGGTTACCTTTACTATGCAACTCCTATACGTACGGAAAATAGGTAGCGGTTCTTCTGACTGATTTCTGGAGATGTTGGAACTTTCGAAGATCCTATGTTTTATTCATTATATATTCTGGACCATGTTAAATTTCTAGAACTTTGGGATATTCCTCTTACATTTGAGCTCCTGGATTGGACACTTCCGGACCATATTAATCTTCTGGATTTTTGGGATCTTCATGGCCATATATTTTTCTGGATGTTTGGGATCTTCTTGATCTGGATCTTTGGATCTTCATGATCATTTTATTAATCTTGACCTTTGGAATCTTCTCGATCTTCCGGATCTTTTATTCTTCTGGACCATTTTATACTTCTGGATGTTCGGAATCTTCTGAAGCTTTTGGATCTTTTCATTCTTCTGGACCATTGTGTTCTTCTGAACCTTTGCAATCTTCTGGCGCTTCTGGACCTCCTTATTCTTCTGGACCTTTCAATCTTCTGGAGATTCTGGGTCTTTGGAATCTTCTTAGCCTATTTCATCTCTTAGACCTTTGGAATCTTCTGAGCCTGTTTGATCTTCTGGACTTTTGGAATGTTCTGGAGCTCTTGTATCTTCCATAACTTTTTGTTCTTCTGGACCATTTTAATCTTCAGGACCTTTGCAATCTTCTGGACTGTTAAATCTTCTGGAGCTTCCTAATCTTTTATTTTTCTGTGCGATTTTAGTCTTCTGGATCTTTGGAATTCTCTGGATCTTCCGAATATTGTTATGGACCATTTTAATCTTCCGGATTTTAACCATCTTTGGGAGCTTCCGGATCTCATTCTTCTGGACCATTTTATTTTTCTGGATCATTTCTTTCTTCTGGACTTTTTGCAATCTTCTGGAGCTTCCAGTACTTTTTCTTCTTCTGTGCGATTTTAATCTCCTGGATCTTTGGAATCTTCTAGGCCAATTTGATTTTTGGAATCTTCTGGATCTTCCAAGTATTCTTCTGGACAATTTTAATCTTCTGGACTTTAGCAATTTCCTGGAGCTTCCGGAACTTCCTCTTCTTCTGGACCTTTTCAATCTTCTGGAGCTTCTGGATCTTTGGAATTTTCTTAGCCTATTTAATCTCTTAGACCTTTGGAATCTTCTGGGCCTGTTTGATCTTCTGGATCTTTGGAATGTTCTGTAGCTCCTGTATCTTCCGGATCTTTTTATTTTTCTGGACCATTTTAATCTTCTGGACCTTTTCAATCTTCTGGCGCTTCCGGATCTTTTCTTCTTTTGTGCGATTTAGTCTTCTGGATCTTTGGAACCTTTGGGCCTATTTGATCTTTTAAATCTTTGGAACCTTCTGGATCTTCTTAATCTTCTGGACTTTTGCAATATTCTAGAACTTCCGGAACTTTCTCTTTTTCTGTGAGAATTTTCTCTTGTGGATCTCTGGAATCTTCTACGCCAATTTGATCTTTTGCATTTTTGGAATCTTCCAGATATTCTTATTCTTCTGGACCATTTTGATCTTCTTGATTTCAGCAATCTTCTGGATCTTCTTATTCTTCTGGACCATTTTATTCTCCTGGACCTTTGCAATCTCTTGGAGCTTCCGGAACTTTTTCTTCTTTTGTGTGATTTTAATCTTGTGGATCTTAGGAATCTTCTGGGCCTCTTTGATCTTCTGGATTTTAGGAATCTTCTGGATCTTCCGGATCTTCTTCTTTTTCTGGACCATTTTTAACCTCTGGACCTTTGCAATCTTCTAGAGCTTCCGGGTCATTTTATTCTTCAGTACGATTTTTATTTTCTGGATCTTCTGCGTCGATTCTTCTCAGTCTATTTGACTTTCTGGATCCTTAAAATCTTCCAGGGCTTCGGGATCATTTTAATCTTCTGGTCCATCTTTATCCTCTGGATCTTTGGAATCCTCTGGGTCTTTCTGAACTTTTCATTCTTCTGGACCATTTTAATCTTCATGATGTTCCTTGTCTTTGCATTCTTTAAAGTAATTGCAAAGTAAAAGGATGTGGACTTTTGAACTGCCCTGTACAACATGCGAATAGAAATTGACTTAACCCTATTCAGAATGTGCTATTTGTATGTACGTTAAAGGCATGGAGGGGTAAACCCACCTCCCTGCCACACACACGTTAACTTTTTATAGGAAAGTAGTAGAGAGTTGAAATTTGGCACGGACAAGTACTACTTCATAAGTACTTTCGGAAACCAAAACCAAAACTCACAATATTGCTTTTTTTGCTGACGTCGGCCAAAATTAACAACAAATGCCAAAATCAGGACCAAACTTTGACAATCCATTAAACTATATCAGACTGTTGTTATAGGTTCACTTGCCAGTCATTTCGAATAAAAAGGAAAGATGACACACCGTTTTTGACTGTTTTTTTTATCCACATATGACAAAGAGATGTGAATCAGTGGCAACAGAAAACAAATCCACCAGTGAACAAATAAATTAAGCAAAGAAATTCATTCAGAAATAACTAATGACTAAATACCTATAACTAGACCACTAGGCACTATATTTTTCGAAATTTTCAGGACATATCCACAACTAAATTTCGTTCTCCGAAAAAAAGAGATATTTTAAAATTTCAAAATATTTTGGGAGGTAAATTTACCCCCCCCCCTCAATCCGAATGGGTTAAAGAAGTGGAGAATATGAGCGAAATGTACGTAATTATGAATTAAAGGAATACAGGCTTGATTATTCCATGTATTCAAGTTAGGCAAATGTGTAACAAAATGCATTTATTTAAAGGACGCTAAAAGGTTCCTTGACTTACGTCAATTGTGTAGCTTCTGGATGTTCATGGTCTTCTGGATCCTCCGGTGCTTTGATTTTTTTTGAATTTTCTTGAATTCTTTATCTGCATTTCTTACTGGTTTTCCCTGTGAAAGAAAGTTTTAATTCGTAATGATGGTAGCGCATGGATAGTTAGGGAGGGAGGGGGAGCCCGAGTGTGTAACTGTTGTAACGTAATGGTGTGGAGCTGTTGTTATTGATATTGCAGAATGCTAAAATACATCCCGTTTTACGTACCCTTGTGAATTCGAGCTATAAAATCTTAGCAACAGGGAGCTAACATCAGGAGGTACATAGCGCAATGGTACAATTGCTCGCAGTTTCATCAATACATCCAATGTTATCTTAACAAGATGCTACATTACTATCAACTAGACTTCACATAAGATTTCATTGGTTCGCTGCTAGAGTCAGTTTGGTGTCATAAACCTGGTTAAGCATACCATTGCTGTAATTCATATAATTCTTTCCTCCGTTGTTCGTTTACTACTCCTAACGGTCTATGATGACAGAGCCATTATGAAAACCATTTTCCACAGTTTTACTATTGCGTAAAATATGAAATAAGACCAAGAAAAGACCGAGAATCATACCTACCGTTCTCAAGTATTTGTTTTCTGTTTTCCGTTTTCGTGTGTTTGTTGCTGTTTCATACAGGACCATTGTCTCGCCAAAGCCTTGACATGCTACAAATTATTGAAAAACAGATAGAAAATTAGAAATTTCCAACGTATTCAAACAATAAAATGAAGATTGTAACGTTTTAAATCGTAGTGGTCAAGAAGTGTAAATTTTGGACAGGCATTTAACCCTACCTAGCGCTGGCGTTTGAGACTGAAGCCAGTGGAGGAGAGGGGGATATTCGTAGGCCCGCGCTTACATATATAACTACGGTTTTAAATATTTTCATACCATTGACGTTGAATTTAAGTGTTGTCATTGTGAAATCATTGGTAAAAATGTGTTGTTGTTATTATTACTAGGTAAGGTAGTCAAGTCAAAAAAATTTCCGAGATGTACGTATGATAGGAATGGAATACAGGTTGCTAAGCTTTGTTTGATGTTCTAAAAGAAGCTAGAGAAACCTCAAAAGCTCTTTTGATTCTTACAATACTTTGTTATTCCAGATACTTGACACACACAAGTATTCATGACAAATATCGGAACCAATAGTGAAGATGAGAAGTCTCAACGATTGCAGCTAAACAACTTTAAACAGCATATGTTCATTATGTCTCAAGAAATGCATCATTTTTTTACAATAAGGTGTGGTTATACCTATTTCAAATGTCATTTAGCATATACTTGGGATATACTTCAGTTTTAATTTTAGGTACAAAAAGGTTAGGAATCGAAGAATGACATCATCAAAAACGATAATTACCCCTAATTAATGATATTTAGCTCTTAATTAACATTAATGAGTTTTAAATGTATTAGGAGCTTAATTTTAGATCATTCTACAAACTATTTATCAAAAACATGAAAACCTCTCAAGTCAAGGCCTTTCAAACTTTTCACCATATATGACCAACTTTTTTATCGAGGTCACTTGACAAGACCACAAGCCGTGACGGCCAATTTTTTCTTACCAAAAGTTTGCTAGATAAAAGTTAGAAAAAATGAGAAAGTTTTAGCAACCTAGAAGATAGCATTCAAAAGTTATTAAACAATGTTCACAGACGCGGGCCTACTACTCGTGCTAGGTAGGGCTAACCATTCCATGTTCTGCAAGGACGAGCCTTTTCAATACACGGGGGAAATTATACTCATCTAAAGCAAATCCATTTAACTGCACGACATTGATACCCCATGGACCAATCCCTCAATCTTCTCGAGGTTTTTACTTACAATTTATCATTCAATCCCTCTAGGATTCTCTGACCCCAAAGTTTGTCAGTGACAGGGTAAATAAAACAAATACACTACCCTCCCAAAAGTATTTGAACACTTGCAGAAAACGAAGATGGCAGCTGTCAACACTGGCAAATCTACATCCGCTATCTTCTTCTTCCTCTTCCCCCTCTCTGTCTCTTTCTTTCCCTTCCTCTATCTTTTTCATTGTCTATTACGGAGGCGTTACATGTTTAATACTGCTTTCATTTCTTTGTCGTCTCTGTCATATATGCCGGTAACATCTTTACCTTATAATTTTAGGCGTTCAATTTATGGGTATACGTTTTTTATTAACGTGTGCTTATTTCTGACAAATCTGTAACAGGAACACACTTTCGGGCATTTTTAACAGCAGATAACGTCGTTTTTAAACTTTCATTAGAACGAACACAAAGTTTGTAGGCTAACTAACAAGTGCAAAGTCCCGAAAGTTTTCGTGATTAGTCTACATGAAAATCATTCGTGTGCCCGAAATGCAGGTATGTAACCTCGTAATTGGCAAGGAGTATTACCCTTGTTTTGATCTGGTACTGTTATTAATTCTTGCCTCAGGGGCATCCGGACAAGCGGCCGCGTAGAATGAACTTTGAGTATTAAAGTTATGAAAAGCCCTTGATTTTTCCTGAAACTATTGCTTCAAACGATAACCAGTGATACCTATAATGTAGAAGTGCATTATGTCTTATCAATAAGTGAATGTTTACAAAGTTTATGATGTGCTGAGCCAAATGCTCTGTGGTCGACATCTTGATGGAGTAGAAATCTAAAAATCTGCAGAAGATGTCTTCACCAGTGAGGGAATTAAATGAGCAACGAATTGTTCAATAGTAATGTCACAAGTTTCGTAAAAGTGAAATAGTTGTTTTGAAGATATTCGTTAGTCCAGTTGCCAAATTCTCGAGTGTAAGCAGAATAGTCTTTTCGATAGCTATCTTGTTGGACAATACTTAGGTCTTGTAGCTCAACAATAGCCTGAACAGGTAGAAGATAAACAGAACCGCCTTCGAATATTCGGAAAAGCCGAGTAGTTCGGTGGTCATGGACAAACTGTTTTATCTGTAGTAGAACGTGCGACTGGTACTTGCATTCAACCATTTTCTTTCACGCTGCAATGTGACGCGGAACTGTCAGATCAGTAGATGATATTGACCAGACATTTACATTGTTAGTAGGCTTCGTTTCTTCTATGGGGTACAGAAACTGTTTTGGGATAGCTAGTTCTTTACAATGGACTCTCGTGTTAGCAGGCGCGTTTTGCTACGAGTAAGTGATGGGTTACTGAATCATTCCGTTAACCTCTTCGTAGATTGTGGATATTGATACAGAGATCAAAGACGATGTAATGTACTATGTTCATTATACTGGTTGGAATACAAGGTAAGAAATTAAGATTCCATCAAATTTGTTCATATTACCGTTCAATGTAATGCCTTCACAATGAAAACACCTTCTTAAAGAGACTGTTTATTATTAAAACGATTCTTTTATATCCGCCATCGTATGTACTCAAACGACTACATCTCGTTTTAGTGAGCCAGAGTGTAGGATTTCAGTCAGTTTGTCTAAGAATGTGGCTTGTTTACAATTCCTTTGTTTGGAAACCTCAGTAGTTGAGTCGCCTAGGCAACGGCCTTGCCAGAATGTAAAGACACATTTTCTGTTGTTTTCAACAGTAACAAATGATAGTGATTTATTTCTTGTTAGTTCTTATTTTGATGACTCTCCCAATATTTAGTTTTGTTTTGGTCACCAACAACGCGTTTCGTGCTACGTCCCACAGATCGAAGTAAACATACGTAAGGGCTGACTTTCAACCATATTCATTTATCTTTAGATACGACGAGTGGGTTAAACTGGAGAGAATTGTTGGACTTAGCACAAACCCACCAACGCGCAAAAGAGGGCAAAGCTCGGCCAATTTAAAGGTATGTCGAAAGACATTTTTACATGAGACGTTTGAGGTGACTTCTTCTAGAGCAGTGTTGCCAACCCACGGCCCCCGTGCGGCCCACAATGTCTTTTGGCTTCGCCCATTTAACATTCTAAAATTCCCTCTTTTTCGGCCAAAACATAAAAATCGGACGGCATGGTACTTAATACTAAAGTAAATAGGCGTACTGACGGATAAGATTCTTATTCTTGTAAAAAGATTGCGGTTGCGGGCCTTCTTGACTCAGCAATCAAAGTATGGCCCGCGGGGCAGGAGAGGTTGGCCACCCCTGTTCTGGGGTAAAGTCCAGCTGACTATTTTATCTTTTGAATCCTCTTCTTTGGCTTATTGATCCACTTTCGCACCTATTGTGGTAGCAGTAACAATTGTTTTGGGCGAACAGTCATTTTATAGCGTGGTACGTAAAAGAATCGACCCTATCGCTGCGGCCGTAGCATCATTAGAATTACTTTCAGTGTAACTACTACACCACCTTACCTAAAAGCTTTATTTAAACAAATGATACTCTGCCATTAAAGCGAATTTTTCGCAGGAATTTATAAACTTACAATGGTTTCAAGAAAATATATATGAAGTAGAGCCATGGGATCCCTGTAGTTGAAGCACCAACAACTCCACCCCCGATCCACTATTAAGAAACTGCCCAACGAAATTTCATGTCCGAATGAACAGCATTGCAGGATTCACGCTGTCCCTTTATTCTTATTTAGTTTAGTTTGGCTTCGATTGGAGTTGCACTTTGTTAGTATAAATAGAAGAACTAGCTCTTCTTAGGTGTTTCTTTGCTTGTATTTTCTTCGTTGTATTCACACATCTACATAAAATACCAAACTAAAGTTGAGTATAAAATGCTGGTGACGCAGTGACTTGTTGGTCGCTTTATTGAAAAGAGGATAATGTATTCATGGCCTGATAAATATAACCACAGGACATGGTACTGAAACCATTTCTACACGACTTTGGTTTCCTGCCTATCAAAGCTCTGTCGAAATTAAAGCAGTTTATTCGAGTTTCAAGTAATCTAGATTGTTAGAAGGTTTTGGATACTGCGGCCATATACGTCATAGTATACAGTAGAACTCGGATTTATCAGACTTGGTTAACCCGCATAATGGAATAAATCGGCAAAATACTTTTGTCCCGATTACTTCTTTCGTATTTCTTAACAAAATAGTTGCGTATATTCGATCCGATCTTGGATGTGTCGGTTATATATCCAGTCCAAATTTTAATAATCAAGCAGAAATTTTCTCACATGTATCAGATCGCAATTCTGCCTGCCCAACAATGCGAATCTAGATATTGTTACAGTAGTTTGTACTTGATGTATCCTTCTAATGCTCGACTAGTTCGAAAAAGTGGTGTTACATAAAACGGCTTGGAAGTCGAAGAATTCAGCCGTGATAGACATTTTTCAATCGATTAAGACATAACAACATTTGTTCCTTAACCTTTATCTTTGAACGCGGGCCGTTGCGTATGTTAATGTTTTAATCTATTGTTTTGTATTATGTGTAATTCTATTTTATTTTGAATATGACGTTAGCCCTAAAATTATAACTAACTAGCAGGGTTACGCAGTGTTGCCCGGTTACTAATTTAGTAAGGAATACAAACTTTTCCAGAAGAAGGGAACCCTGAGACCCGCTCCACTCCCCATAATTCGGGGTGCTATAACTAAAAATAGACCAACATGCGTTATTGTAGCCTGTGTTATTGTTGAACGCCTTCTATTATGATAATCCGATATGTCGGAGTTCTGCTGTATATTGAAGCAATTAGTTTACTTTAAGAGTACAAATGCTTTAATTCCTCACTTCGTAAGACTTACTTGTAGACGGCTGTAAGTAGCGGATTTAGGTGTAGAAACAATTGTTGCATTTCGTTACACATTCAGTAAATTGGTTTGTGCAAACAAACAATTGAAAGTGCTCTGACTTTACAGCAAATGCGAGTGTGTGTTTGTTTTGAAGGGAAATAAATTGCGTAAATCCATTTAGTTTAATGATAGCTAGGGTTCCTCATAATGTTCTAGTCTTGTTACTGTCAAATATATTTTTTCGATATGATAGCAGTATCCTCAAAATAATCCCAGGGCTCAAAAAATTTTCAGGCCCCGTGCGGTGTCGTACGTTCGGGTAATAATTAGGCGTACTGATCCAGCAATTTTTCTTTGGTTTAATTTTTAACCAAAAATTTTAGCAAGAGTAACATATGAGTAATCGCTTCGATATTTTGTAAGCCAACCGCTGTACCTTTACTGTAAAAGATAGATCTTGATCATGCGCAAACGTGTAAAGTTCATTTGGTATATTCTCTAGAAAATGTGTCACGTGTAATTACCGTGTTGTGGGATATTCTTTTTTGTAACTGTCATCCGTCCCGTTTACTTGACACTATCATCAACAATAAGTGTAGGTCAGATAACGGTGCAACAGTTTTAAAGCTAAAGATTACGTGGTCACTTTCGCTGTCGGCTGATGGAAAGTGCTGCGG
>JAAAKM020006971.1:45669540-45687293 GCA_010016025.2 Alatinidae sp. Z8VKAUB7J3
TCAGATAACGGTGCAACAGTTTTAAAGCTAAAGATTACGTGGTCACTTTCGCTGTCGGCTGATGGAAAGTGCTGCGGGGTGAACATTCGCGCAAGAAGTTAGGTTAGTGCTGCAGTATGAACATTCGCGCAGGAAGGCAGTTCTGTGCTGCAATATGAACATTCGCGCAGGAAGGCAGTTCTGTGCTGCAGTATTAACACTCGCGCAGGGAGGCAGTTCTATGCTGCGGTATGAACACTCGTGTAAGAAGGAAGTTCTGCCCTGCCACACGGAGCTTACCCGAGTTGTTCTTAGGACCCTGATTCAATTTCAAAGACTCAGCCAACAAGTAAATGCTATAGTTTGCTAATTAAAATATATCTGTAGTAGCATCTATTTATGTAGACTCAGGGTTTTGCTCCAGCGGCACGTCACAGCGGAGAAGACAAAAGACATCCCATATTTACATTCCAGAGTCCATGAGGTTGTTGCAATCAAACTGCACATTCCTATCTTTTACCAACAGTTTATTTTATGATGTCTAGTTTTTATAAGGTTACGATTTCATTATTCGGAAAATGTAACGGAATTTTATTCCCGACTACATTTTAAATACACATTCGTTGGTCAAACAACATTATTCCATTGAACGCTAGATTTCGGGTCGTTCTGTGGTGTATGGCTTATAAATATTTTGAGACATGAGTACAATATTTAAGAATTGGTTTCTTATTATACTACATGCTGAACTACAAACTCAAAAGGAGCGAACCGAAAGGCTTTGATCTCTAGGAAAATGAGCATAACATGTGTCCGCTGTTTTGTATATAAGTTTTGAAAAAACATTAGAGAAGTCGAAAATATTACCGTGACTGGCGGGCGAGTATCGACGGTACTTTTATGTATTACTCAAATTTTCGACTGTAAAAAGATCGTCGTAACAGTGCTTCTTAAAGCCTTTCATTATCCGTTGCAATCATTCTTTTCGTTCTTTCAGACAATCAAGGAAAAAGAAAAGGAACCTCCTCCTCCAAAGAAAGTGGAACCCCCACCCACCATTACACCGGTGGCATCACCTTCATCAGGCAAGACGACTCCTCGGCAGATGTCACGGCGTTCTCCTGTGCATAGCACAGAGAAAGTAAAGCCGTCATTGCCCAGCCATTTAACGGAGACCAATCCAGTGGACGTGAAACCAAGTCCAAACAAACCAAGAATGACTAGAAATTCTATGCAAGATACGTTTCTGTTGAATGCGATAGAGGAAAGCATAGCTGGTAAGTTGGTGCCATTCGTCGCCGTTGGCGTCATTGTCGTAAATGGTGTGCGAATCTGATGTACCAGCCTTCAGTGACAAGACCTTCGTTACGCAACCTAAGATGAGCTCTTTGGATATTTGCTTTGAACGTACTTTTATTTGCGAAGATCATTTATGATCATTTGCCCGCATGTCGCTCTTATCCGAGAGTCTCGTTTTCAGTGAAAGCCTCTACCGTTCTGACCTTTGCCTTGTTGTGCATATACAGTAATATATCATCGAATCTGGCAGTTAATATATTGTAAGCTTTTCACTATTCAGGGTAAGAACGACTTGGCCCAAATAGCTACATATCATGATTTCGAAAAGCAAGACATTGATAGCCTTACTTTCCATTCTTGCACTTTACTTACCACGCGTAATTTACTTGGGGATTGGAAAGGTGGATGGACAGGCATATATAGGTAGCTTACATTAATATTTACTCTTTTCTATTAGACTGGGAATACTTGACCTTTTTTCCCATGTCCGGGTTTTGTCCCCTATCCCACTAAAGTGTGCATCCTACTTTTATAGACTCGCATACTGCCTCGCATACTTGGACTCTAAGATATGGAATAGCGGGAAAGAGTTATACAAAGTTATAAAACCAGTTATTTGCAGGTCACTCTCTTTAGCTTGTGGCTTTCGTTTGCCACGCGCAGATTGAATAGTAACACTTTGCCTTTTGTATAGCTGATGAAAACTTTTCTTTGTTATTGATCCGAATTTGTCAATGACCTATCGTTCTTCAATCGCGTAGGGAAAACACGGAGTTTGACGAAGAGTAGAAATTTCGCGACGCAGTCAAGTGCTGAATCAAATGGGGAGTCTAACGGCAGTCATTCATCGGGTAATTACCATGCTTCACTTTCTTCATGTGTGAAGTTTTGCTTTGCGTTGGCTTTGATGTTGCATTTATACATGTGCTTTTAATGTCTACAAGCAACAGAATTTCTCGTAGTTTTTGTTTGTTCATACCAAATTAAGCACTGTGGTTTGGTTTTTTTGGCTAGTTTGAGAACGTGAAACGTACAAGGCTCTTGCACTGTTAGAATGAGTAGGGGTTAGTGAAACTTAGTCTTCATAACCGGCTCGATTCGAATGATGATTTTTACCTTCATTTATTGTCTATTAGAGGGTAGGATGGGAAGGGCCCAGGCATCCCTTGCCTCAAAAGCGCCAAGCACAAACCTATGATACGTGCAAGATGTAAGTTTGCTGTAATGTACATGTGATGGCACGTCCGAATTCTTTATGTACAAAATCAATTACTAAAACCCATAATTGTATCAAGTAAGGGTAGTAAGGGTGGTTGTACCCCATCGCAGCGTCCATAATGCGATCACAGTCTCTGTGTTTCCACAACAATATGGCTAATTTTTGCTGTGTAAAGTAGTAAATTTCTTTCCGGTATGAAGGGTCTATTTGTTGTAGAAACTGTCATAGCAACAGAAGTTTCCATACCAGTCATCACCCGTATGGATGATTGGCCCACTTTGGAATAGTAAGTGTACCTTTATCTTCTCTACCTTTTGGCACGTCAAACGCTAAGCTGTTGCCATGCCGTAATATCATTTATCTTCGTTTTTAATTTACAGAATCTTCTGTTGGCTCAGAAAACGGAGGAAGGAAACTAAAAAGATCTGGCAGAAGACGTCTTGGTCGCCCCCCGAAAACCGAGGTCAACAGTGATAGCGATAGTGGCAAAGAGGAGGAGGGCGTTACCAAGAAATCCAAATTTGGTGGAAAAGAAAGCGATGAAGACGAAGATGTAGGTGACGAGGATGAGGACGATGAACCTCTGATAAGGACGAGGTTAGCGGCACAGAATAGTGCTGCTAATGAAGTAAAAAGTGAGTCTCCAGCCCCAATATTTCCTAACGATTCGAATGAGCAAGTTCCAAATGGCACTGACTCGGGGCAAGACTCAGATTTAGCGAAAGGGAAAGAGGTGAAGTCGACTGCAAAATCTCCGAAAGCCGAAACCGCGAAAAATGGAAAACTTGAAGCCAAAACAGACAACAAATTGAATACGCGGAACGGTAAGACTCGTGCTGCAGTGAGGTATAGTAAACGAAAGTTGCAAGTGAGCGATACGCCTGAAAATGATAATGAGGCGGCGTCCGAACCGCTTACTAATAAGGTTCTAGAGTCCAATAAAGATGTAATAGCAGCAAACGCATTGGCAACGGAGCAATTAGGGAAAATGGAAGCAGCCGAGAATTTGCTTTCAGTTTCTTTAGGGAGGGCACCAGATATAAAAGCTCCGATTTCTACGATTTCACAAGAATTGAACTTTTCGGACCTTACTCAAGACAGACTGCGTAAGGAAAATGTGGCACCTATTAAGGCTCCAGAGATCAAGGATGACAGATGTACCGCCCAAAGCTGTTATTTGGAAAAAGAGAAAGAAAGAAAAAGAAGGAGAAAGGAGAAAAAAGAAAAGCACAAAAGACGTAGAAGTATGTCCTCTAGCCTTTCTTCGTCTCTTGAGAATCAGGGAAATGAGAGCGGAGATAGTTTACAAAGCCCTTTGAGATCATCAAAAGAGAAATGTTTTAGTCGATTTTACGATGGACCGAAAATTGACTTCGTGTCTGATCTAGGTACGTATTGGAAATACATTTTTGATTTTTTGGTTTCGTTATAATCATTTATTTATGTTTTGTCATATCGTACTATATTATATTTTATTGTATCATATTATATTATATTATATTATATCATATCATATTATATTATATTATATTATATTATATTATATTATATTATATTATATTATATTATATTATATTATATTATATTATACATTCCTTATCTTCGTTTTTATGAAAATATGGTAGTGACACGCAAGTGTCAAGGTTACTCCTGTTTTTACCAACCTGTTGCTTTTGGTAAAATTAGGGCACAGCAACAAAACTTACAGTTCGCTATATCAGCAGTCTCGAGAACTTTAAACAGAAAAGTGTGTGTGTGCGTACACATTTTTGTCGGAGAAAGTATGTTTTGTCGTGGAGCTTCGAGATGAAAGTCTGTTACCTTCTTTTCGTTTTCTTCCCTAGGCTCTTGCCCACCTGAAGAAACTGGTGTACGGTTCGGGAAATCATCATATCGATATGTACAGCTGCAACTACATTGGGCAAATCACGACCTACGCTCTGACTGGTTTGATAGCTCTGGTTTCTTGCTGTATTACACTTCACAACTGAGGAAGTACGATCTTGGAATCTTAGAAACAGGGCAGCTACTGTTAGAAATCCCACCAGGCAAAGGAAAGGTAATCATGAATTATGATGATTTACATAATGCTTTAGGCGACTGTGGACCCCGTAACAGCAATAATTTAAATTCTTCTCGGTTTTTATAATTAGGGTGCTTACCTATGCTCTTAACGTCTCCATCTGTCATTCGTCTCAATTTAAATTGCATACTTTTTCTTGGGATTATTCAAGTGTCTAAATAGAGATTAAAGTTTCGATATTTGAGGTTGAGAGGAAAGATGGAGGTCTCGGAGTTAACATGGCGATGAGAAAATGTACTGTTATCTTGGGTTAAATCAACGCTCCTCAATAGCGTAGGCCACGGTTCCAGCCGCGTTGATGACATATTTTCCTATTTCTCTAGGAGTTTCCGAAAACTTTTGATAATTGCCTCTCAGTTTTCGTTATGACGCGCCCCTTGCCAGTCACTAATATATCTGTATATGTTGGTAATATTTAGTATTTTCATACGTGGCAGTTCACGCGACACGCCGTATTGCTGCTGACCTTACACCTTTGTCGTATTATGTAGTAAATAATAACTTTCCATGTATGCACACCTCAGAATTATAAGCACGTAAAAGTGACTTATGTAGTACAACGTGAAATTTTGGGTTTGAGGTCCCTCTTCCGAAAGCCGAAACTGGGTCCGCATATATGCTACCATTTCGCGGGCCCAGTGTTCCAAGGTTCCTTAAGTTATCTCATTCTATCTGCACTTTTTCAAATTGATTTGTAGCTGTTCTCATCAAAGTGATGCCTGGCCCTTTCTGTAACCATTCTAATATATATTTGTTTATTGTGTATAGTCCATTACACAAAAGTGCTTTAAGGACGACAACCAGGTTTGCGTTTGGACATTAATTGCTTTCGCCGTACTTTTCTTCTTTATTTCCTCACTATAATTTTAGCTTACCGCTGATTCTAAAATGTTTCTATAGGACTGTTGCAGTGTATTTACTTCACTACATTTGGCTTTCAATATAGTCAACAGGATAGTTGCTTCGAATTTAGATTGGGTGGTCGAGAAGGCAGAGTTTGAGTCCCAGGGGGGAGATTAGTAATATTCTTTTTCTCTACAATCTATTTAAAACTTCGTAATTTTCTCATAACCTCTTTTGCCAGTAACTTGTAAAGATACTGTAAAGTACCTCAAAGTTACTATTAGCAGTTTCACAATTCACAAGGATTTCATGTCGTGGAACCTGTACTAGTCTTATGTCCGTTGCAAAACCTTCCTCAGACTGTTTACTTAGTTTACTCTCGCTTCTTCCAAGGTAACTTCTACTGGGATTTGCCGGTCTGACTGCAGCAGGCAAATGCTACAGCACTCTGTCAATATCACACAAGTTTCACTTCATGGACAACACCTTACAAGAAAGATAGTTGTAGAACAACTTCGGAATGGAAAGAAAATTCGTGATTTAGGAAGAAGCAACCGATACGATTATAGGTATCCCATACCAAGTACCCATAATCCACCCGTTCATCTTGATCCAGGGGATGAACTTCGTACCCTCTGTGAAATTGGCTCACGAAGGCGCAAAGCACCAAGGGTATATGGGGAAGGTACCCTGGATGATACATGCTCGGCATACATGACCTATTATCCAAAATTACAGAATCCGAGTAAACAGCGACTTTGCCTGAGTTTTGACAGGTAGGTAGCTAAGTTTTAACGATTTGATTGCGTAGGAAAATTGTTTTTGCTTCTAGCAAGTGAAGAGCTGGGGTCACTGATTTACCTGGTGGTGCCTTGTGTCGTTGGGATGATTATGATGTGAACATCTCTTTCTCATTTAAACTGTGCCGCTAGAATAGAAGTGTGCAAGCAAACCTCTATTTTATCTGATCATGGGGGAGAAGTGGGAGTCACATGAAACCCATTGTACGCCGCTAGTTGAAGTAAAGTTTGTTTCTGCTTGTCGCACATCGGGGACATGACCGGAGAAGTAAGTACCACGAGAGATATTTGTCTTAGCCCTTGTAATGTCAACGTGTTTTGGATTCTAAATTTACTAAAACTAGGGTTTGAATATCTTACGTCACATTCATGAATCGGTATGGTTCGATTTCGTAACGTTGAAAGTGTTCCGTTGTTTGAAGTAATCAATTGTTTTTCCTCAAATGTTTACATAATGTAGAGGATAGTGGCGATGAATCGTTTTATCCGACCCCCAAAAGTATAGAGATCGAACAAGACCAGTAGAAATAGGTTTGTAGACAAAGGACGAAAGAGATATTTAATTAAAAATATTATCGGACCTACTGACTACCCTCGGGAATAAAATTACGTAATGAGATGAATTTCTTTTTACTTTGGCAGGTACTCTCTCTGCGAAATAAGAAATGGCAGTATCAACTATTACAGCCATAATTTTGGTAGTTGCAACTTCACCGAGTTTGCAGGACAGAACTATTTAATTGACAATGTCGTCGAGCATTGCGGACACAAACCGATGCGTTGCAGCTCAGCTTGCCTAGCTCATACGGATATCCTCCATTCCCACCCCTGTATGAGAGGTTACATAAAGTGGACGACACTAGACTTAATCAATAATGGCACCTTACCTAATGGAGTTCATATTCTTGACGTCAAAGAAATCTGTACAAAAGCCAGCAGCTCCTCGCAACGGAATATTCTACCGTTACCCATACTTCTTGTCCTGATCACCATTTCTTTTCTTCGGTCTCAATATTTGATTCTATAAGACTTACGTTAGGGCATATTATATAATATTTTAGGGGTATATGGACTATTTTAAGTTTTCCAGATAGGATTTACGTGTTCTAATGTTATAGGCAGAAAATACGAACTAGAGATTAAAAGAAAAATCGTCCTTAAAACGACTAGGCAAAAAAGAGTGTCGCAAGTGTTCAGTTTTGCACTTCTCCATAGCCCCATAAAAACATTAAGGGCCAAGTATGCAGAACAGTACATATATATATATCTATAAGGGGGAGTGACCACCTCTTCCCCCATTGGTGCCTGACTACCCCAAAGCATCGCTAATTATTATCATAAGTTTTGACCCTTGGACCGTAAATCCATAACTGAACTGAACTAGTATCAGTATCAGTGTTGATGAGCGACGAAATTCTTATTACTGTAAAAGATGTGCAGTTAATCTTATGGAACTAATTGTGTGGGTGACTATATTATTCTTGTTGTTGACAGTTTATGTAGCAAAACATGTAGCAATAATTGTACAGTCAAAGCAATTCTGATGAAGGGATATTTGCCGACTAGATGGATACTTGTTTAGCCCATTCGCTGGAAAGTATGCCTGACGGGCGCTCTCTCTGTTTAGTTAAGTTTAGTTTGAAGGAGTTTTTATGGGAGGGTTCATCCATTTATGACGTAACACAAGTTATCAAAATTGGATCTTCCCATTGTTGCTGTTATTTTGCAAGCTATTTCAAGCCTTGAACAAAATATTGTAGAAATTGGCTTGGGTAATTTATGACTCTACGTTTCTGGAAGGAAAATTAAATCCATTTAAACGTGAAGCCCAAGGAGGTTCATTCCCCTCCTTAGTTTTCGTGCTAAATTTTGCCTGATGTTGTATCTTACTACTCTGCCCTACGCCCTGCGTTAGGTCATAAATGGATAACTCCTATTGGCGAAGATATGCAACCCTTGCTATTAATTTTGTTATTGAGGACAAGGTATTTGTTGTAGAGACCTTACTAGGGAGTTCTTGTGGACAGTCATGATACTGACGGTTTACAGATACGTGTTGCGCGAGTCTCAGACCCTGGATCAATCGATATCCTGCCAGCAGAATCACTACAAAGCTGCAGTGATCAGTCTTTGTAAGCTTTACTTATCTCAGAAGAAGATGAAGACGAGTTTAAGTCATAAAGCAATCCATTGCTAATAGCATTGCTTACGTCAGCGGCCTTCTTCTGTTGTTAACAGATGCCGTAATGACAGCACTGTTTGAAATCTTTCTTTTCATGGCAGTATATTTTAAGGGCACTATTGACTCCAGAGGAAAACTTTAATAATTGTTAGCTTTAAGCATTGATAATATGTTTAGTACAAACTCTAATGTGAGATTTCATAGCATCACGGGAGGAAATCTCACAACCTCACTATGGAATTGAGATTATCAAACATTTATCCTACTAACATCTTGAACTGACTTACTAATGACCATGTTTTTCTAGTAGATTGATTCTATTACCGATTTTTAAATATATAATCTTCAACATGGATGTATCGATGTAAATTGCATTCCTTATTCCTTTGTAATCATTCCATAGCACTGTTGTTTTTATACTGTTGCGGTTTGGGTGGTTGACATGCGTTATGGTGCATGGTTCTCGAAGGTAGCCCTGATTGAAGGGGCTTCCTCACTGGATGCACCAAGTACCCTTTATTGATTAGTTAAAAAGTACTTGGTAGTTTTACTGTTTACCGAAATGCTTCAAATTTAGCCGACCTAATTTTTAAAAATCCTCTCGAATACACCCCACCATCCCCGCCCTAAATTATTGGGCATTCATGAAATGTTTGCAACTGATGTACCAGGCAGGGGTCGTAATTTTGGTATAACCAGCAGCGCCCAACCAAGAATGCACATTTGTAGTATATACAGTGCCGGTTTTTGGCAGGAGGGTGCCTTGTGCCATAAGGTGATTTGGGGGCCCTTTTTGAGTCCTTGCAAAAATATACCAAAACTTTTCTGCTTCAATCAGCTGTGCGGCGGGCCCCAATTTCCGTCTTATGTGCGGGGCCCTGTGCCGCGGCACAGTCAGCACCCCCCTCAAACCGGCACTGAGTATGTAATGAAAATTGTAAAACGGGAGATATCAAATTGACAAAGCATTCGATACATTCACCACATTATCTTCCGGATGTAACGGTATTACAAATAACTACATTATTTAAGGACAATGTGGTCCAACTAAACGAACTAAATAATGAACAAATAAATGATTTATGTCGTTTTCTCTTTGAATATATTTTGGGATGCAATGTTAGACTCTCATTCAACTAGAACTGAAGAGCCAAGAAAATTTGTTTAAAGTAGAAAATTCTCTGCAAAGTTAGTAGTGGGAAAATGAAAAGCTCCCTTCTCTCGAATAGCACCCCTTTATTCTCCCAAAAGAATTAATAAATGACCAAGGAGTTTATTTGAAGCATTACGGTACTTATGGTAATGTTTGTTTTCATTTGTATATGGGGTGCATTGCACATCAGGGATAGCAGGAATAGCAGGAACTGAGATTACTACCAAAGTAGAATTTTCAGAAACTTGAAGGGTGCTCTCTTATATCTTGCAAAGTCGCATCGAGTTTCCTCCTTTATTTTCCCTCGATACTTATGTGTTTGTCTGCAGTATAGAGATTTGAAATTGTTGTAGCAAATAGAGTATTATCGAAAAGTTAGCACTTGAAATGATGATGTTTTGAGAGATATTAAAGAAATGGAAAATACGTTACGTTTGCCGTAACTCTGTTGGCAGAGCACAGGCTGCGAGTTCTAAAGAAGTCGCGGGTTCGAACCCACTTTCTACTTCTTTATTATATATTAAGAAGCATAATATAAAGTAGAATGTAGCATATGACAATAGTGATATCGTATTGGTAGTATTACATACATAAAATGAATGTAAGAATTTAAAATGTTGGTATTTTAGACCTTTCATTAAAGGAGGTTTGTAGATTTTCAAAGGCATTTTTGAACGTAGCTTGAAGTTAGGATTTCGGCTCCGCAAGAAGGAATTTTTAGTGTTGTTTCCCAATTTAGAATTGTAAAAAGTGAATCCGTTAAAAGTATTGAGTCAGGAAGTGACAAGCTAATGAATTCAGGACGTATTAAATAGATTAATTTTGTAAATAGATTTATTTGAATGCAATCACTTGTAAATGAGATATTCAAAAACCTACTGCTTAGCTTCATGCAAGTGCATCTATTAAATGTCTACTCTTCCCTTAATGTGCATAAGTCCTCTACTTGTATTCTTGTGTTCGTGATCGTGATACACCATAACATTTTTCATTAGGAGGGGCTCCTATTTAAGGATCACTTCTCCTCCTTTTTGCCAGGAATGGATGTAGTATCTGTTCTCACTGATGACAAATGCTTCCCATGGTCCGTGAGAGGCGGTCCTACTCGGCGGTTAAGCCTGCCTCATGGTTTGCTTCTCTTCCTGGTAGCCTAAATTGAGAGGCGTTGCCCTTAAATACTCCGGCTATCCCTTATTTATCCTGCTTGGTGGTTTTTCTGTTTATTTAGGGCAGTTTCAAAATCGAGCCCGGTGCTCGTCAGGGATCTTTGATTGAGAGATTGCCCATTCAAGGACGTAGATAATGAGAGTGTTCATTATATCATTTGAAAATGCAAAACTCCTATTCCATGGTAAGCTACTACATCAGGTTGACGTATGAAATTTCACACTTAAACTTACAGAGAGAAATTATGCAAACCACCATTGCAATTATTGCTTTGGTCACCGTTATCACTTTTCTTCTTCATCGCGCAGAAAGACTGGGATGTTTCTTGTATTCCCTGAAATTCCATTACATGAGGTGGAAAACCCAATAAATCCCTACCTCTCATAAATTTGTAACATATTAGCTGGAAGCAGCTTTATATGACGATGAACTTATCTGCTGATAATTATGTTGTGGTACTAGTGCGTGAAGCACAAAGACCCCAAACCACACGCGGCCGTGCGAGTAGAAGGGAACCCAGTTAATCGCAGTGTGCAACTTTTTTTCTTAAATATTACTGCAAGTAATAAAGTGTGATAAACACAGCGTAATTTGGGATCAATTTTATGAGCGTCAAAATTGAATATTACCGAAACATAGAGACTCTCCATACGTCTAAAAGAAGGGATTCCGTTTCGAAATGGGAGGGCTCATACTTTGATGTCACGTGTATGAGTGATATTGTTAGCCTGCTAAATGTCTGAAAAGTGGGTAACTGATGACATAGGATGAAAAGCTCAATGGTGAAAACGTAGGACCACGAGGAATCGAACCCCATCCTTCAGCATTGCAACGTGATGTGCTACCATTACACCATGGTCCCATACCATTGAGCCATAGAAATTTGGGATGTCAATTGTTTCGATTGACGTCACAACATAGCCCCCCTGCTAGAGGTGAAGGCATGAGGCTCGATTGTTGTGTTGTCTCTGTTAGCTAACCCGACTCCAGTGAAGCGTGAGTTGAGTTGAGTTGCGATGCTGGCGTCGTGGGTTAGAGAGAGAGTGTGTGTTGCGGAGCTGATGTTGGGCGCTGTAGGCTGACGAGGGTATTCAAACTTCGGGTCACCATTTGAAGTGGGTAACTGATGACATAGGATGAAAAGCGCAATGATGAAAACGTAGGACCACGAGGAATCGAACCCTGTCCTTCAGCATTGCAACGTAATGTGCTACCATTACACCATGGTCCCATACCATTGCGCCATAGAAGTTTGGGATGTCAATTGTTTCGATTGACGTCACTACATGTCTTAGTGGCATCTTCCTTCTACATGCACAAGATTGAAAATTGTTAGTAGTTCTCTACCTCATAAACCGTTTAAGGATATTCTTCTCGCGCTTACTTGCGTCAGGTAACAAACGTTGCCTTATGAACCTCGAATGCGAATTTTTGATACATCTGCGATACATACTATGTGGCATTCATTAGTAAGTGCAGACTCAAGGCCTGCTGCATTTTAAGTTAAATTTTTTTCAATTTTTAGTCTTGACTAAATCTTCCTCTCCCACCGCGACAGCACGTCAAGTTTTTTCTTCAGAGCAGTTCATAAAATTTCGTAAATCTTGGTTTAGCCATTACTGGCAGCTACTTTTGCTCAACTTTAAGCCCAGGTCATCTATATGTCCAGTTCTCATGCCAAGAGTGAACTTACAAATGGGCCATTCAAAACGAACGGCCAATAAAATCATTGATTTTCAGAACCCTTTCTACTTTTATCCGCTGTTGTCCGATATTAAGAAACCCCTGCTTGGTACCAAATAGAAGGGGATGGTGTCGCAAGTCCCCCCCTTGAACCCTCAGTTCTGAGACTCGCAGGGTTCTTATAGTCCCCCAAAAGATCACACAAATAAGTATTACCCTCCGATAACGCAGTAAATTTCTGCCCGACTGTCCGATACTATATTACCTGTCGAGTTAAACTGTTTACAACGCAGTCTCTCAATCACAGACCCCTGATGAGCAGTGGGCCTGACATTGAAACTACCCTGAATAAACATAAAAAGACCAAACAGGCTAACTATTAAATAAAGGGCAGCTGGGGCGTCCAAGGGCGCCCCTCAATTTAGGCTACCGGGCAGAGAATCGAGCCATGAGGTAGACTCAACCAAACAGTAGGACCACTTCTCGCGGATTATGGAAAGAATCTGTCATCAATGAGAACAGATGCTACATCTATTCCTTGTCAAAAGGCCGAGAAGCGAACTGTTTACAACACTCGAGTCTTACCCTCTGCAAACAGAGTAAGTTGAGGTAAAGCGTTGAGACTGGATCATGTTACTAATTGGCTGATTACATCGTACAAAGTCTGAGGGTTGCCTTCTGCAAATTGAGTAAGTTCAGTGGAAATGTCTGATACTAGATCGTAATATTGGTCCACTAATTGCAGCGCCCGAGTGTTGCCCACTGGGCAAAAACAGACGTTCAAGACTATATGCAGCCCATTCTACTACTTAACTAGTGAAGTACTATAAGAAGGACATCCGAACACTGCCATCTGATACCAAACTGCGCTCCACATAGAGAATCTCGCACTGGCTGAGCTCACCTGCTACAATTATGAACGCAGCATTTTCTTCGAGTTACTCTAAGGTATCGATTATTGTACACGTATAACGGTAATTAACACATGAAAAACGAACTGATACGCCTGCGAGATAACATATCGGGATGTCATAGCCAATCGGTAAACAGCACGGTGGTTTTCCAGTCTTCTTTTTGCCTCACTGATCAACAGATTAGAACACTTTACAGACTATTATGTGTTTCCCAGATCTACTCGGCTTAAACCATCAAAAGGAGTCTTCAAAATCAATCCACGTCCTGGCTTACCTTGGCTTATTTTAAGTCAGAATACAATCCACTTTCATTATCTCAAAATAACTGCTTTGTGTATTTTGTTCTGTGCAAAGCAACAGCTCGACAGCATCATCATAGATTATAGAGTCAACAGTCTCCTCAATACCAAGGCTTACCGCCACTAATGATGCTAGTTTCCGGCGAAGAAATCCAAATTGTTAAAAGGGATATTAGAGGAGGTAGCATAGTCTTTGAAAGCCAAAAACAAACTTAGAGAGTAGAGAACGCAGACAAGACCCCCGACAAGGAGCTTGCAAGAAACCTGCACTCGGCGGTCAATGGTAGTCGAAGGCTGTTAGTCCTTGCAGCTTTCAAACTATGGTGAACATAAATTCGTAAGAAGGGCATAGATCTATTAGTTAACTTTTATCGCTGTGATGATCACCCTTTGGGTGATAAGTACACTCGCTTCCATGCGACAGATTCCAAGAAGTGTAAGGCCTCGCACATTGTCTATCTTTCCCCGTCCGCTGCCAGGGGTTGTATCTAGTTTTCCGGGGTTCTGTGACATGGGTAAGATCAAACAATGGACGTGGATTGTAATTGGCAGTATAAGGAAGGGTTCCAAAGGGTTTTCTAATATTAGGAAATGTTCAGAGAAACTTCACTGTTTTTATCGATAACATTTCTCCAGTAGTGATTTAGGAATAGTAACTGCCTCATAATTCACCAACTGTAATTCACAAGATATGAAGTTATACAAATAGTTTGACTCAACGTTAATTTGTTTATTATCTTCTTACTGCCTGAACGATTTTTAATAATATGAAAAGCACTATCGGATCATTTAAGGGATTACATGACGCTACATTTCATCTTTTGGCTCCTCCCCCACAATACTACCGTGGAAGCTTTTTTGTCAAAACTCAGTTTTGGTACCGTCTAGCAGTAGAAGACTCTACTCCTCAGTGAGTTGCTTAACACTTAAATATATCTGTAAGTCAGTTATATCAATCATCCCTTCGCTTAAATTAGAATCATAAGGACGGAATATTCCATTGTTACTTTGAAGTAAAGGACTGAGTGCCTACTTAATGACTATGATTTTTCAATTGCAAGAAAGAAAATTTTGCATGAAAGTCTTAAATTTGTACGTTTGTTTATGTATCTATTACTTACTAAACTCATTGGTTGCTTACTTGTTAACGACTTAGACATACTAATTCAACGTTCAACAATACGTCCACACACACACCACACCCCACACACCCCGCTGTCCTTCAGCAACAGAGTAGCTGAAAACCTGAGAGCAGAAAAGTCCGAATCTCTATAGCTTGTGGATATTGCCAACGCGTATGACTGTGACCACACGATCTGCCACACATCTACCACAAGTATTAATTGTGTTTACACCAAAATAAGGTGTTTGCAATAACCCTGTCACTCGCTCTCTAATTACCTGATTCTGTCTTTTGCTTATCGACCGTCAAATCATATCTACAAACCTAATTAACTATTCTCAATATCTGCGTTGAAACATACAAGCTGTTTAAATGGAGTGCGATAAGCTGGGCGCAATTCAGAGACCATAACTGCGTTTGCTATCTCACTCTGAGTACTACTAAAGGTAATTTATTACCGCTTACTTGAGACATGGGAATAAAGGAAACCTCCCAGAAAAATCGATGGGTAGAAGAAGAGGTCACATCATGACGCAAAATACGCAATACTTTGGGTGATAAGAGAGCACACCTTCACGTGAGCGAATGTCAACCAAGCACAAACCACTGCACTTAATTACTGTTCATTCATCGACTACTATCTGTGATGTTTCGCCAATTTAAATACTCAATGAAGCCGGTCAGGGAAGGGACTAAGTAAGTTTTTTGATTAAAAGAAGAAGAGAATACGCTAAAGAGAGTTTAATGTACTTGTCTGATGTTCGATACTGTAGGCAGTGCATGGAAGTTAAAATGACACTGGACAAGAGATGTTGCAAGATTGCACGGCGGTAGATGGAGAAAACAGGCAACGGAATGCACACCAAGGGGGAAGGATCAGAAGGAAAGGAGAACAAAGAAATGTTGAGACGAAGGCCTTGTTTCAGAAGTGGGGTAACCAGGATACGCACAGAAGAAGAGAGGTTGTTACGAGTGAGATTGTTTAGGTCATCTACTCTGCAGTGCGACTGATCAGTGAGAGAAGAAGGACCTCTGGCTTCTATTGAGATATGTGCAATAATTGGAAAACTGCGATAATTATCAATACGATAAGGATCAAAGCATGGTACTGACAGTGGTGGTTAATGTTGGAGACGATGTGGTGACGGTACCAGTGATACTAGTGGTGTTGGCGGTGGTGATGTTAATGGTACTAAATCACAACGACGCTTGATGGTAATTCTTGTGACTACGCCCATTGTAACAGATGACATGTTTAGACACTGTTTCCCTATGCTCTTTCAACTACAGTGCACGTTGTAATATCTGACCCGAATAATGAAGAGAGGGCCTCACCTTGTGTTAGTTTCTCTCAAGTTTGATGTCCTTGCGGATGGCTTGACCTGACAAGAGAAAATAAAGTGAACTGATTAAATCGCATGCTTCAAAAGAAGAGATAAAAGAATGAGTAGGGAAGGCGGAGTATAGAATACGAGAAGTCAGAGGAATGGAGACAGCAGACAAACAAGTTAATGAATCGGTTCAGAATGCCTCTAAAATGCGTACACAAGCAAAGTCAAAGTAAAAACATGCAGAATGAAAATATGTGCTAATAAAGTCGAATCACCTAATCTCCTTAAGAAACAAAGGGTTCTTTTCAAAAGTAATAAGAAAGCTATGATAAGTTAAGGAAATTATAAAAATGATAAACATTCTTGTAATGGTAACATAACGAAAAGTACAAGGACCGTTTTCTTGTTGTCTGTATGCCCTTGAAAGGCGCGTGAGTCTGATTGAGACGAAATGGACAGAATTTGTGGGAAGATGCTCGACGTAATTAACAGAGATCTGTGTTTTCTGTCATCTGATCCTACGTAAACCCTAGCAAGGAAGCACAACTGATATTTCGTTATATCATACAGGCATAGCTTAACATAAAACAGTGCAGATACAAAACCGTACTGAAATAACCAACAACAAAGTACGGATTATTTTGTGCCAAAGTAGTCAACTTAACCTAGGCTTACTTCGCCCGATACCCATTTGAAAAAACTTTCATCAAATTGTTTCACCACTTGTGTCGCCAAATTCAACATTATTTAAAAACCCAAGGCCAGATAATTACATTTAAAAATCACGGTGCTGAGCATGTCGTTGCCACCACGTAACCAAGTATTCAATTATAACCAGGTACAACGATGATAGACAAGGCCATTACCTGCAGATTCGTGGGCTCTGCTGGTTTGTCTGTTTTCTTGATAAAGCTAGTACCAAATTCAACTGGTTTTGAAGCACCTCCCTAAGAAGAAAAAAGTAACAATTTTAATATATAACTGATGAAAATCATTAACGTAAATATAGTGTAGAAGTATGATATTATATCAAACATAACTATTGCAGAAAATTTAAACTCAAATGTTATTGGGTATGCCACAAAATAAGGCTACGACGACTATGTTACAGTTCGCGTTTTCGTTGTGTTCTGTCGTTTCCTCTTCTAGATGAGATGAATCGTTGATGGGATATTGGCACATTCAACATTGCATACGGGGACTTCGAAACCAGAATTCTGAGAAGTAACTTGTAGCAAAGTTCAAAAAATGGTTGACAATCCCTAGATCGGAAAATATACTTTTACAACCTTTCCGCAAGTTTAAGTAAAAAAGTGTCATAAGTAATAAGTGATCTTGTACGTGAACGTTTTCTCTGTTTGAATCAATGGTCGGAAATTAGGCTTTCCTGTCATCACTTCGATTCTCCGATCTCCCGGATATTTCGGATACATACAAATTTGTGCATTGTGCCGGATGCACTAACAGATGATTGAGGAAATCTACCCGACCTGGATTGTTGTGTGAAAACAAAATCTAGTTCCACAATGCCTTGATAACGTCCTTAAAATTTCCATGAAACTCCGTCTTGAAAAGAACACTGGAGAAATGGAAAATATGTCACCACCGGGGATCAAACCCGAGACCCACGTTTTCACGTTTCATATTTTCTATTTCTCTAGTGTTCTTTTCAAAACTA
>JAAAKM020006971.1:45696732-45728340 GCA_010016025.2 Alatinidae sp. Z8VKAUB7J3
CAACTAATCTTAATAGGAAATATATAAATTATCAAATAACTTTTGCTTAAAATAAAGAGTCCTATTTTTATCAAAGTAAAGGTAGTAAATCTCTTAAACATCTACTCAACAATTAGTTTCCGCTCTCGATTAAGTAATTAACAATTTCTATACCATTTGCTGTTCGAAGGTTGAAGATACCTATAGAGAAAATCCCGACTATCTTGGTACAGACGTCAACAGTTTCAGGTCAGTGGTCTAATATAGAACCAATGATAATAAACGTTTAATAAAATATTCAGACTTTTTAAACAAGAGGACTAGGAAGGTAATGGTTACTTTTTTAAATATCACATTGTGTTTAACTAAATCAACAATTATTTACATTTGTCCTGATATATTCATATTGATCAATATTATATGATTTAATCATTTGTGTATGGAATTTAAGCAACTCATGATAATAAAATAACCTCTTATAGGAAATTAATGAAAAGTTTGTGAAATTATTAGCAATGTATGCTTCACAGTTTGATCTGTGTTGGAAATAAATCCATCTAGCCCTTAGACCTTAAAGGATTCAAGAGGCAGTGACGTGTGAACATTTGAAGAGATATTACTAATACAATACCTTTTATTATAGACATTATTATACAGTTTAGTCCAAATTTATACACAGTAGTGATTCGAGCATATAACTTGCAGAATAAGGAACTCCTATAAGATAAACCTCATACGAACATAAATTTGCTGTGTTTTTAAATGCATATGTAGGCCCTATGTTATAGTAATCCATAAATTCTAATAGGTCTGGAATCCAGAAAATAGGCCTGTCTCATAAATTTTTCACACTTTTTGTTTTGTTGTTTAACTGTTTAAAGATGTCCACAAATCTTTGCTTGACGTAACCCAAAACTCAGAATAAATAATTTCGACCAACCAGCTCACAATGAATAATCGTCTAGTTTTAGAACCTATTTTTGTATTGTTTCTCTAGGAATTTTCTCACAAAACCGAAAAAGAATTAAGGTCGCATTCGTTCTTGTCTCTTATAAATGACAGGTCGGGAAGTGTGAAAGCCAATTTCACTGTAAAGTACAAAGCATCCTCATCGGATCAAGTGCTTCTATTGCAAGATGGCATGGAAATGAGTGGACGTTTAGGAACTCTACCAGTTAAACTTCTGGAAGTATCCTCTGACAAAGGTGATTAAGGTTTTCTTTTAAACTCTTTTCACACACATATCTCTTTAATTCTATTCAAAGCCTCTAACACGAAATCCTTCAGGTTTCAGTTCCAGAATCTAATGATAATGAAGGAATCCCAACTTTCCTGTAAAACCGTAGATCGTATCAAAGTAAAGGGGTTTTTCCAGGGGTTTTGCCTGTTTCCCATCTACTTTCCTATTTCTTGCTCTTCCTCGATCTAATCAGCAGTCACTTAATTCGTATTTCCTAATCACATTACCGAAAAATTAAATGTTCTATGTGGATCTTAGAATCTCACAAATTTCAGTAGTCCGACCACTTCTCCCCTAGAATTCAGACGTATAACACAGAACCATATGTCACCTGCTTTTACTGATGAATAAAATATTTTCAATGTTTTTATATGTTGTGTGTACAAGTATTGTTTATTTGTTATCAAGTTCTTCTTGCCTTCTTCTTCATTGACTTATTGTTTCAGTACCGATGGCATTGTCTGATGTTACTGCAGTTTCACGAAGTCATTCAACAATTGATGTAAAGTGGGTCCATAATAACAGCACTGGGTTGGACAATGTCTACATGTATTATACATTTTACAAGCTAGAGCATTCCTTGGGCGACAAATGGCAGATTGAAGGTTCAAACAAAACAAGTGTAATAATAAAGCGACTACAGCCATACACGACGTATTTTCTACGTGTTGTTGTAGCACTGGACATTGGAAATGGATTGCCTACAAATCTCATACGTGTTACCACCAAAGCGTCAGGTAAGAGGAGTTACTTTGATTAGTCAGCAATTTATTATACTAGTTTAGGAATTTACTGATACGGACCATAATCTAAAAGAGGCATCATATAACTATTCGACTTATTCATAGTCTGCATAATCCTGTATTTATAGATACGTTTAAGTGGTAATGGTCTAATACTGTTATAATGCCTTTCTTGGTGTTCAATGAAACTATGTAAATTTTAACACAGTAATATGCTACCTCTTTCAAACCGGTGCCCACCCAATCCCTCCTGTATTCATTGGCACGTGTATTGTATCATATGTTAACACCACAGTTTTACACATCCAATATGTAGGTGCTTTAACTTATCCTAGTCGATCAAAAATTACATGCTTTATTACTTTAAGACTACAACTTAGAGATTACAGATATTGTTACGAAAAGCAAAAGTTCCAATAGTTCCTATTTAGGCTGCTCTTGCTTTGTAAAAATTGAAATAAATACCAACCATTATTTCATAATCATTAACTTAAACTTTAACTTGTATTGCAGTACACAATTCTGCTTAGGGATGGGGAGTGGGGGGTGGGGGGGTGAAGTTTCGAGGGGAATTCCAATACTTTTGATATAAGTTTTAGTATCAGAACTACATAGTCACTAAAATTGTCTGGAGCCGGGTGCAGAGGGGGGTAGGTGTTTTTGTGGGTGTGGGTGACCAAAGCCAGCTACACGATTGAACATAATTATAACACCTTAAGAAAGAAAATTTTTTTATGCTTTTCCTACAATCCCTGCTAAGAATTAATCTTAGTGCTCAGTCAATCAGGTGCAAGTTTCAATCTGATTGAGAACTACAAGCTATATTCTAGTCATATTTCTCCATTAGGCTACCACGACTTAATTTGCAGCATATTTTGAGTAGTGGTGTGCTGAGGGTCTACCCTCTATTTATTAGTTAGCCTGTTTGATGGTTTTTCTGTTTATTTAGGGTAGTTTCAATACCCGACCCACTGCTCATCTGGGGTCTTTGATTGAGAGACTAGTGAGGGTCTGCAAACGTAAAAGAACCCGTGCCTTTAAAAGGGTTGCAGAAATCTTTTGATTCAATAAACAAATAAAAGACATTGATCATAGCCATTTCTACGTCCTTACCTTTCTAAGTTCTGAAGCAGTTGTAGAAACAAACAGTCTGGACTAATGACTGCTGAGACATACACATCATGAAATTCTCCTTCTGGAAACTCGGCTGTTTCCATTGTGTCGTCTCTACAAAGAACAATTAGATACCATCTTTGTATCATCAAGGTATCATGATCATACATTCGCAAACTTGGGTGGCGATAGCATGTATAACATTCATGATAGATCTGTTATTCATAACTAAAACGGCGTGAACTTCATTCATTATTTATTATAGTGGAAAGCCACCACCGAGAGAAATCCGTTCAGTGCTTTACACAACATAAAAAAAGACAAAGATATTGAAAGTGCCAAGATTCTGTAACAAAGTGGGCATCTACGGGGAGGGAATTTCCAATACACCAAAATTTCATGGTAACGGTTATATTCTGCTTGATACACTCACTGTGAGATGGTTTCATCTATTATGTCCTCCTCTTCCTGTTCAGGTAAAGCAATTGCACTCTTGGCCATACTTCTTAGTGTCTTCATATGCTGAAAATGAAAAGCGTTTAAGGGTTAAAATATCCCTGTGTTGATGAAAAGCTGGACTAGCAGGTCAGATACGTTGAAGCACCTATCATCCGAAGACTTGATTATGATGATAACATTGTGACTTTCATTAGGGTTTCAAAAATTGGCTATCAAACCTTGCTTTTAATGCATTGCTTTCATTTATAGAGGCTATGCATTCAAATATTATGTTTTTATCGTTTTAGAAAGAAGTGACAGTATACAGTATGACTGTTGAGAACGTAATTGTTGACAATATCTTAAAACAAGAAAATAGTATCAATGATAAAATTAAAAAGTGCAAGCGATACTCTTAGTTACGCAATTGTTTACTTATTACTGATTGCTTACTTACTACTCTCATTGCTAGTACAAACCCGACAGATATGTGATAAAATGCCAAGTTTTACGTAACAGCTCCAAAAAATTAAACAATTTAAAACCTAAAAAATCCGAGCAACCTCGACAGAGTAAGAAACGACCTCCAAGCGACTGCAATGTGACATGTTTCAAAAGCTGCACGCCGTAATTCGACAAAGTAACTGATAACTTTAACTTGATAAATGTAGGTCAATTCTTATATCAAACTGGTTAGACAAATACAGAAAAAAGAGGAGCATTTTCTAGTTCATGGGTTCTTGGCACAAGGTTTGTGGGTGATGTAGGGGCTTAAAAGTATTTTAAATAGATATTAAATCAACTACTAGGTTTTGTATTAGGCGGAAGTGTTACGTGTATTCGAAACTATAACATAGCAGGTACACTATAGTACACGTCCACCGTTTGTGATTTTCCCGAAAAGTAAAAACCCCGCTCAAGTGTACTAAATGATTCGAACTATTACATACAGAAACTTTAATGACAGCAGCATGATACTCCAACGACCCTGCTATAGTGCTCAGAAATGTGATGTAATCAATACAGAAGAAGCAGAAATGAGCTACTGCCAATTCAGTTATACCTTATACTGGTAATGTCAACTTGCTGGTTAATTGCACTGACGTTTGCACCACCGTTAGAGCCACAAAATCGTTAAAAAATATCAGCTTATATTAAGGTGGAAGTTACACCGTTACCCTTCACCAAGGGGTGAGAGGATGCACAGAGAACTTCTGAATCAAGACATATCCTTAAAGAAAACTTAACAGTATTACGAAATATTTCTTGCATATGCACTTGAAAGAATGCATAAGAATGACTGATAAGGATGCCAGTGCATTCCTCCTAGGGCTGTTTACTTAATCCTCAAAGGAAAATAAAGGAACATAGGGCTGGTGTAAATATGTACCATTGCATTTCTCTCTCCAAAGCCTTGTCTGATAAGTTCTGATGCTACGTTTAATGAAACTGCCATTGCATTGAGACTTTCCAATTTGGTTTTCTTGATAAGAGGGTCCAGCCATAACGTATCCGACAGACTAAAACGGAAATACGCAAGGTACAGAATTGGATTTACGTTGATAATAATTTAGCATTACGGCTAGAACTAATATTAAACAATTACCCAATTATAAGGAATTCAAGCTATATTATGGAAACGCTCTTTGTTATGAGCCCCTTCTGCTTTTTATCATGTAACTAAACGAAGAAAAATGCCAAGGTTTCAAGCAGTTACTGCTACTCCTATCTAAGAAGGATTGAAGCATATGAGTGGTGTGGTAGGGGTTGGGGCAGCCATCCATAACATAAAGTGAAGGAGGTATCTAAGAATTTGGGCGAGAACATCTAACGTTCAAGATCCATATCCCCAAGCTGGACTTAGGGATCCTCCGAAACGTTTTCGAACTCAAATGTAAGCTATCTCAAATAGTAGTGTTTTATATGTTATGTGTACCTATATAAAACTCTTTAGTTCAGTCTCGCGTAACAGTCTCTTTAGCCATCCTTTTTATGGAAAGAAGGTCTCGTCTTCGTTCAATTCATGAGGATTCTCAGTAAGGTCTTAAAGACAAGCAGAGCTGCCATCACAATTCCTTCTTTCTTATTCAAGGCCAATAAAAAGTGTACAAATTACAAACGATAGTTACAAAGTACATATCTTAATGAGGGCGTCTTGTATCGAGTACGAAGACCTCATAGGCTACTAGTCAGCACCGTTTCCCTCCCTAACTATCCTCTCCGCAAGCTAAACTATGCAAAACGTGGTTATCCAAGGACTTAAAAAAACATTAGATACTTCTTCTGAAATTCGCAAAAACATCAAAATTCCAATAAATGTATTGTAAAAGGAGCAGGATATGCACAGTATCTGTATAAGCAATGCTTTTGTAAACTTAGTCTTTCAGTCCCTAATCTAGGAAAATCCTGGATCCTGGGATATAGTACCTACAAATTTGGCATACACGAAAAACGTTCTAAGCCAGAAAGCACTTTCACAAGTACGTAATTGCTCCTAAAAGGCTCTATCCGTATAAAGGTGTCCTCTATGCTCCTTGCAGGAGAGTTTGCAATCAAAAATAAAAACTCACGAGAAATCATATATTCAAGTCCTCACAGGGCAAATACCGAGATTGCGTGTTTTGTTCAAATGAAATGGACAAATTATAGAATTTTCACGGCTGCTCTTACCTAAAGGCAATCCTTCCCTCCAGTGTTTCTCCAATGACCAATCTTTCTATAGTAAAGCAGGCCTTGGGGAATACAAAGTATGCGGAAAATCGATATTATTTTGTTTGTAAAAAGTGACTTTTTAACATACCAGAGCAAATTCATAATTTTCGTGACAACAATATTCATAAAATAATAACGGGAAGTTTCTGCACTACAAGCTAAGGCTTAAGTTACCACATCTCTAAACATCCAGAATAAAGGTAAGATCTTTTCGAGCTCCTACCTTGGCTGTCCAATCCATGCCTTGCTCTATTGGTTTAACACAACCAACTACAACTTCGATAGCCTGTTTGGATACAAAACAAAGAAAAGTTACAAGGAGCCAGCAATAATTTTCATGAAAGCATTTTGAAATCCGGGAAAAAACCCTGGACATATATGTAAGCGAAGGGTAGCCATTTTAACATCTAAAACGGGAAAGGAGTCCGGGACAAGTTCTTGCGCTCTGGATATTTCCTGTGGTTACGGAAAATATATCCCTAAAAACACGTAAAAAGAAAGGTATTAAAGTATAGAGTGATTGACACACGGAGAAAATTAGCATAAAATTACAGTCAGCATCAACAGCCTCCATACCACTACAACCATTGCGAGGCAGGTGTGAATTTGGATTACGATGATCAAACCTTTCTTGTTCTCAGCGTGAAAATCTCATTTCTTGTTCTGTACCTTGCCAATCATTCAACATATTTAATTGTATGATAAACTATCCATTTCAAGGAAAATTCCTGCCTCATCAATTTTGTTTCCAGGAATTTCAAAGAATTCGACCTTTTTTTTTCACTAAGACAGGGTAGGCCCCGCCCATTGCATTCCTCCTGGCAACGCCTACAAATCAGCGTTACAAACATTATTTAAAATTCTCTACTCGGTTAAAGTAGTGCGTCAAACATACAGGGCATAAACGTAAATGAGGGGTACACTAACGTTGGCAACACACCCGAAATGGGAGGATGTTATTAGAAGCGTCTGCTTTATTACTTAAAACACAAAACATTCATGCGAAGACGTTTTGATCAAAACGGTGCATTTGTAATTAACTAGTTTTAACATTTTCCTGTGTTAAAGGATATCTTGAATATGCGTGAATTCCTCCAAGAATACCTTGATTATTGTTCTAAAATTAGGAATGAAAAATACTAAGAAAAAAAGTCGCCATTTTCCCCTTGGTATGTTCGAGGGGATTTTTAAAACAGCACGTAACTGTGGCTACAGGCTCATTTCGAGGTTCGCTCTTTCCCTATCACCATGAGCCCGCAAGCATAATTACAGCGGAGAATTCAATGCTTAAACAGTACAATTCAGGTTCCTAATTACAGACAGCACAATGTTGGGTGTGGTTTGATACAATATCTTATAAGAGAATGTGAAATAAGTGCCAGTAAGTAAATAAGTAAAAGGAAATGGTGCAAAACGTTTACTGTGATAATCGATTATAATAACTGCCACACAAGTTTGATCATTAACAAATCATAACCAATCTCCAAGCTATAACCTAAAAATATACGACAGGGCAAACAAACATCTGATGCCAATGTTTATACAACAAAATGGGCATTCTACTACACTATGGCAATACTACTTTTGGCTTGAAATGTAACAAAGAAGTAGTGCGTCTTGCTAGCACGGGTGTTTAGCCCCTATTACTCCTTTTCAACCTATTTTTAAATATAACATCGTCTTGCTATGAATCAGGAAAATGTTAAAATGAATCTCGCAAACTTTTGAAACAAAGCTACAAATAGACTTTTGAGCACAAAATTCACAAAAACGTGTGTCTAAAGGTATTTTTTGTATTTGTCTCTAAGGTCTGCTGTCGTTAATCCACCGTGCCGCATATAATAATTTATAAAAGACACTAGAGAATTAGAAAACATGTCACCACCGGGGCTCGAACCCGTGACCCATGCTGTCGTGGCGTGTGCTCTATCAGCTGAGCAATTTGAGCTCCGATGCTACCATGTTCTATTCCTCTAGTCATCACATCGGCAGCCATCTCAACACAATTGGACAGCAGCCTCTGTGCGCCATGTGACTTGACCAAGAAAGGACTGCCATCCCCAGTGCCCCGATGGTGGCATGCTTTCTATTTCTCTAGTGTCTTTTCTAAATTGGCATTTTAAAACCTCTCCTCTCCAGAACAATTTTTATCATCAAAGCATCGCAATTTCACTCGCCTCCTTCATGGCATCATAAATAATAAGTTATACTGTAGCCTCTTCCAATGTGAACACACTCTTTTAGTACATCTTGGAAAAGGTAAGAACTGTTGATGATGATAACTGCTAATAGCTACAAAGTAACTTAGTAATCTCTTATAGAGAAATGCGTGGGAAAGTCATAGAAAAGTAACTTCGATAGAAAAGTAACTTCGAAGTTTAAACGTACGTGACAAGGGACGGAATGAAGATCATCTGGTAGAATGAGAAGTTCTTCAACCATTAGGAGATGTTCGGTGGCAATGTCAACCCCAAACCCCTGGAACGAGAAAGAGGATATACACATATAGGACACCCTGGTAGATAATACGTATACGATCGGTCACAAGAGGAACAGCGTTCTCAGGGGCACATATGGTACTCCTATTCAGTAACAGACATACAACGGAAAGAGTATTGAAAGAACAAGTCCATCGTTGCACTACCGTTTAAATTTAAACTACGTAAAGGTGACACTGATTGTCTTTACGCCTGCATTAGTTACGAAGAGTCCACTGTCTCTCTCATCAACTAGCGCACGATAGGCATTTTCACATTTCATAGTCATTGCCTGAGACAATGGCCTAGAATAATTGGGCATATTTATAAAGAACAGCGAGTATTGAACACGGGCATCATGAGGAAAATGTTTTTGCTGAATATTGTGTTGGAGTACTAACAAATAAATTCATTTCTCAGTTTGGTAGGCGTTGTTGCAAATATAAATATAAATATCGATAGAAATACAGTAATTAACAGTGCAAAGACGAGGATGGCATGGAAATAATTCAATAACAGCAGCTGTAATGATACTTAAACGTTAATGAAATTTTCTTGCCCTAGTTAACTAGAAAAGGGAATGAATTTGCCTCAGCAGCACATATCGGATCAAACTATCTAGTGTGTAATCAGTTATTTTTTGCAAATTAAACTTTGTCCCACCAAGGACAAAATAAATCGAATAACATATTAGTAACAAACGCAAAAAGACGCATCTGAAACATTGATATCTGATGTGTACAAGCAACAACAAATTATGTTGCAATCAAAAGTATCCAATCATCGTCAACAATAACGTCAACACAGGATCAACACTCTTAACTAACACAGATAGCTTACTTTTACTTGTCGCACAACACCAGTGGCAGGATCTGTCTGAGTTGCATACAGCACACGTACCCTATCAAACAAAGATACTACTTGTTATAATATGGTTCATTCCCTTGAGTTGCGGAACTGAAGTGGTAGAGAATACTCTATGACGAGTAATACAAGAAAGGCAGTTAAGAGTGTTTTGCGCCGACATTTTTATCTCTTCTAGTGAATGTTTTTATCCTTTTTTCAATGCTAGGTAAGCATTGGAAATTCAACTTTGATACCAACGTATCTTTATTGGTACTGAAGTGAGAAAGTAATGAGCTAAGGTAATCCCACACAACATTACATTAAAGAAGAAGCGTAATTCCCGTACCGTAGCAAGTTCCTAATAACAAACACCACAGTTCCATATTTCTTACATCGCAATATAGTTCTGAAACTGGGAAGATTTAACTACTTCATAAAGCAGACTGCTAT
Organism: Alatinidae sp. Z8VKAUB7J3; assembly: GCA_010016025.2. Lineage (NCBI taxonomy): Eukaryota > Metazoa > Cnidaria > Cubozoa > Carybdeida > Alatinidae > Alatinidae sp. Z8VKAUB7J3. The sequence continues at coordinate 45,706,731 of JAAAKM020006971.1, forward strand.
ACCAAAGTCATTTGGTAATCTACAAAGATAAAATTGTTCCTGATCTCCATGCTAAGAAATGGGTACTTTTTTGTTATGTAAACATAATGCTATCTACACAAAGAGCGTGCTAGTGACGATACATGCTCGGAAATACAGTCATGCTCGAAACCCACAACTAACAAGGCCATATCAACGGAAAATTCTTGCATCGCCTCCCCTATCGTGGCTATTAAACCTGTTCTTGCATCCGATATTTGAGATAAAAGGTTGCTCAGTCTATATTTATATGAGGGGCTATACAAATAAATTTGCGAAATGTGACAATTCACAAGATTCCAAACAATGACCGATTTGATTTGATAATTCTTCCCCGACGTACAGTTTTACACTATTACTTTCTTGCTGAACGGGTAGCACCTGGTAATATCCGCCAAGTTAATGCAAATACCTGACAAAGCCGTTCGGTGTCCCCACCGCATAAATTTCATTTATTTCAATCTTTCTCGGCCTCGTGCGATTTGTCTCCTTGCCATAATAGAGTTGCATATCCATCCCAAGTTGCACGAACGTGTGCGTTTGGTACTCTTTTACGTTAGGTTTAAAACTAGGCGGCTTATGTTCCACTATTCTTGCTATGAAATGGGACGCTGACAATACATCCAAGATAATGATCTGTTAACAAGATAGAGAAAGGAACAATTTCAAAAGCGCAGTATTGAGATCAAAGTAGCTATGTACATATCTACAAGCACAATGTCAACAAGTACAATGTCTACAAGTACAAAGTCTACAAGTACTATGTCTACAAGTACTATGTCTACAAGTACTATGTCTACAAGTAGAATGTTTACAAGTAAAATGTCTACAAAGTACAATGTTTACAAGTAAAATGTCTACAAAGTACAATGTCAACAAGTATAATATCCACAAAGGGCAATGTCAACAAGTACAATGTACTTATGTATGTATGTATGTATGTATGTATGTATGTATGTATGTATGTATGTATGTATGTATGTATGTATGTAACCATACCATACCATACCATACCATACCATACCATACCATACCATACCATACCATGCCATACCATACCATACCAAACAATACAATACAATACAATACGTTCTTTTACCCATGGTACACTGAGAATCTGCGAGGCTTGTTAAAATGTGTGCGTAAAAAATCTGGTACAAATAAACGATAGTATTAACTAGATAAAACTAGCACTAATAAAAGGGAAAATTCCATTATGAAATATAAAAACTACTTACGAAGTATTAAAATATTGCTTATACCGTTCACAACATTATTGGAAAAATAGTCAATAGGCTTAAGAGGGTAATATAAAAATGAATGTAGGTAAGAAATATCATTTATTTTTCATTCCAATGTTTGCATAATAGTGTTTTGAGCGTTAATTATGCCATTATGAATCCAACTGCAAACCTTTGCTCGAGTGAAAAGTGATTACGAACTTGGCAGTGATGACGTTACAAGAAATAGGATTGCAAATATCAAATATTAGTCAGATTTTTATCCCTTCAAAGCCTGCAAGAATTATATTGATGGCTTCAATCTTTGCTAAATATTGTGCAAGAGTCATTAGACACATTGCATCGTATGTAACAAGATTTAAATTCACGTTGTTTCCCCCAAATGTCATCTGTTTACTTTTTGGCTTTCTTCCATTCCCGGACTCTTAAGTTCCATGTCTTCTCCTCATGTTGTCCTTAACGTTATATCCGCTTTTCTGCTTAAAAAGACAAGGCCACAAAGTAAAGTCTATCAGTCTTCGGATAAACATAGGTGTGAAACGCGGATGAAGAATATGATTAACATGGCTTTTCACAAATCTTGACCCTTAAGAGAATGAACGATGTTCTGGAAGATTATTTATTACTTTAAAACTCGAATGATTTTATTTGAGACCTAAGAAAGAATGTGATTCCTAGATAAAAGTGTGTGATCTTAAAACCTTAAAGTGTTTATGCAAGGCCTTATAATACGCCTCTTTAGAATTCACAATTGGCAAGTAATCTTCGCGTTGTCAAGGACTCATTTGTTGGGGACTTTCCAGATATTGTAAAGTTTATATGACGCACACTTATGTTTGTATTCCAATGAAAGTCATACAAGTGCAATATTTGTTAGTAAGGGCTTCAATGTACCGTTGTTACCCGTTCAGTGTCTGCTGAACTCTTTATCTCTCATGTGCATATACTATACACTCCCGTAACACGTGCGCGCATTCACACGTAACGCACGTACAAATACACTGCCCTAACAAAAGCGTCTGCTCATGGATAATCGCACACTTGCACGAGCTTATGCATACGCACTTCCGTGACGGGCACACGCAGACACACGCACACTCAGACAGGCAGGCATGCACACACGGGCAGACTCACACGTACACGCGTGAACGTTCACAAACGCACACATCGACACACTCATGTACACTTACTAAAGACACAAACAACTACAAAAGCACTTTCTTTGTAATAAAGTTGTCTACCACTTACAGTTTCTTACCGTCACTGAGTGATTCCGCTCCATCTTATTACCACCACCTTAAAATCAAATGTAAAATGGAGACGGCATTTGAGGGGAATTAAGTACGATAGACGCGGGTTTGCGAACTTACGCTCCAGAGAACATTTTGATTAAACGAATCAAATTCATTCTTCATTGTTTTCCAGCAACTGACGATTACTAACTTAGATTTAACGAGCTAGGTCTGATTTTGCTTCAGGGTTTGTTGTATCGAGAATTTACTTACTAGCCATAATCACGTTGTTTACTATCATGACGGTAAGCGCTTTACGTGCCTCAGATCATAAAAATGTGATTGCTGCAAGACTTTTTGACTGGGAGCAGGACAGGACACTAAGAAGGGATGGGTAAAATTGACGCATATGACCAGGAATGCAAAAATGATGATACGCAACCAAACCCGAACTTAAAAAGGCCTTGGTTACATTGTGGCAACGACATACCCAGCACTGTATCTTCTGCGAGATGCAGAAAATATTTCTACAGATCTTAGGGTTACTGTGTAGGGATCCCTTTACCAATTATGCTTCTCAGTGGATTAAATCTATCGAAAATCTTTAAAACATCTTTGCTGAATACCTTCAAACGTGTGATTTTTTTGACGGCATTTAGAAAACACTGTATTAAGCATGTCGTTGCCACCTCGTAACGAAGGTTGTTGTGGCCTAATGAGCGTTTCTGGTTTAGCCGCGTATATGGTAGCCTAATTAATGTGTGTGCACAATGGGCTTGACATAGAAGAAGCTGACCAATTCAATTTTGAGACAATAGGATTTTGTGTTGTAATAGGAACAGTTATGTTAGTGGTAGGCTTAACTTCTACTTCTTATCACCTGATGGTGGAGCTATTTTGTAATTCTTGGTCTGTTGGCTGCGAGAAGGCATAGATAATTCTTTTTCTAGTTACAGATACGCCTAACGATCCGTGAGAGGCGGCCCTTCTAGGCGATTTAGTGTATCTCATGGCTTGCTTCTCCACCTGGTAGCCCAAACTGAGGGACGTCTCCCGTGGGTGCTCTATGTACCTTTTCTAGATTAGTTAGCCCGTTTGGCAGTTTTACTGCATAGTTTACTAGTTTCAATATCTGACCCTCTGCTCATTAGGGGCGTTGATGTAGAGACTACCAGGAAGTGTCAGTGATATAAAGGCTCTCATTCTCGGTAGTTTAGGCTAGTCAGCAATGGTTCAGCAAATGTAAGATTCCCTTACCTAGGTTTCCTTGGTACGTAAAGCAATATTTTATTTGTGAAAAAGTACACTAAATTTTATGAGGTGTATATCAAGTGTATCAGTTTGCGTTAAGGCAAGATTGTAATGTTCTGAGTAAGGTGCGAACAATGTTATTGTATCACTGTTTCGTTCCTTGAAAGTTAAAGTAATTTAATTTCTCTTCTTTGTTTATTCGTACGCAGGTTTACACAAGGAAGATATTTTGGATTACAATGCTGGATTCTCTCTACCAGAGTGTCATACTCTTCTTCATTCCATATATGGTAAGTTATTTAGTTTCTTTTGTTTAATTGCCACTCGAGGAAAGTAAGAGGAACATAGAACTGTGGAATGCTGAGTATGGTATCGCACATTACAACATCAGATGAAAGAATGCGTGTAACGGTACTTTCTCTTACATGTACGATTAATTTAAGACAGATTTCAGCGGATTTTCATCATACAACATATAAGTTGAACGTTTTGAGGTTCTACAGAAAACGCTCGGCTGGATAGTCCAATGAATATGCGGCAGACTTTTGCATTGTAAATGCAAGTTCTAGTTGTTTTGAGAGGCTGTCGTTCGGCGGTGGTGCTCAAGATTTGAGCTCCTGCTGAGCCGCACCTTCACTGTATTACCTGGCGATTGCCCTACGATGTTTCGCAATACAACTACCCATATCTGCTAAATATTTTACAACGAATTGGTGATACGTAATCTTTAAGGGCTAGGGTTGGGTGTCATTACTTCAGACTTGAAAGTGCCAGGTAAGTTTTAAGCAGATCAGCATAGCACGGTCTAGAAAACCTGACAAGTGTAGGTTGACGTTGGCAGTATTGGGTCTTTGGAAGCTAACGTCTAAATACCGGGACAAACGAATTATACTATAAGTTATGCGTAAACCTAATTTAAACACCTGTAAGAAGACATGGAAACGAAGACTAAAAGTGGCGGACAAAATGAGCAACCGTCTTTAGAAGGGGTCACACCGGAAGAGTGTGATCAAGGTAATCATAGTCAGTGTCTATCAACTGAAAAAGAATGCGAAATCAGAGTGATGTACGTTCGGGGCAATGAATTGTCTTTAATTGCTCACAAGTTGCGGTTTCTCATAAGTCAGGGAAATACAACCTGTGGATAAAGGTGCTCAAATTCCTCTTACTTTTTGAAGTTAAGCAGCTTCGGATTATAAAGTGAGAAGTTATAAACTACAGTGTCAGCTGGATTCATATGGACCGTGCCAAGTCCCAGTTGTTAATGGGAGGCGAGGCATTTTAGAGTACAGGGGGTAGGAGCGAAGCTGGGTTCTATATTTACTTTGTTGAAGGGACAAGGAGCCCGTGCCAACTACCGATGTTTCAAAACAAGTGTCAAATTCCATATTAGGATTTAGACTTGCTAAAAGTTTCAAATGCTAATTTTACAACTTCGCAGTGTCTTGTGGATATGAAATATTTGCCGTTCCTTAGAAAAGTCCGTAAAATACGATCAGAATGTTAGTTTTTAAACATTGAATGTCAAAGGGGTTTTTCCAGTTTTCACCAACTTAAATCATCATACTTAAGGTATACGGATGTTGTCATTACTTCGTTTTAGAGACTAGTAACGTTCAGAAGCGAAATGGTCTATTACGTTACGATACCATTCTTATAGATGGAAACCTATCGCAATAAGAGAGGTGTTAAAGCAGGACGAAGGACTGCATTCTTTCCTGAGGTCTACCGACACTTTGTCCAACACGTTGCTCCACCATCTTCCAACAATGTGCGTCGCACAGTGTTCCTTTTATTTACATAAATGCTTCATTGTTTTCATATAAAACTCACTTGTCTAAAGGTCGGTTAAGAGAGTTGTGCCCCTCAAAGTAAAAGGTGTACCTCGCTCCTCTAAATAACTGAACTTTGGTCAACTGATGACTTTGTTTTGCTTTGATAAACGCTCAATGTCGTACACCGCCTTTGTTTGGTTTTATGCTCAACAACTAGTCCCATATTTGATACATAATGGCCGATCTTGAGGTGCGTGAGGATGACTATTCGGACGAGACTGTGATCTTCTTTTCCTGGTTAATACACTCATAAAATTAAGTCTTTACCTTATGAATAATTATTTAATACAGCAAGTAGGCAAGTTCACTGTATTCTGCACAAGATTTAACGTATTTACCGTGCTAGTATGCAAATCTACCGTAAAACAGGTCAGCGTTCGAATACATCGAAGAGTGCTCCTCAGCTATCGGAATTACACGTATTTTAGCATACCGAAAGTGTTAATAGTTATAGTTTTATCTTTTCTTCTTTAAAAAGTTGGGTAGTGGTACAAAATTGGAATATTGCGTTGAAAAACGGTTTCATTTTGCTAAACGTTTTCGCCATACATTGGTAACAGCAATTGTATGGAGTTAAGTGAGAAAGCTTTACGATGAATTTATAGGAAACGAGAAGACCAAAAAACGTCATTGAAAATAGCTGTCGCGAGAGCGACACTTTTTTTCTTTCTTTGCTCCTTTCATGCCACTTATGCCCTGTTCTTATTTTTGTACTTTTCCTTTTCTCGTTTTTATCCCTTTTCTCGACTCTCTTATATCTTTTCTTCCGACTGGCCGCTTTTTATCCTACCATCTCTCTGCCCTCCGTTCTCGTCTTCTTGATGTTATAATTCCTTAAGGCTAATTACCCCCCCCCCCTGTAATATTTTCCCCTTTTAATCCTTCGTCTCTGAAATAAGTAGCTTTTTGTAATGGGAGGGTATACTACACTTTCTCAGTTTATTATGACCGCAAAGATGTCATGTGAGTAAATAAAAGTCAGATAGTTGTCCAACATTTTGGTTGGGATTACGATAATCAGGGCTATAAAACTTAAAGCCGGTGTACAGTAATATAATGGCTGGAAACAACCAGTGTCTTGTTTCATCTTATGGAAAGTGGCCAACCGTTTTGAATGGCTGTCGTTAAAGATCTGCAGTATCACTGGCGATAAATCACTCACTTTAGTATACGACGTTAATACCAATGACTCTGTAGCCAATTTATGAAGCGCTCGTGCAGTTTAATAGGGTGAGATATTAATCTGCTTTAGCGGAAGTAAGAGCTAAAAATGTCGAACATTCTACAGTTAGCGAAGTGGGAAGATGGCAACGGGAGGCATGCAACAACGTACTCAATCTTAAGGGCGTAACTGCAAGTGGAGACAAAATTATTAAAATCCGCATCCCAAGTCTCTTACCTTGCAACTCCCAGTAGTGCACCGTCGCAAAACAGCTAGAACGATCATAGATGCGAGGCAAGTTAGCTCCATTTGTAAAAAGCTGAGCTAGCAACCTTAATGTTACTGGTTGGAGTATTGATCGATGCCGTCAATTTGAAACCCCCTATGGCAAACCAAGCAGAAAAGTGGGTACCTGGCATTACCTGGGGAAGTATAAAAGTCGGCGAGGAAAGGAACTGGTCACCCTACCTCGTGCCGTGGCTCAGGACATACGATTCCCTGCCACATCACATCCCGTAGGCTCTGAAAAGAGTACGGGAGAACCGATCATACCGTTTATAGATGCATTCTAGCTGATTCTAGGGAAATATTTGTAAACATAAGACGGACGAAGAAGTTTACAAAAAGAGGAACTGTACCAAATTATAAAATTATCAACAAAGGATGATGGACTTAAATACTATAACCAACTATAATGAATGCCTTACGATTTTCGTGCCAAGGCTAATCAAAGAGAGGCATGAAGATGCAAACTGAAAATAAGAGAGGAATAAGAGGAAACCAGATATTAACTTAGCTGAAGAGAGCAGACAAAAATCTGAAAGGAGTAAGATTGGTGACATATGTAATGTGAGGACAGTTCTATGACTATCGCTAGTTAGCTCAGAATAGGCACGCATAGGAAGACGCGGCTACCACACTGTCTAAAGTACAAAAAGCATAAACCACACACACACACACACACACACACACACACACACACACACACACACACACACACACACATACACACACACGTACACAGATAGAGATAGTTATGAGTTACCTTCTGATTAATTATGAGTTACCTTCTGATTAATAGTCATGTGAAGAATGTAGCTAAGTTGAAAGTCTTGTAACGCCTCACTTCCTACATTTAGAATTATTATGTTTTCGATTTCTTTAGAATCTTTTAGAAAACTGAACATCCAAAACTCTAAAATCAGCTTTTGTTCTCAAGTGTACCTCTTGAAACACAGCACAGCTATTATTTGACTGAACGATATCGACTTTCAACATTGCTTTTGGGTCTCTCTAATCTGTATTTAATATAGGAATGCCTTCGTATTTGATTTTCCGACACAAACTTTTGCAAACATTTGATCGTCCGAATTTTGGGAATGTCCGAAGTTTTATCTCATTTGAGTTCCAGTTACTTCATACGTAAATAGCCCACAAGCGTTTCCTGAATGCTCTTTGAAAGTCATTTCCTATTAGTTCTTAGCTTTTTTGTCTTTATCCAATTTTGTTTTGGTTTCGTTCGTTAGGGTAATAACAACGCAATACTAAGTTATTGTAGCTTTTTCTATAGTCGTGTCACATGTTTTGCACCTACTCTTGGAGATGAAATAGAATACAGAGGAATAAAAGATGTATTCATGTGAATGTTCTTGTAGCAGAAGGCGAAACAAAACGTTACGAATCAGTATGCTTGAGTAATAGAATTACGTAATGTAACTTTGAAGAATTCTTTAGTAATGTTTCCCTTGCTTACCTAATATTACGAACACTGCGATACAGAAATCGTCACTAAGCGTAGCTGGTACCGCATTAGGCATGCATTTATCACCAAAATAGATGGCCCAGCTGCTTTTCAGGTCTCTGTGATGTAGACTCGCAAAGGGGCCAACACTCAGGTGTGTTTAGATACTTTTTTAGTGATATAACACAATTCAGAGCAACGGTAGCCTTCCTTATGTATTTTAAATAGAGTGAATACAATAACAGTACGCTATACAAGGCTGCAGCAAGGATTGCCAAAGTGGAGAGGGCTTGATCTAGAAAAAGGGTGTGGCAATAGGTTGTGGAATAAGAAAGTTGATACAGGTCTGACTTCTTACATTTGTGCAACTCACTAATGCGCAATTATTTCAGGGAATGATTCAGGGAATGACAAAATCTTCCTTCAAAACTTCGTACGAGACAAAACATTTTTGTCCAACTGTGAACGCTTTCCAGCATCCTCGTTCACTACAGTCCTAATATAGGATAGCATAGTTCGTTATTTACGGCAAAACTCCTTAAACGTCATATGCTTTGATTATTTACTGAGAGGCAGCTCACATACAATCACAATTTTATTCGGATGCACACTTTTTTCAGTTATAAAGAGGCCGTAGTAAAAATGTATATGGTAAGGTATAGAAGATAAGAGGTGTTTGAAAATCGTTGAAATGTATTGAGATAGAGCAGTGGACAACAGCTGTTGCATTTGCATGTGTGCAATACATTTTGTAGGAGTAGGTAGGGCTATTGCCTTTGTATCCTCATTGAGAATTGTGAAGGTCTAGTGCCTAACTACAGGTTTAGATTAAGTTCCTATTCTTTCGCGTAAGTGGTAGATGAACATTGCATCCATACAGGACCTGAACTGTCTTTCCTACGCTCTGATTGTAGTAATCTCTTCACAGACCATAATGATAACAAGGAAGAGTCGCAAAGGTCAGCTGTGCTAACTACACGATCTCTTTTCTTTGCAAGCCAGAATTCTGTCAAGTACGCGATGTTCATACGTTATTTCCAACGTTACTACCTTTGCTAGTACACGTTTGACCTTTGACCTGAGGCCCTTGTTTGGACGGAGATGGTTCATCAATTCTCAGTCTATCATTATTATTGCAACTGTCCATTGTGTTCAGATGCAATCAAATTCATGAAACGATGAAAGATTTAAGAATGACTTGTGTATCACGGTCGTATATCAGAATTTTCATACACGTTGCGCAGTATTGGCTGCTATGCTGAAGGAAGAAATCTGGGAATGAATGACGTGTTATTGACGTCACACTTTTAATACAATAGCTCAGTTGGTAGGCCATTGGAATAGAAAGTAAACTTCTTTACGCTAAGAGCCCGATAATATTTGTATCTCTCTTTCTCGCCTATAGTATTGATTACAATATTTGCGCATGCGCGCAATTAAAATTACAATATTTACGCATGCGCACAGTAAAAAACATGGAGTTCTTGCAGCGAAGATTGACTTTCCCTTGCACTGCACTCGTCCCTGGTAATAATTTAAATTCGTAATTTCTGCGCTATTGACGACGGATGTATATTGAAACAATTGCAGAGTTTTGTTGGTGTATTATTTGCTTCTATTCACCGCGGTATCGATTTTACATCAGCTGAACTGTGGACTGTAAAAGACACCAAACAAATACTACTTTAACAAGTGTCGTTTTTACATAACCAGACAGGCCATTTTTCCAATGCTTTGAAGCATATCCAACGACTACACGGATCATTTTCAGATGTCTTCGGTCCGGTAGGCCTATCGATGGTTTACGGTAAACGATATCCAACGTTTAATGTTACCAATCGTCCATCACCACTGTGTGTTTTCTTTTGTAAACTCGTTCTTGACTGTCAGTGGGTGGGTTGCACATGTAAATTTGTTTATAAGTAATCCATCTGTTTGTTGGCATCATGGGTTTTCATGGGACTAGTTTTCCAGTGTCGATTAATCGGGTTTGTTTTAACCGAATATTCGAATATTCTCAGAAAGAGAGCGGTTTATCAATAATGTGACAGTCACAGCAGAACTAAGGATTATGTAACTTTGGAATCGATGGATGTTGGTTTTTAGTACTTGGAGAGTCTTTTGAGGGGATTTAAGGTAATATTCCCCAATAATCACCTCCTTTTCGGTAAATTCCTGAAGGTACTGTGCATATTTGTACGGTTATTAAGTTGACATTATCACACAAGAATTGTGAAGCTCATGCCATGTAAATATGATGACGTCAGAGATGTGCTTTCAGGACAACTGAAATGATGACTGCACGCAATTAATCTATCGTTAACATTCTTCATGTATGCTCTTGCAAACGTTTTGGTGTCCTCATAGGCGCAACGGAGGAAAATTATTGGCGGGGCTGTGGATTATTTTCCAGAAAAAAAGTACTACTTTGCCCGAAAATTATTGGGACATGAAGAGACGGTTCTCTAGACGGCTGAATCGAAGGGGGATAGGGTAAACTACCGCCACTTTGAATAGGGAATAAATTCCTTAATGCTAAGGCAATGAAAGACACGCACAGTGAACGAACTTTTATTTCTGAAAAATCATAGGCATATCTGACATGGGTCAGTATTTATGAGTTTTTTACGCTAGATAGCCATTTGATGATCTTTTTGGCTATAAAATGGGAGAATTCAAACAATGTTTTTCCCAAAAGAAATTCCGAAAAAAAAATTTTGCCAGAAAAAATATAACATTTTAACAAATTTGGGGGGCTATATCCCCCTCAGCCCCTTTGACCGTGCGCCCATGGGTGTCCTCACCATCAGTATTAATCACTGAAAGAGGATTCTTCAACCGTAAAGGGAAACTTACTTGAAAACTGCCAATAAGTCGTTGACCTGCATCGTAATCGCCGGTTATTTCCTATGAAACATAGTTAGACTGGAGAAGCAACATATGCTAACAAGTCGGAGAAAATCCTAGTCCAATAGCTGTATAATAAATTGCGATCTCATTAGTAGCCTCGTTTTGAGCCTGAGACTTTTCAAGTGGTAGCCTGTGATCAGTGCATGGCAAAAACGTTTAGCAAAATGAATCCGTTACTTGACGCAATTTTAAATTTTGTACCACAAACCAACTTTTCAAATAATAAACAGTAGGCCTACTGTTAAAGAAATTTTAAAACAAGAAGAGGACTATCATTCAGTGAATTATAAAGAAACAAAGAATCAGTAGGTTTATTTAATGTTTATTGTTGGATGAAATCAAATTAGTTTCAGAAATAATTCTTTGTGAGGGAGTTTATATTGACTTCCTATATTCCAGTATTCATGTAACGAAAGGTTTCAATGCTGTTGTGAGTATTGTGGATAGACCAAACATACTCTCCTTTGTCTTCAGCAATTTTTGTGATAAGGGATGGATATATGCACATCCAGACGGTGCCTTTAGCGTGAAACAGGAGGAGGAACTAGATTTTGCAAGAATATGTAGTGATAATTGTGATACAAAAAATTGGTTCGCTAATTGTATGCTATTAGTATTTCCATTCGTAACAAGAAAGTTTGTAAATAAAAGGCAATACATTTAGCGTTTAAAATAGTATAATTTCTCATGGTAATATGTGCCATTAAACACGGGGACGGGTTATAGCCCACATACATCTGTCATATAATAGCCGTCTTGCTGTTCATTTCTAGTGTTACGGCGTCACCGCACGAAGAGAATGGCCTGCGACAGATTTGATGAAACAGTAACAAGACAATGAATTAGACGTGTCACAACAGAAATCTTGAAACTACAATAATCTTAAAATATACAATTTATGAATGGAAAGCAAAGATAATCATAAAGTTGATTCATACCCAAAGTTCGTTACTAGAGACGACTTTGTTAGAATTCGATTCGAATTGATATCTTCTTCGTCGTCCGGTTATAAACTTTGACGAACTTTATCCTTGATTAGCGATGGCAACAAAACTCCCTTGACTTGGTGCGGGGTATAATTGCTGAATATATCTTCTCCTTTATACACAACAGTATGAGTCTACATAAGTATGTGTGAGTGTGAGTGTGTCTTCTTGGTAGGTCTGCGAACCCTTTTATACTGCAGAAATCTTTAAGACACGAACGACCTGTGTCCGAAGACAAGTGACGTCTTGTATGACATTCTGGGATCTGGACACGTTGCTTGTTGCTATAATGGACGACAACTCTCGAACAATTTGCGTCAGGAGTTAATTCTTTCTGGGACTCCTGGTTTTGAGCCGTCAAAGAACTGATGGATGTCCCAAATTTATCGTACATAGACTACTACCACACTAGCCCAGTCGTCTCCAGTTTGTCTTGCCCATAGGGTCTGCAATGAGAGTTCTGAGCAGCAGCAAATTTAGACGGCTTGAAATAAGATGGCAAAAAAACTTCGACGTCTTCATGAAAATGACTGAGGCAGACTTGGAAGTGAAATCTTCATCTTCAGACCCGATGAAGACTTACAAGCTTTCCTCTAGACAGTAAACCAGCTGCTATGTGGCTCTGACACTGTAGAAAGTGCGTATTTGATTACTGCCCCAGTAGTCTTGAATGGTCTTCGTGTGATTGGCGTAACTTGCCATTGACAGTAACATGCGCTGACGGGTTTCGCACTTACAGAACTTCATGCATCTTGGTATTATATGCTTCTTGGGGTTTAAATAATCCCTTTTTAGTTGGTTTGCAATAATTTAACATATTCAATACGCTTTCTTTCCAAGTCTTCACTGCCTTTCTTCAATGAGTGCTCCACGCCAGTGCGATTCAAAGTATATTCTTCCAAGTTGGTAACTTGCATTCCTGTAATTACATACAACCATCTGCATACATAATTACATGCATCATAAGCGTCTGCTTATGTATTTATACATCGTATACATATAGAGTTACGTACATACAAATGTTTACACACTCATATACAGAGACTCAGAGCAAGATTGTGCCACATGGTTCGGTTGGATGGTATGCTAGAAAGCCAAGGGGAATATTTTGACTGGCGCAGCTCTCTTCCATCCAGGGCTGGAGGAAACGATACTATTAATGAATTTTTCAATTAGCTGTGTATTGTAGCATTGTTCCAACGTTGGTTCTCTATATTCCCTGTAAGGCAGATTTTTATAAGGTTTAACAGTCAAGACTTGGATGGAAATACAAGTTGGAAAATCTGCAAAGGACACTTCGCTTGCAGTTGGCGCTGAAGCTTTACGATATATATAGGACTGGGTTGTCTTTTTGCGTTAAGAATCGTAGAATTTGACTTGCTCTTTAGTATCGTACGACAGGTAAAGGTTCTTGGTCTCTATCTAAAGTACTGAGAAGTATCCGTTTTGGTTAGTACCAGGGTACCTCCAGATTGTTCTTTCACTGCTACACGCTGTTGGTTTTTGTTGCAAGCAACTCCTTTTCGGGGTCAAGCTATGAGTTCCTTTGCAATGCTCCAAGATCAGGCCTGGAGTTGCTTGAGTAGTTGCTTGGATAATGTCGCTCCACCTCCCATTGTTCTTGATCCTGCGACAATCCTCCCAATTGCACCAACTCCACCAGATGCCCATGACAATGTTAAGGATGCGGTAATTTATGACGACTTTGAAGGAGACGAAGATGGGAGAGATGCCGAGCTTCTTGTAAACGATGAAATATCGAACGATGGTTGGATCTTTAATCTCTTTGCTTGACATATTGTTAACATTGTGATATGTTTGTGATCAATTGTTACTCAAAAACGTTTCTTGATTTGTTTTTCACGTATTTTAACAATTGTCCTGAATTGAAGCCTCGAGTTGCTTAGCTTGTTTCTTAGATTTTAGACAAAATAGAGGTCTCACACCTTAGCAACCGAGTTGCTTACTAAAAAACACGTGTATCGTCCTTACAAACAACAGACGATGATTCAAGAAGAAGCTGTTTCGTTTCAAGTTGACATTCTCCAGACAGCATTAAACAGTACAAAGAATCTGTCCACAAAACTATTTTCTTCCAGCTTGCATTATGCGTTTTTTAACAATCCAAGTGGCAGAAAACATGTAAAAATACCTTAAAACGAATTTGAGTATCTGTGAGAAGAAACAAATTGGGCAAAAAATTGAAAGCTGCGTAACGATAACACAAGAAATCGAAAATATTTGAAGGAGTATTTCTTGGTTAAAAATTCTTATAGCGTACACTTTCAACCTCGACATCGCCAAACTCCTGAGAGTGTGGAAATATTTTAGCCTAAAAGAATTCCTTTAGTGTTATCATATATTCTGGAAATAGATGTTTTCGTTGTACATTTTCAATTGCAAGAGACAGCATAAAAATGTTTTAATGACCTGCTAGAGCTAAGAGGCCGCCAGTATTCCTTGCATCCTGGGCAGAGTCACGTTGAAATTTCATTAAGAACAAGAAAACGAGAACAGTGAGCGACGGAATGCTTTTAGGAAGGTCATCATGTGATGTTGTCTGGCAACTATCACACGCGTGAACGAGGCTGTAACATGCCACGACACCATTCCCCACGAGACGCCTCCACTGTTGGAATTCAGCCTAGCGTATCGTATATTTTGTTTGAACGGTTATTAGCATTACAAAAACATGCTAGACTACTCAGAAAACAAGCTCCTTTTAGGTAGGAAGACTTTATTTTCGCAAGTGCCGCTGCACGATAACTTGGGGAGTAGCACTGTTCAAATACGGCGACTTTGCAACTGTTTCCAGGGAGGCTGACAGAGTTGCGATCATCGCATTGCTTATTTATGCCTGATCCCACTTGATATGCGGTAACTTCCTCTCTTCTTGACGAAACGAAACTAGTGTCAAGTAACCGTCCCATAGAGGAGGACGCTGACTATACAGGTCACTATTAACGAATTTCAAGCGGATTTTTCAAGTTTCAACGAAGCTAAAGGCAGGATTTTGTAGCAACAAATAGCGCAGGATTCATCCCATGCTGAACATTGCTGGGTTGCTTCTAATTTTCGTCTTGCAGTCTAGTAATTAAGCCGCAATGCTCAGTTTTCGAAAGCTTGGGGTTTCATTTTGTCTGATTTTATTTCTGCAAGTAAATATAGAAGGAGTATCGTTGGTAAATCGAGGGCAGCAGAATTTAGATGAAGTTCATGGACGTACGAGAAGGGATTCCGAGAAGAAGCATCGAGTTGGTCCCTATCACCGTATGTTAGATGACGCGATTGGACTCAGTTTAGGTTGGACACTTCTTCATGGAAGCCACGATTCAATTCTCTTGGCGTTGTCAATAAAAAAAGAACATAACTTCAAATGGTTTGCTTTTGGATTTAGTACAAAAAGCATTGATGATATATTTTTGCTCTGGATTGGGAAACACAAGGGTTTGCATCACAAGGTGAGAGCACTTTGTTCTTGTTTGCACACGATGTTCTCTGACCTACAACAGGAAAGCCATAATAGATGTTAAGTTTGGTTGCCATAAATCACAGAATAAGTGAGAAACGTAAATATATCTTGGTCAAACAAGTAACTAGATAGGGGACAACTGCCTCTAATAATCCATACAGAAGTATTACAGGTGGCATAATAAGGCGGCGCTGTCGTGCCTCTGTTACATCCGCGCCACCAATTATTTCGCGTATCGAAAAACATACCATAGCCACAGGTTAAATTATTTATTTAGGTCGTACGTTCTTACAGATTGATTGACCCATTATCCCCTCCCTTCCCTCCCAAACGATGGAGGCGACGACATAGCTTGATCGTCTACAGGTTATCCGCACATGATTGATTTGTGACAAAGATTTTGAAGATCACCCAATTCTCATTACAATGATTATGATCACGATCATGTGGTCCACGGTGTCTGAATGAGAGTTGAAAACAAGTCTAAATGAAGTTCCTGTTTCCAAACCCAAAATCATGCTGTGTTGTTAAAAAGTCCTTTTATTAGGGAAGGCCAGCTGCTATCTCATAAGTTTAATTTTTGATTCAGGTCCCTATATTACAGTCCCATCATATTTATAATCAAGAAAGGTATAGCTTTTGATAGGTTTGTTTTCTTGTGCGGATTTCTCGTGCAGGTAACTTAACTGCAATGGTGGGCATTATCCAACATTCTGGTTTACGTTATGAAGTAAACATTGGTCCCTGTATTGCTTGTAACATTGTAATCATAAATTTATTTATGAAAAATTGCATTAACAAGGAATGCACTTATGACATAGGTTAATAGTTGACAATTCTGGGTGCTCAATTTGATTCACAATTCGTAGAATTTTCAGTACTGTGTTATTTTATAGTTTCCTCTTTAAAACGTGTGCTTACATATATATAAAACATGAAGAAAACTGTCTATCCTTTTCACTTTCAACAACTTAAGCGTTAAATATTTATATAAATTAATATTTGACTGATATAGGCTTAAATATCATTTCATACCTAATGTCTGTATAAGTCAAAAGCTGCAAGTTATGGATCAGGTTGTGTCCACTATTATAATTATCTGATAAAATTAGATGAGAATGCAATTCTATCAGGGCTTTCCTGATTTCAATATTTTGAGAGGAATTTTCAAATTTAAAATGATCTAGATTCAAGATAGATATTCAAGATAGATGCTGGTAACAATTTCACCATAATAAGTAGTAACCCATGAATTCATTTCTACAACAAGAGGAATAGATAATGTAAGGTAGATCATCATCATCTTCTGTTTCAAATTAGTACGAAAGGCAATTAAAAAAGTGAGACATTTTAAGTTAGGAATTGAATACATAAACCGAAGAAAAGTATCCAGAAGTGAGAAAGCTTGAAGTTTGAAGGTAGAAAGCAGTAGATGTCGAGAAGGTGAAATTGATTCAAAAGACTGGCATCAAAAGACTGGCATCAAGTTTCAGGAACTATAAATTTACGATTTCGAAGTAAGAAAAATCCAAAGTTTTATATGGGTGGTCAGTGCAGCATTTAAGGACATTGATGTCCAAAATGTTATGTGTAGAAAATGTATAACTCATATATAACTGAAGAACAGTCAATATAGATAGACATCATCTTGATGAAGGAGCATCAAGGTTGAGATTTTATGATGATGTTGAATTAGTATGACTTCAGAACTGTGAAACATGGATTGTATAACTTAGACTGAAATGGTATGTATATATATGTACATGAATATGCATCGTACGGTTGAACCGCTAACATATACATAACTGTGCAGTGTGCTGTCAAGACTACCTGTAGTCTAAACAAGACTACATGTATCAGTGTGTTGTGCAAATAACTATCAGAATATTACAAATGACTCAGTAAGTGACTAGCCTCTTTTTGGCTAAGAGGTGTTGGAGGGCCAGTCAACAACTTGATTGACATTAGCTTGAAAGATACTGGCCTACAATTCTGGACAAAACGTGTTGAGAATTTTGGGTCAGTCCAGCAGTACCCCTCTGATCATTTTCAAATACGTCGTTTCAGAGAGCTATGTTCCAGAGCCCAATAATACCCCAACGGAAAGGCCAGGTTATAGCAGTGAAAGTGTCTGTTCTGTGGCTACCATTGTGATGTATTTTTACTCTTTGACTCCAATTTCACTCGAAAATTCTCAACAGTTTTGTCCAAGATTATTGTAGTAATGGTAGTAATAGTAGTAATAATAGCAATAGTAGTAGTAGTAGTAGTAGTAGTAGTAGTAGTAGTAGCAGTAGAAGAGTGGTAGCAGTAGTTATAATAGAAGTTGCAGTAGCAGTAGTAGAAGAAGGGCAGTAGTAGTAGTTAAAGTGGTAGTAGTAATAGTAGTCGTCGTCGTAGTCGTCGTCGTCGTCGTAGTAGTAGTAATAGTAGTAGTAGTAGTGGTGGTGGTGGTGGTAGTAGTAGTGGTAGTAATGGTATTATTAGTATAAGCAGTGGTGGGGGTTGAGGTAGTAGTGGTAGTAATAGTAGTAGTAGTAGTAGTAGTAGTAGTAGTAGTAGTAGTAGTAATAGTAGTAGTATTGATAGTAGTAGTAATAGTAGTGGTAGTAGCAGTAGTAGCAGTAGTAGCAGTAGTAATAGTAGCGATTATTTGTTAGTAGAAGGACAATGAAAAGTTGTAGTAGTAGAAAGCAGCAGCAGTAGTAGTAATGGTAATAGTAGTAATAGTAGTGACAGTATTAATTGTAGTAATGGTAGTAATAGTAGTAATAATAGCAATAGTAGTAGTAGTAGTAGTAGTAGTAGTAGTAGTAGTAGCTTTATTATGGATAGTAGTGGTTCTTTTAAAGCCATCAAGAACTTCCTCATTTTACATATTGTTTTAGAAAATCACAAGAAAGTTCGTATCTTGCTCAGGGATATTACACTAAAACGTCTTTTTCGATAATTTTCAGTTTAATTGATTTATCCTTTTGCCACATGATTTTGCAACGGCAATTGTTATATCAGCATGGATTGCAAAACGTACTCGCACATAATAGATTTAGGCGAGGCTCTTTTACGTTGAAGGGATAGGACGAGGGGTCTGTTAGTGGTTTTCCTTGGTTGGCATGAAAGTCGATAAACTTCAATGGCTTGTAAAGCCTACCCACACTGACTTGCAACTTACATTACTTTTTTAGCATTATTGTTCTACAACATCTTATTAGATTCTGTTAGTTTTTATGGGCACACGTTGTAGGAATACTAAGAGCTACTGAAAACATCAGTTGGAAAAGCGATATATCCAAAAGAATTCTTTACGACGGACTGCTCAAGATCTCAGGCCAAATCAAGAATCGAAGAATACGAATGACTTGTCCTGTCTACAAGAGCAAGATCACGTGCTTATCAGACAATCGCATGGTCACCATCCCATTTACAAGAAAGTAGGTAGAGTCAACCAATAATCTTTGTGGATAGGCTCATAAATAGATGCATCCCAACAGTACCAGGCAGTTTGAGAGCCTTAAGGAAAATCGCGTAGCAAGGCGATCTTTTATCACGTTTAGCGCATGAGAACGCACCAAAACGTAAAGTGCACTTACTATATACTTCAATTATTAACACCAAGAAAGAAAGCTCTGTTCTAAGAGGAAGGAAGTAGGGAATACTGGAATCAAAAAGAGGGCTAAGGTATTGCATATCACTAACAACCGACCTTTAAACGCTTCAGTTCGCTACGTATATTTTTGATTGTAACAATACACCAGGGAGGTCAATGTTCCGTGGTCCAGTCTCAACATATGTGGGGGTAAAAGAATGGGAGGCATGCTCATGCCACTAACGGCATATCTTTTAACACACCTTTAAGTGCATAGTAATAGCCCAACAAACCGCCCAAGTACTGAAATACAATGCCGTAAATATAATTTATAAAGAGGTATTTTCGTGTTCTGATCACAGTTAGTAAGTGATACTTTATTTCATCTGCATAATTTCATGTATAGTAACTGGCCGTCTTCGATTTACTTCTAGTAATGTGTAAGCAGTCAATTCATGTGCTAAGGATTTTTGAATCCCAATTGAGTCTAATTGGATGCTAAAATCGCACAACTGAGCTGGCCAAGACACAACGGCTATTATTCTTCATTGGCAGATTTTTGCGTTTCTTGGTCACAAGATGTCATAGGTGTTCTTTTATGATTCAATAATGCTGATTTGCAGAATTTGTATTGGTGTTGAAACAAACTTCCAGTCGGGGTTTTCACAACCGAGCGGCTGCAAGAGATGCCACCATACAGGGGGTGCGAAATTTGCAATTTTCACTTCCCCCAAATTTATATGCAAAATGCATGTCCTTTATCAAAACTGGTGTTAGGTGACAACATCTGAATAGGGATTATCCGACGTGCCCTGCTTACAGGGCCAACGTTTATACAAGGACTCTGAATAGAAAGAAAATTTATGCTGGTTATTTAAGTCCTGCTACGATATATGGCTTGGAGGCAGTGGCAATGACAACAAGACAGAAGGAAGAGCTAGAGGTGGCAGAGTTGCAAATTCTGAGATTTTCTCTAGGTGTGACGAGGATTGACTGAATTAGAAACGAATATATCAGAGGAACAGCCATGGTAAGACGGTTGGATGATCAGGTGAGAGAGGCGAGACTGAGATGGTTTGGCCACGTGCATAGGAGGGATGAGGGATATATTGGAAGGAGGATGCCGGAGATGAGAATAACGGGTAGGAGAAGGAGAGGGAGACCAAAGAGAAGGTTAATGGATGTTGTGTGGGAGGACATGTGGGTGGTAAGCGTGACAGAGGAGGAAGCAAACGATAGACTCGTGTGGAGACAAAGGATCCACTGTGGCGATCCCTAAAAGGGAGGAGCAGAAAGAGAAAGAAGAAGAAGATTTAAGTCCTGCAGCCAATATTTATTTCCGTGGCATCCAATACTAGTACCATATTCTCAACAGAGGAATAGACCCAGTTTAGCACTGAGGCAAAAGCGTTGTTATCTAAACATTTAAATTAATCCGACACACTTCGAAATTAAGAGACACTTTTTAATCGGCTTTTAGGCCTTATACTTCCCTTTAACAGGGGCTAGGGCGGTGCCCATATGTATTGAACTTTTGCTGAAGCATAGAGTACTTTAAGACCGGATGCCCTTTGTTTCGTCACCAATGGCCCTTCGGGGAATCGAACCCGTACACTCGGCAAGCGAACTATCCACTGGAACACGGCGGCTCTAGAGAAGTATAAATTTGTCAATATTTGACAAGCCCTGTGTAACTGGGGCTAAACCACTGCATTGCAAACTATCCATGACTTTTGAAAAGAACAATAGAGAAATAAAAAATATGTCATCACCGGGGATCGAACCCGTGACCCACGCTTTCGCGGCGTCCGCTCTATCAACTGAGCTAGGTGACCTCCGCTGTTAACATACTTCTACTTCTCTAGCCATCGTCATCCAGCTCAACGCAATTGGAGAACAGCCTCTCTGCACCATGTAACTTGACCAAGGAGGGACTTCCATCCGGCCCGTCATACTGTTCAAAGCCAGTAGCAAGTATCATTAAGAAGAGAGGATTTGAATCGTTAATATCCATGACTTCTTACGATCAGACTTAATAAGTTTGCTTTCGGTGCAAAATTTGAACATGGGAGTGAAAAATACATTTAATTTGTTAACAATTTCCGCCAGACACTAGCCACAATAATCTTATGGAGTTAAATTTTTGCAACGAGTTTTAATGAAATCAGATTCAGGG
>JAAAKM020006971.1:45737232-45770742 GCA_010016025.2 Alatinidae sp. Z8VKAUB7J3
TTAAGGACTGTGTGGAGACAGAAACTCATAATCTCGTCGTATGCCCTTAAGGTGTTGTTGGGAAGCACAGCATTGGCATAGTGTTGATATTAAGTAACGTTCATGGTACATTTAGTACTACTAACGCACTGACTGAACTCCGTGTGCCATTGAAATTGTGCGTTTTACGTCATATGGTAGATGGTGTGGTATAAATGCCAATTTTGCCTTTTAATGCCACACCCCTTTTCTTCAAGTACATAGCAACTTTGGCTCTTTCCTTTCGACAGGTGTATATGAAATCGAAGGCAATTGGATGACCTTACACTTATGTAATTCCCATCTTTTGTTGTGGGCCCATAGGCCCATAGCTGCATTCCAGCAGTGGAAAGGTAATCATTTCGGTTTGATGAAGTCATTAAAGGCTCTATTTTAGCCTTTGATCAAGACAGCGCAGTCGAACCTACGTGTGGGGAATGTGTGATCAGACTAGCTGTCGCACTATATTCTGCGTACCATATGGACAATTCAATT
Organism: Alatinidae sp. Z8VKAUB7J3; assembly: GCA_010016025.2. Lineage (NCBI taxonomy): Eukaryota > Metazoa > Cnidaria > Cubozoa > Carybdeida > Alatinidae > Alatinidae sp. Z8VKAUB7J3. The sequence goes on from JAAAKM020006971.1 coordinate 45,737,746, forward strand.
TCATGACAAATGTTACATTCCTGTGTGTCATGGTGTGGCTGCCAATGAATAGGGGTATCAATGGTCTGCGTAACGGATGCTTGCAGTGAAAGTTATGCCATTTCTGTTGTCAGCAGATATGTGAGAACTGCCGTATTAAAATCTTTTCAGTTTAAAAATGCCCCACCTGATCGTTCCTCCAAGATGTGAAGTGTTCATCTACTTACAAACAGTGCTCTCCTCTTAAAGATGCCGATGAGCATAAAAGCTGCTAAATGCATTTCTGGGGCTGATAGTTTTATTAGGTCACGAGCCGTAAAGTTAGTAAATAATTTTTTTACTTATTTTACCAAAACATGCACCGTATACAGTTCTGTTGTTAAAGGCTAGGAACTAACTTGAGGTCTGTATGGTGGAGAGAAGGGAATGGAATCAGGAAGTATAAGCAAAGAGAGATGGGAGGCATTAATAAAATGTGCCTACAGGAGCAAGGGTTACACGGAGCTTCTTTGATAACCTTTCAGGAAAGCCCATTCGATACAGTCTTGTTTTTTATATTTAAATGTCTTTAGCTTTTTTAGCGACCTTCTTTTCTATTGCTATCATTTATTCTATATACTATTCTATTCCATTTCTATCCTTTAAGCGTACTTAGATTTATTTTTGTCATAAATTTATTTTATAGGGTTCAATAGAATTTATGACAGAGTGTACAACCATCGAGTACCCATTTGAACTGTACGATATCAAGACAAGAACGTCACAGCTTGGGTAAGTAGAACCATAAAAGAACTCTCATTCCATTTACTATGTATATTTTTATCCTACCAGCGTTATTGGCCGTACCTTGATAAAGTATTTTGCGTATGCCTTGATTCCAAATCAGTCTTTGGGCCATTTTTGATCACTTAAAGGAGATATTAGGAATCTGAACCATCGTAGTAATAATAATAATAATGACATGTTAATGCCTTTATTTGTATTCTTAATGCTGTTTTCTCCTGGCTTGGTAGATGGGACAGTAGGATTCGATATACAGGAGTGTTTAATTAATATTAAAAAAAACAAGAAACAAGAATAAATAAACACACAGAGAGAGAGACGCACACAGACACACACAGACACACACAGACACACAGACACACAGACACACACACACACACACACGCGCACACACACAACACACACAACACACACAGAGAGACACACACAGAGACAGACAGACGCACACACAACGCGCGCGCGCGCACACACACACACACACACACACACACACACAGAGACAGACACAACACACACACATACACACACACACACAGACACACACACACACACACACACGCACACAAGCCAAACAAATAAACGAAACAAACAAAACATCAATAACAACCAGCACAACAACAATCATCAATATAATAATAGTAATAATAATAAACAATATTCTTATATTGTGCGGTCTCCATGCCTAATGATCGTCCGCTCATCACAGTTATAACGCGTCATTCATTTGCGATTGTGAACCACCAATAATTCATACTTGTCACCCTTAATTCGTGCTTGTCACTTTAATTTATGCTTGTTACTCTAATTCATGCTTGTCACTCTAATTCGTGCTTGTCAATCTAATTCATGCTTGTCACTCTAATTCATGCTTGTCACCCTAATTCGTGCTTGTCACTCTAATTCATGCTTTTCACTCAAATTCATGCTTGTCAATCTAATTCATGCTTATCACTCAAATTCATGCTTGTCAATCTAATTCATGCTTATCATTTTATAGTCACTTTTTTAATTAATTTAACGTCGTCTTCTCCTTATTACTCCCCTAAGATGCCTGGTCCATTTTAGGGTCTCAGTTTTCCAATCTAATTTTTCGTTGAATAGTTGCGTTATCAACTATAGAAACTATCTGTTTCCTGTGTAAGAAAAAATTTTCAATGACATTCAAAAAATTGGAGACCTGTGACATGCAAGGCTGAATTATTATAAACGAGAATTATACCTGAATAAACTGCCTTAACGTTTTCTACGATCGAGCCCTGTACGTCTCTTTTTTGCTGCAGGAAAATAATGTTTTTGAAAGTAATAGAATATCTTCGTACGTTTACGGGAGACGCTTAGGGCTTGTATAGCTCATCTCAGCTTATTTACAATTTTAATACAGTGGAAGATGCGAAACTGTTCTACCTTGACATTCTTCTTCAACATGGCACATACCTCGTGGCACATACCATATACCACGTACCCCCAAGTCGACATAAATGGCTCGGTGTCTACGGAAATATAAACTTATTTGTTACTATTGTAGCTACCTTAATGCTATTCGAGATTTAACATTTATTATACTCCAATGTATAATGGTTTACTTCTCTCGATAATTGCTTGATGTTATTTTATACTACTTTTGAGGCTACTTGTTATTTCTTTGTGGTTACAGTCTGTGGTTATAAGATTCTTTTATGAGCATTGTGATACACTTCCTTTCCCAATATGTTTTGAATTCCACATTTCCAGTTTTACATTGCATCTTTCAGGACCGGAATATGAATATATTATACTGATTTGTCTGTATATACTGTGTTTGTTGTTCGTGTATCCAAACCCGGCTTATCCGAAACCTCGCAAATTCGACATTAATTTCCCATTCCAAGAAATGTCGAATTAGAGTGATTGAATTTACAGGCAACGTAAACAACATTACGACTCTATTTTACAGTGCCATCGAAGCTAAATAACTCTTATTTCACTGTGTTATTGAGTATAAACATTCAGAAGACAATTTAGAGACTTTAAGATGGGTCTTCATATTATATTATAGTTTGTTGCAATGTACAAGAGATTTGAAGATATCATCGGATCACGTGTTCGATCCCCGGTGGTGACATATTTTCTATTTCTCTAGTGTTCTTTTCAGATTTGAGGATGTCATTTTATATCGGCTGTTGATAGAGAAATATACCAGTTCATTTTAAATCGTTTTCATTCGGACACATTATATGAAGCTGTGGTCTGTAATTAACAAGAGGTTAAACATCGGTAAATATTGCCGAGTATAAAATCCACTTGAAACGAGTAACCATTGAATGAATGGACACAGAGATTCATTGAAAAATGTGAGGAAATTTTTAGGGTCATTTCCTTACCCTGTGACTGCTACAAGAATTCGTCCTTAGTGATACAAATGCAATTTTTTACCTCAGTCTTACCGGCACTGGCCACTGAACGTGCATTACTAACATTGCTGTAGTATACCAAAAGCGACTTATAGACCGATAGCCAGCTTTGCAGACATACGTCAACCTGCCGTCTTTCTGGCTGCAATCTTAGTGTTCAGGTTCGCGTCTTTTCGGATGCCTGTTTGCCCTTCTTGTAGTGGATCGAATAAACATAGTGTGTAATCGTAGTCGATTTGAAACACACACTCGACTTGACTTGTTCGTATGTGATAAAGTAGGTAAGAAAATGGTGTTGGCAATGTACACAAATGTTTCATCGTTAATAAGACTTACTTAAAAAAATAATAATAAAAAAATAATGAAAAAAAAAATTAAAATAATGAAAAAATAATAATAAAAAACCCAACAAAAATTTTAAAAAAATTAAAATGTAATAATAATAATAATAGTAATAATACTGCGTAGGTAATTTTGGAAATGATACATGTTTGCCTGCCCTGTACCAATATTTAGATGATATAAATTTGTGCAATGATATCACCAAAGATTCGTTATTCCCCGATTTGGTTGTATAACGGCCCTATTCATCGGCATGTTACTAGAACGTTTTTATAAATAAAAGATCTTAAGTCGCACTAGTAATCAAATTTTCTACAAGGATGTTTGATAGGTATGGAGGAAAAGTCTACCAAAAGGCCATATAGTATATGTTGCCGAAAGGACGAGGCTGTCTGTGTGTGAAAAGATCCCTCCCCTTTCCCAGAAATAGAATTAAGTGTAATGCGAGAAATTACTATCTGATGAATAAGAGCATTAACTTCTAGGCCAGTGAATCGTGATTTATTTTTACGTTGTGGGATATTCGGAACATAGAAGTGGCAGAAATGTATCTTAAAACATGTTCTTATAAAAACGGAAAAGTTTATAGATATTCAAAATATCGTTAGACACATAGCAATTATCATATATTTATCACGGGGTGGAGCATTACCACAATAGCTTGCTTTCTTTTTTCACTAACGTGGCTAGGGGATTCGAACCTACGACACATTGGTTTGAAAACCAACACCTTAACCATCGGACCATCAAGTCCAATAAATTAAGGTGAAAAATTTTCAAGTCAATCTTGCCTTGTTTTCGCCTCGACTCAGTGGGTATGGGGAAATTCATTATTTATAATTATTGATTGTGTTTCGGCTTTGAGCCTTCGTCAGTGCCAGAGATATATAAGAACTCAACAGACACATAGCATTTATTGTATATTTATCACGAATGGAGCATTATCACTATAGCTTGCAATTTAAGGGCGATGACCGGACTCGAACCCACGACCTCATGATTACTAAACCACACGCCTCAACCATTGGACCATCAGGCCAAATTATCACCTAAATTATAAATATAAACATATAAACAAATTTACACATATTGATCAAAGGCTAAGCTGGCACCAAATAACTAGAGGAACGGTTTGGGATCGCAAACTTTCCGAAGTAGGGTGAGGTCAACCTAAATAATAGGGGCATGTGCGTGGCTCAAGCCAAATAATGGAGGTAGAAATTAAGATAAAGTAACTTTTAGGAGCAAACGTATCACAATTTATCAGTGTGTTGACTTGCAGGGGTCAAATTGTTCAAAAATTGTTAATTCAATAAGGAGGCATTCAACTGCAAGCCGAATATACAAGTGTTAAAAAAAATTGACTGTTTTCTTTGAGTATGATACGTATTTAGAACCATGGCAACCAAATGGTAGCCTCCCACGCTCTCGTTAGCAATGGGACTACGGTTTCGCCAGAATGATACGGATATCAGAACAGGCATGCATTCTTCTACCAATAGAATCTCCGTTTCGAAGGCTATTGGTCCTCGCAGAGGGCGCCCAGAAACGCAAAATTAAATCCTTGGACCAAAGTGTTTGCACTTTTAACTTAAACAGACAGACATCTCATTCAAGAGAATATGTGAAGCGATATAGTCTCGTCATACATGATCCCGCAGATTGTTACCACAAAAAGAAGCCCATTGAATCCAGCGTTGAAGTCGCACTACCTAAAGCTTTTCCCTCGTATGACTGAGCTGAGTAAACATTCCCAAATAGCCCTGCGCTATAGCTAATAATTAGAGAGTTTCCTCAGAGTGGTGACGTCATTGTGAATCTGATGTGAAACGGAAAGTATTACGTTCCAAAGGAAACATCACACATCTAACTCCTTATACTAAAACAAGTAGAGTAAAAAATGAGTGCAATCTTGTAAGGGGTAGGCCGACATTTAAATAACATGTTGCATTAACCTTTCGTGCACTGTTAGGTGCTACCATTTAAATATATGATACTGTCCTTGTTACTATTTACGTACATGGTTATGATATACTGCAACTTTTACTCGGTCCGTTAAACTTAATGTCTCTCTTGATTTTGATGAGCTGAGTTGCGACTTTCTCTAGCTTTTTGAATTTCCATTAGCTAATCCTTGTAACAGCAATGGTATGCTTTCCAATTACACGAAACTTTTGCTTGGTAAGTGAAAATCTAAGGGATGAGAGTATGTTTGATGTATTTGTTTCACGTAGCAAATGTTTCACTGAATGAATCTTCTCTGATCGGATCCTGTGAAAAAATTTTTAGTTCAGCATTGCTCTTGGTGAGGAAAGAAGCAATATCGGAAAGAAGCTCCTTATCCAAGGGCTATACTTTGTTCCCCACTTTTCAAAGGCGTATTAAAACTCTTTTATGGTACTTTGTATGATTCAGCAAGGTAAACAGAACTGAACTTCAAATAGATTTACTCCGAAAGTGTTACCGAGAAGAGAGGATTGAAATGTCAACAATGAATAGATAGTAGAGAAACAGAAAATATGTCAGAACCGCGGATACTTCTGACTTTCCATCGGTTTTGGACAGATAGACGGGCCAGATGACAGTCCTTCCGTGATCAAGTCACATGGCGCAGAGAGTATGGTCTCCAATTGTATTGAGCTAGATGTCGATGTTAACCAGTTAATGACTAAGAGCTGATGTGGGAATTGAAGACATGGAGTATGTTAACAACGGAGGTCATCTATCTCAGTTGGTAGAGTGCAGTGTGGGTCACGTCGACGCCCGGTGGTGACATATTGTCTATTTCTCTAGTGTCTTTTCAATATTGAAATTTGCTTGGCTTCAGAAGTATGTATACGTCATTGCAAACGTTCGAAAATTATACAAGGGACAAGAAAGAGAACTAAATTAGGATTAGTACTCCAACTACGGTACTTTTTATGGTAAATTATAACAAACCCAGCAAAAATACTAAATTCAAAGCTCTCTTACTGATAATTTAGTTTCAATTAAACGGAGTGCCCTAGTTTTGTTGGGCCAATCAAACTGTAAAAGAGGATGTTACAATCTTTAACCACACACAACCATAAATGAGATCTTTGTTTGATTTGTATTATACTTACAGGAACTGGATGAAACAGAACAATAATACTTAATCAAACTACCCTATAGTCCTGTATCATTTGAATAGACAAGGAGGCAGAGAGATGCCGAAATTTATATGTGGCCTAATTTGGAGAGGCAAAGCCCCCTCGAGGGGGCGAGTGATTAGAATCCAGACACACTATCCTTAAATGCAAATAAAGGAGTGATGTTCTACAGCAGACTGCTGAATCAAGAGCGCTACCCCAGTACCAACCATGATGATAACTTGCGACGTTTGTTGCAGCTTCGAGCAATTTAAGACTGGATGCCCTTCCTGACATCACCAATGGTTCTTCGGAGAGTAGTACTCGCAGCCTCTGGTATTGACGGCAACAGAAACTTAAAACTTTAAAGGAGTTGATTTGCTTAGTGCCTCAACAGTGAATGTAAACTTGATGGCCAATTTCAGAAGTTAAAGAAGCTATTTAATGAATACTGTTCTAAAAATTGGATTGGCTAATTAGTTAAGTTTTAGTTTAGTTCCACCCACCCCTATTTGGGCATTGGGCAGCGAACTTCCTCCATGCTTCACGGTCTGCTGCAGCATCTTCAGCAGCGTCCCATGAGATGGCGGCTAACTTCAGGCCATCTTGGAATGTACTAATATAAGTTGCATATTTTTATAATAATAATTATAAAAACAAATAGGAACTCTGTTCCTAGAAGCATAACGTTTATTGGGGAGTTAACAACCAAGTGATTAATGTTTAGGTTCTTCACTAGATTATTTGAAGCCTTGCAGCAAGTAGATTAGATTCAGAGATGGTAAAGTGTGTAATGACATAACTTACTTGTACATAACTCTCTCACATGTCACATCGTTTCACTTATAATTTATCAGTGTTGTATCAGTATCATGTTTACAGAAATTCAACATTGTAGTCATACAGATAGCAAAATTTGCAAACTTTACATGAAATTAGTCCAAAGAAACAAACATTTTTCACATTTTTTTTACTGTGTTGTAAGCCTTTATTTAATATCCACCTCAGGTACGTCACTGAGGGTTGTCGAGGTAGGGCGTCGCTTGTCCTGTGAGCTCTTGTTTCAGTATTCCACCTACCCTGGCAAACATGTCGCAAAGAAAAATTATACGCATTTCACTTTCTCTACCATGTTTTTGTGTGCAATCTTTCTTTTAGTCATGGGGTACAGATTTCTCATGAATTTCTCATAAAAAGAGTGTTAATGCGTTTTTTGGTCATACTCCTTTCCCATACTTTGGAAACGATAAATAAGTGCTATTCCTGCCATGATATTTTTTGGGAGCTTCGATCGCCTACCCTCCGTTGAAGATCTCTTTATTTCAATGTCATTATAGCTGATGTATCGACTGTATTCTGCTCATACCGGTGTTAAACAACAAAGTCCAAAAGCGTATTTGCTACTTTGTGTAATGCCTATGCTAAGACCATAAACAAACTTTATCGCATTGTAACTTTTTAACTTCAGTAAACATGAATAACTACAGGTAAAATAATTTCCAGCAACCGAACAAATCAAAGGACAATTTCCCTTGCTTCATTTCACTCTTTTTGTCGGCAACAACAAAGCATTAGCTCATTAAGGATATTTTGCTTGAGCCTTTCTCAGAAAATGTTTCTTGAATATTGATTTTGTCGTTATACTTTTCCATGCTTAAGATCTAATCGAAGTATTATTATCTATTTATCTATTTATTTAGTTATTTGTAAGATTTGTATAACAGCGGTGATGAGTTCTTTCCCTACTTTTTTCCCCTAGCAACGCTTTACATGTCTTTGTTGTATTTCGATGAGGTAAAAGCCCTTCCTTACTTACGTAGCCCTACAATAAGCACTGTTTCCCAATAATAGGTTTCATTAAACGCCCCTTCAAATAAGAGCGCCCTCTAAAAAGAAATTCCTCACGCTTTACATCTTTTAAAATTTTCCACAGATTCGCACGTTCTTTGATACTTCGAAGCAAATATGAAAAGAGAACGTCTCCTACAGATAAATATATATCTTCTGTGTTATTTCTTTTAACATTTATAAAAAATACCATTTTATGCCTTTCTCCTGTAAAATTAAGGCAGAAGTTAGGGCTTTTTAATAGAAAATACATGTTAGTGTCTTCTTTCTTCTAGAATTTAGGGGAAGTTGTAAGCGCCCTTTAGAGTATGAGTGTTATATTCGCAGTCTCTCAGTCCAAGACCCCTAATGAGCAGTGAGCCCAATTTTAAAACTACCCTAAATAGACTGGAAAAAACCCAACCAAACAGGCAGCTGGGGCGTCCAAGGGAAATGCCTCTCAATTTAGGCTACCGGGTAGAGACGCAAGCCATGAGACAGACTCAAACGCCCAGTAGGACTGCCTCTCACGGATCATGAAAAGAGTCTGTCACCAATGAGAATAGATAACACATCCATTCCTTGCCTGAGGCGGGATTCGCGCCCCTCTTAGTAAAATAACTTTCGAATAAACACCAGAAACAATACCAAATTTCTTTGTAGGCCCCATAGAATTCCTCGGGACTGATGACTTCTTAGCTAGCCTGTTCAGGCCAGTTCTCAGCCGCTTAGTAGCCTACTTTAGCGAATTACCTTAACTTTGCAAAGATCTGCAGATCCTGTAAAATCAAAATAAGAAATTATTTCGTAATGTAAGCAAAAGACAGGGAACTACGGTTTGTCACATGACTAGAGGTAGATCATTGCCTTGTTAAATTGACCAATATTTGTTAAGTCTAAGTACTAGAGACACAATACAGAAGATTAGTTTGTTCCCTGTGCATTGTGCAAATTTTATGCTCTTACTAGCCGACTGAAAATCTAAACAATGAAATCCTTTGCGGTAAAGATCCAGTAGGTTCATAATAATTATCACTTGTTCACACTTAGACATTGAGAGTTCTGATAGGTAAATGATAGGTGTCATCATACTACTCACAATTTGTATGCTCATTCTTGACTCATGCTTGTAGTCGGAAAAATCATGACAGAATAATTCTGCATCTCACTGTCCAGCAAAGCTATTCCCAACTTTTGGTGTGATAGAAGCAGAACGCAGTCGAAGGCAATACGGATGCTACCTCTCTCCTTAGCTTCTACTACTACAGAGGTAGGTGTGGGCGCCATGTCAAGTCAAGTTTTGACCGCTTCTCTCAGCATATCTGGTACTCATTGGCCACCTCATGACCATGACCACACAGGACTACTTCTTCCAGCATAGCTGGTGTCCATGCCTGAATAACCTTTGCTGGGGTCTTATGAAAGAGAGATTTTGTCAGTGAACTGTTCCTACAAAATGCCAAAGTCAGAAAGACGGAACCACTTAAAAATTGGTTTTATGGCAGTGGCCACCTAGTTGAAGACCCTTGAGGTTTAGTATTAAGTAAATAGAGGTTAGGGTATCAGCCATACAAAATAGGTAGAGAACTAAAAACTAACGGAATTTTACAAACTCTGCACGAAATATATACCGAAACATAGCTGGAAAATGTAGAAAAATTTAAATATCTTGTTGATGCTTTGAAACATGAAAAGCACAAAAATCACATACGTTCTTAATCTAGTTGTCTCCATGGTGGGCACTTTGACACTGCCCCCCCCCCCCCAAAAAAAACCCAACAACAAACCATCTGCAATTAATGGGATTTAACTTAATGCATTGCCAGAAAATGTATAGATAATCATCAGTCATACTACCATGATGATGCAGCACACTATTACCGGATATGCCCCAAAACTTTTATAAAGTCATAACGTGTTCTAAAGAAAGCCCTGATATCGTATTGATAGAATGATAAAATGTTCCACGCTGAGAAATTGTCCTTTGGCGACTACAAAGTAAGTATAGCATATATGCACGAACTCAAGGGATTATTTCGTACCCACATTTATAACATTAAGTTTGGCTTTTCTCTTTTTAATACGTCGCAAAGTTATAGCTCTGTATTTTAGGCTCCAGAGACGAGGCTTCTGGTAATAAATTAGAATTTAGGCATAAGTTATAATCTTTCCACCGCGAGAGTTCAAAGTTGGGATAATTCTTCTTCTTTTAAATGTAGTATCCTGCAAGGACTTGGGCCGTCATGGCCTTCCTCAGCTCTTTCTCTCTCTCTCCGTACAACCTCATGATTTCCATTCAAACTAAAGATACTTTCTCGGCTACTCATGTATGTTATCCTTTGTGTACCTCTGCTTCTCTCTTCTACCCTCTATTTTGCCAATTAAAATCAAAATTTCTAAGCTTTGTTTTCGCACAACGTGTCCTAAAAACTTCAACTGTTTTTTCGAATGACTTTCATTACTTCCAACTTCTGTTAAAAGTTAATCATTGGATTTTCTTTCAATAGTTATTTATGTTTCTTATTATGAAAAGTGCATCAAATAATACATTTTATTTCTGAAATTTAGAGAGTGCACAACTTGGCTATGTATAGCTGAAGTGACTTACAAGCATTTGAATTCTGACATTTTAATAGATTGATAAGAACGTTTCAATGACTTATGTGTTCACCCTTAAGACTCCCAATATTTCGAGGAATAAAAATACGATTTATAATATCTTACTGAAGCTTATTTGTCAAATTGTTTAATAGATAATGATAATTTTTATATGTCTTTATTAGCATACAATCCCAGTAATCACCGGTATGGGTATGGTATACATCTTTTGCTATCACAAAAGTTTTGGATCAGGCCATTCCTTGTTGCTATCACAAAATAAATAATATATTGCTCTTACTGCACAAAGAAGTATGATAATTTATTTTTAACTTCAGCATTTGTTTCTCGATTTCACCCTGTACAAAAACGCTGTCACTACAAAAAATATTTGACGTTTAATGTATTTTAATGGTTAAAGCTACATGACATTTGGAGTAAAGAAATGATGATAATAATAATACATTTAATAGATTTTGAGGGTAGTTTTGTAGGATTAGCTTCTCCGTTTCTGGTCTTTTAAGTTTACCACTTGACATCAACAGCTTCTACATGCTCAATATGACAGTTAAAGGATAATTGACCAACGACCAAACAGCATGCTCGAGTCAATGGTACTAGATTTTAACAATTGAGCTAACAAGTGACCGTCGTATTTAAGTCCATTATTTATTGGCTATAATCACTAAAAATTTTCTACAACATGATAGAAAAATTAGATATGGTTACGTGCATCACAATATTTAATTCCCGAAGTAAAAATATATAAGCACCGAACCTTTTGGGGGTAAACGATACCCACTGTAGTAATATCAATACGATGCTGAATCAAATTTATTAATCTCCGATTGATAGTATAAAACATCCACAACTTACAAGCTATTTTGTATTGTCTCCATGGCCATATTTCATAAATGCACCTTTACTTGTCAAACTGATTTCCAAGAATAAAGAAGACTTTCAGCTGAGCGAGCTTTGATTTCAGTTAAACTAGTATCTACTTTAAACTGTTGAAATCTTACATGGTGGAAGGTGAGATTTTAAAATATAGTGGTAATAGTGCTGGATGTTTTCTCTGACAAACTTGAAAATAACTGTGACGTGGAAAAATTGCGAGGACAAGTCTCCTGTTAGAAACTTAGAAATGTAGATTTAGGAAGAAAACAGTTTTTCTTGGCAATGTAGATATTTTGAATTAAGGGAAAGGACTAGTTGCCCTTTACCCCTCCTCCAACAGATCAACATTTTTCCTGATTAATTAGGACTAACGTTGCAATAAAATCAGTTTTTCTTCATTTTTTTAAAAAGTTTCTAAAGTTATAGATTTTTTTGAAATAGCAGTTATAACGCTGCTTCTTCGGACATTATATCCGTAAAATTTAATTTGAGTAAGTATGGCAGGAATTCCCGACATTAAGTCTTATTAAAATTTCTAACAGGATATTCGAAACATTATCATGTCTAAGCCTCAACTTTTTCAACAATAATATACTTTCTAGTGTTGGAAATATTTCTCATGTTGTAGTTAAGCTATAGAAACATTACAAAACTCCTATGGAGGAGAAACGTTTATTCTTTGCAAAGAATAAGTACATTTCTGTGAAAAAATAAAAAGTAGTGTAGACTGTAAGAGCAAACAATGCTACTCCTTGTTACATGTTGTATAAAAGCAAAGATACCATCAGTAACTTCAATTAATATATTAACTGTGGCATACAATGAAGGATTAAATATATTTGTTGAATACAAAATTTGTTGCTGGAGTTATTCAATTTGGCAAATATGAAAGTTTAAGATTTTTCTCGCTCCTTCCGTTTTTAAATGTAAAAATTCTTCCCTAGACTTACATCTCATACTCTATTTGTTTGCTTACCCTTTTTTAGTACGTATCCTAGATCAACTTAAGCAAAAAGCCAACATCCGTTTGTACGGAATATATTACTGGAATGTTTTATACAGTTCTGAGATTTACTTGGCTTCTAAAATTAGAAAAAACTATGATTTTGCAAAGAATGAAACCCTATTGAGGTTTTTCTTTGAGACTTTAAGACCCGCGTATAAGACTTTCACAGTCTGTTACTAACATCAATAATCTAAACCTAATCTATAAGCTAAAAGGTTCTTCAAGTATTTCCCCTTTAGCATAAATAAAATCTGGAGTAGCTACTAGATATGAGTAAGTGTGAAACAAACGCCTTCAGAAAGAAGGCAACAAATTATAACAGCAAGACCAAGAATCTTAAAACATTTTGGAACATAACATAGGTTCCCTTCGTGTACAAAAGTGCTGGGGCTGTGCAAGTAGTTCTTTGCATAACAAACCACCCATACGTAAGGTTGATATGTTTCACGATACAAGAGGTCTAAATGCTTTGTACTGTAGAGAACAATAATGAATATTCTTGGGGTCTGGGGTCTTCCACTTTTTCCAAGAGTAATGTTTTTCTCTCTCAAGGAGAACAAAGAAAACACAAAAGCAAAAGAGAAACAGCGAGTCCATTGCTAATCTTTAATTATAAAGGGTACAAAATCCTTTCTGTAGAACAATAAGAATGAAAAGAGCAATATTTGATCATTACCTAGCCCCTATTATTTTTGATTTGATGGCGTTGCCTGCCCTCCCTCCCAAAGTAGATAGAGAAACAACAAACAAATACATTTGTGCTATCAAAATATTCTTTCAGTCTGTGATCCATCCCAAAGTAAAGTCGCAATTATTGACAACTAATAATATAGCATTTAATATTTTATATTTGAGTTAATAAATTGTATGGATTCATAAGCTACTTTAAGTATTACACGTTTGGCGATCTTCAGATGTAATGAAATCAATTCCAACCATTGTATAGGCTTTAACTGTATATAAAAGTATATATAAATCATTCTTTAAGAGCATTACCTCTATGGTTTGCAATTTTATAAACACTAGGAAACTGACGCTTAGGGATAATTCTTTGTATAAAGCTGTTCATTTGTGGTAAATAGGTAGTACAAGTACGGTGTTTAAAGGGTGAGAGATAATAACGAGGAAATTGCAGTAAGTTTTCGAATTAACAATGTGCTAACAAAATGGCCGAAGTCACCTTCCGTAAAAAGGCTTATGTTCAATGCACGAAAACAATGTAAACAACGGGGGGAAATACCTAACACAAACAAACTCCAAAACAAAGTAACCAAAGTGTTGAATCAGTCACTAAACAATAAAAAATGTTAAATGCTTAAAACGCATAGGAAGGTGATGGTAAATTACTAGAAAGAGCAACATATGGAGATCTTAATGAAGCTTAAACTAGGATGGACATGGCGTTGAACAATACAAGGCTTAAGAAATAGGATTTTCGTATACTTGGGAAGTAATCCATTCTCTTGGCAGAATTCGTTTATAACAATATCTTACTCGACCTTTTTAGGTTGATAGCGATTGTCTAAAAAGGTGCTTGTCGTCTAAAAGAAGAATATGTTTTTGTTCAGGTTTAGCATTGTTGGACAGTTTTCTAAACTACTGCTGTGGAAACAAGGTACAGGGGTCCTATCTTAGGAAAATGGAGCTTTTATGACTTCTCGTGAACAACGTTAGAAGTACAAACAATATGCAGGAGAGAATTCAGGATGTCTATGGTCCCTATGTTTGTTTTGAATTGCTTTGTCTTATTACATCACGAGTGTTGCCACTGTGTGTTACCTAGCCCCTTTTACTCTCATTCATGTTTGACAGGCACCAGGAACTAAAGATCTGATCCGGCTCACCTATTTACATTCCTTCGATCGATATTTGTGATTATCTATATTTTGACTCAGCTGTTATTGTCATAATGGCCATCAAAAATATAATCAGCAACCTTAAATAAATTAGCTTGAGCACTTTAACGTTTTGAATAACGGCCCTGGATCATTTTTAGCTACATTTCACATTACCACTAGTATTCTTTATTATAAATTTACCGCAATGGAATTGCTTCTATTATGATTGATATAAAATTTTCTCTAGAAAAAAGTTGTGCGACATGTTACACCTCGACTGTAGTCTCAAATTTTAACATGGACGGCAGAAAAAAAAGTTTGTCCGGTTCTAACGTCAAATATCATTTCACTGATAAAATTGTTGGTCAATCCTATATCTTCAAGGTACTGGGTAATTACTTTAAGAGAGAAATATTGTTGAGATATGGGGTAGTTAGAAATAGAGAAAATTTGTTGCAGTAACTTTGTATATTCCAGTAACAATTTTCCCCGCTTAGTAAAATCCTCCCTTCTCAGTTCGAAACGTAGACTTTAGTGGAAGTAAAGTTCGTTATCAATACTGATATTTAAGATATCATGTTTGGCATGGCATGAGGTGTGCCCGGATCAGAAAGCAAACCTGTTAAGAACACGCAATTATCGACCATTACAAATGGGTCAAATATCTTCCTTGTGTTAGTTTCACAGTTGCCAAGATATTGCTGTGTGAAAAAATAAAACCTATTTTCTAGAAAGTAACAAGCAAAGTATCTTTAACGTTTCAGCTTGACATTTGTACGTAGAATAGTAAACAAGTTTGTTTGCTGGTACAACAATTACCTTTCAGTACGGATCATTGGGTTTTGCTCTTTCGCTATTATTTCATCAACAAACTAGTTGAAGTTGAAGTATGTTTTTCATTTCTGTAATCAAAATATATATTAACAGACAACATGTTTTGGATTACTCTAAATTAAAATTTTTACAAAAATTACTACCATTTTGCCAAAAAATGTCACTTAGTAGATAAAGAACCATTTTCAAGGTCGGTAACAATTAGAGATTCGATTTTGTTGGATCAAAACTGTTTTTGGCTGTAACATTGTAAAAAAATCACACAAATAGAATTAAATGCCATATAGATAGCTTTTCACTAGCAACAGTTAAGTGAACTAAGACTCCGATTGCTAAAAAAGTGAAATAATTTTGCCTTGGTTGATTTAATGTGATGTAAGGATTGACTCATTAGAAGATTTTAAATGGCAGTTATGAAAACAGTATTTTATTACAAACAAATTGTAAGATCCATAGGAAAGGTGGTTAGTTAGGACTTATAGAAAATTGTGTTTGTGAAAGATAATGATATTGTTTTCATAACAACTTTGATTGATTTTGTGAAGCGAGTGTTTTGTCACGAAGTGAAACAAAACCTAATTGAGCAGAACTTGACAATTACGACATGATCAAAGAAAGTGAGAATTTTGTCAGATACATGATTTATGGCCATCCAGGGAACTGCATATGTATAAACTATAATGAAGGTGCATTTTCAGTGTAAGTCCAGAATTAGTATCAACCAATTATTACACTATAAACAGTAATATTGACATTTTTGTTTGGTTTCTGAAATGTAGTGTCCATTTAAGAGTTTGTTGCATGATGTACCGTAAATTACCGATTAAGCGCCCAGGAGTCAAATAAGCGCCCATGCTCAAATAAGCGCCCAGTTTGGGAAAAATATTTCCCACAAGCGCCGAGGTCCGAATAAGCACCCAAGTCCTAATAAGCGCCCAGGTCTGGACAGCGAAGACGTCGATACAGCAGCTCTAGAGTTTACGCTTTTAGAAGATGATGCGGAAGACAATGAAGATGTATTGATTGATTAATTGATATATTGATTGAGCGTTATGTTTCAATCTAATTCTATAAAAAGATCATGTATGTTTAGTTATCTGTTTTTCCTTTTCTTAATAAGCGCCCTGGTCCGAATAAGCGCCCAGTCCGAATAAGCCCGACCCAAAAACCTTTGTTTTTAAATAAGCGCCCAGGACGCTTAATCGGTCATTTACGGTATAGACAAATTGACCTTATATAAACAATTAAAGTATTATTATAGTACTTTACTACTTTCAATTTATGATCCTTGATAATATACCGAACAATCCACGAATGATCTGAGGATGTTGTCTACATGAATTTAATTACTGTCTACGTTGTCTCTGCACTATGAAATGATGCCGATCAGGGTTTGAGATTTTAGCACAGGGCCAATCCATGAATATCCAGTAATTTATAAGGGCGTTTAATTTTGCTAAGATCTATCTTCAAATTACATTTCCACCCTCTGGCCTACACGGATCTGCACTATTGTTCTTTACATGAGTTTGCTGTCAATAGGGCCCAGGTAGAATATAAAACTAGAAGAACAGAGTAAAAGGTAAAATATATTGAAGAAAGAAATATTATTATTAATGTTTTGGGTATGGAGAATACTATCTCGTACAAGGAATTCCTTACAAAGTTAGGTATTGAGTTCCTCAACTATCATCAACTATCTATGCTCAGTAAATCAGCAGCACTAACATGTATGTGTCATTACAACCAAGGTGCATTAAATGACCATATTGTACATAAAATATTTCTTATTCTAGTTATTTTGGCTTTCCTCTAGGAGTTTGGTGGAGAACAGATTGGAAAGACTGCCGACATTCATAAAGCAAACCAGTGTAGTTAAATTGTAAGTCATAAGTTTTAGTTTGTAAAAAACAGCATGCAATAATATAAAACAACAATGCTAAAGAGAATTACAAGAAGTTTTGCAATTATTTTTATCTCAATATTTCGTATCTTCACGAAGATACATATTCATAAGAAATATTCGTATTCATTGATCTCTCATGAATATGTATCTTAGTGAAGATACGAAATATTGAGATAAAAATGAGATAAAAATGATTGCAAAACTTCTTGTAATTTTCTTTAGTATTAAACTTGTTGCCCAATCTAATGTATTCAAAACAACAATGATGTTTCAATAGGTCTTATTAGCAGCATGTGAAACTGGTGACAAACTTTAAACTTTGAAATTAAGTATGTTATATTTGTAAAGTTCCCTCTTTCCTATTTACATATACCAGCCTATGATAAAGCTAATAAGATTTGAATGCAAAATGTATATATTTACAATTCAGCAGTAACATTTGCCTATGCTCTCTACACGTGTGAAAATCTTTCCTCACTAATTATGTTGATGATGTCGTTTTAACCTTTGCAGCCTCGCAGTGTGTAAAATTGTGAGTGTATGTCAAGCGATCACTCCAATTCCATTGCAACACTCTCTCTATTTCACGAATTTTATTCTAATTACTATTTCCAATGTATTTCCAACAGCCTGTGAAGTAGTTCTCCGGGTTTCAGGTTAAGGAGAAGTTTCCGAGAGTGCCGTTCAGTAAAGAACTAACTTTACAACTCCATCACGTAATACTTGCACTTGCCTTGGAGGAAAGGACAACAATTTTTCCCTCTTAACATGGTTTCACTCTTTTCTTCGAATTTTTTTACTCTCCATCTTTAATTTCTTACTAGCAAATCCCTCTCAACTTTTTGAAAATTAAATATATTTAAACATTCTTTAAACAAAGGGGCCTTCGTTGCATGGTTTTGATGTTGTTAAAAATTGTCCTTGATATATATAATTGGATAATTCCACGGTATTCTTTAACTCTTCACAGATCACTACATACATATTAGTCTTTTATATCTTTATAGTTCGTCGTCATGTGGTTCGGACAGTTATCTCCCTTCCTTATTTTAAAGTCTCTGAAGTTGACATTCCTTAAGCTTACAGTCATGCAACCTCCTTTTACTGTTCTTGCAATTAATATGCGTTGTACGATTTCTTAGCAGAAAACCATTATTCAAATATCTCTGGTTGTTTCTTTACTCAATATTTAAATTGTAGAAATTGCCATACCTTTCCAAACAAAATATGTAAACATACATCAAATTTTATTTTGTTGTATTTGTTTTTTATTTTTCCTTTAAATTGAAATAAATTATAGGTTTTCTAAAGTTGATATTATCTTTCATTTTTGTAACTAAACTCAAAAGTTTCATTTCTTACACATGTAATAGTTTAATATACCGTAAGATGTTAGCTACATAACATTCGCCTGCTTGTAACATATGCCTCTTTGCATTTTCTATTTTTCATAGCACTCTGCAAAAATTGTATCGAAATGGCTTATGTACTTTCTGTGAATCTGACAGTATTATATCACTTTCTTTTAGGGATGCTTCCTATAACATGATAAGGCATGTACTACCATTTGACATCAACGTTCACAAATACCTTGAAGAATTGTAAGTAACAAGCTATCGTGTGTTATATTATAGAAAAATACCACTAAATGTACAGTACTTCACAAATTTTATTTCCTTGTTATTGTTTTGTTTGCCTAAGCACTTCTTATCTAGTATGCAAAAATAACGGCTGTTTATCTAAATATGCATTTTTGACAATGTTTATAAAACAATGTTGAGGTAGGACTGCTAGAAAATAGTAGTTGACCATCAATAAATTCATGACGAATTCTTAAAATTTAAATCATGCCACTTTTATCCGATTTACTCCAACATATGCAACGTGAATGGAATGCACAAAAGAGATCCCAACTATGAATAAGCTAGTATCAAAGATCTTTCTATGCACCTTAGAAAGTTTAAGCAAAATTACTTGGATGTACAATACCTGCCTTCGATTTATAAGCAGTTAAATCCTCCAAAGAATTGGAGGTTTGTAGTAAAAAAGAAAACTAGATCGGTTGAGGGAATTTGAACTAATACCTACTATTTTAAGTTAAGCTCGTCACATCCAAGCCCAAAAGGTTTGCATATTTCAGGATTAGTCCATGGTAGTTGTTCCAGAAAATCGCTGTAATTTCAAACCACAAAACCGTATGATTCCTTTGCTATAAGAAGTAGTTATTTTGTCTACCACAGCTACATAAAACCTGCATTGTAACTAACCGCCATTTTACAAATGGTACGTGAATAGCTGCGAGCTGTTCGGGTTACTAACTTTGAGATTATATCAACGTTAGAAGTTTACATTAAATGTAGATAATAAACAATGAGACAAACCAACAAAGCAGAAAATAAGCAAACAATTCGACGCTAGGCAATACGAAGTCCTATCAGCAATATGGCTAGTCACTACAAAGGGCGAGTTTTTATAATTTATAAAATCTGCGGATGTGATGGTCAGTACTCGGCCATTTTGTCGGTCATTCTGACGTTAGTACTCTGAGGAGTGTCAGACGAAAAAAGCTTTTAACTTTTTACTTATGGAAAGTTTTTTAGACATTAAGTTACGCTTGAAATAATTTTAATGCTAAAAGCTGTTCTCTTCAACATGGAGTACGCCTCTGTTTTATTGGCAAGCACAAAGTTTTTTTTAACGTGCAAATTCTCACAAGCTTAATGAATTATAACATTCCACCGACAATGCTATTCTAAAGAGAATTGTTTATTTTGCCTATGTGTCCTTGCACGGCTTTGATTTTTAGAATCTGTTACCCTGTTAACACGGGTACACATTCAAACTGGTACGGATCCAAATGGGTCCGATCCCGTATAAACACCCTAGAAAAGGGATCAGATCCATTTCGATCCAGAACTCTGCATGCTAATCCAATTAGCAAATTAACGGCTAGTTGTATTGTTCGTGTTCGTGGATCCAAACTGGTACGGATAGCAGATCCAAACTAGTTCCGATCCACCAGATCCTGTGTAAACGCAAGGCCGATCCGTACCAGTTCTGGATCCATTTGGATATGTACCCGTGTAAACAGGGTGTTTAGCTAACATATTATTAATCTCAGAAGTAAATGCAATCAAAAGCCAACCCTGGAAGCTTAGAGCTTTCTCACGGAAAGAAGAAAAAGATCAATGTAGAAACCAATATGTTTTGCAGTAGATGTTAAGCAGAAACGTTCATCAAGAATATTAAATTCCTTTAAAGCTTTATCTCATATTATCCTGGGAAGTAGAAATCTTTTCTGTTTAGTCGACTAGTATACACACATTGCTTCTTATCTATTCACAGTATCAAGATTTTGCAAATGAAAGTGCCCTTTGCAACTTGAGTTGATGACGTGTTACACGAAACTGATAGAATTCTTACATTTGATGTAGAAAAGGTGTCAAACGCAAATTATCAGAATTGTTCTCAGGGATTAGTATGTTAAAAATAACTGTTGCTAGACATCTCCTTTTCATTTGCAGTAAATGTCACATCAACCTGATTCAGCAAAAAAGTCAGTTTAGTAAAACGCCAAATATAGAAACTTTATTGACAACGTTTCGTCTAACAGACTTCTTCAGGTCACTACTGAAAATTGGCATGGCAGACAAACATCAACGATTTATTTGTTAAAAAGTGAATTAACTTTTTGTTATCCAGCATATTTACATTATTTCGTTATGTTTTAATATTTTGTTACGCAAATTTCCTAGTTAATTATAATATATTTTAAGTTAATTTTTATGTGTTTTTTTTAAATCTAATCACAACGATTCCTTACAGACTTTAGTCCACTATGACCAAAATTACATATAATACACAAACGCATTAGATAATAACAGTTAAGATGAGAATTCAAAATCTTCATATTAAGGCCAGCATGTTAATAAGGGCATTTCAATCCAGTCCGACGGCTGGACGCAATTCACAGAGTTGCCAGTATGCCTAGGTTTGAAGGCTTTAATTTTTGCCAAGATATAGAAGCCATTGAAGTGGCCTGGAAGCGAGTAGTCCTTTCACTTAAGATTGATGGCGACTTCAAGCAAAGGTTCCACTTGTTACAATAACGAATAACCTTTAACGACTGCACTAAAATTAAGATTCATCTTTCTGCTCAACCTGAGGAGAAAACTTATAGGCTGAAATTCATTTTTCTATTCATCTTGGGTGGCAATCGTCCCGGCTCCACTTCATGTTTCCGTCAACTTGACTTGAAATTCGCCTTTGACATGTCTTGAGTAGCAATCTTACAGGTTAAAATCTACCTTTCTATTCACTTTAATTGCACATCCTTGATTATCTGAGTTCGGAATTCTTCGACATCCTTTTGCCGAAATTATTGATATATAGTTAACCAACAATATGGAAATGGCAATCCGAAAAAAAATCTCAAATACTGACTTGGTTGTGGTTTCCCCAAGATCACTTTTGGTGTTCAGAAGCAGAAGTCCCCAAATAGTTTGTGGTACAAAACCAGGGCATTGCAAAGAAATAGCGGAAACATTAAGCTTTTTCGTCCGACACACTTCAGAGTACTATCGTCAAAATGACCGAAATGAAACCTTGTTAAGGATAAGACCCGACCGTATTTTTGAAAGAGCCAATCAGAATTTGGACTGTCTGAATGGCTTGTGCTTTTCAACCAATCAGCGTCCACTACAACTAAATTAAGTGAATACGCCTATTGAGAAAACGAAATTTTCAGCTATTTCGTGCAATAGAGGTTCTGAAAATCAAGGATGAACTGTCTTAGAAAACGAACCGGATCTATAGCAAATTACTATTACTTCCAAATATATACAATCACGAACTAAGCTTGTGCTACGTATAGGTCAATGGATATCAGCTAAGGAAAGGAATGACCACAAAGCACAGTGGAGAAACACAGTAGCCCGTTGCAGATTGGCTGGCAAAACGCAGTACCCATTTTTTAAAAATAAGCAACCCAGTTGCTAAGGCATCATCCCTCAAATTAGCCAAAAAATTAAGTAACTTGCTTAGCAACCCTCAGCCCTGACATTCAGTTAGCAAACTTTTTTCGCGGAACAAAATTACAAATTTTCTTAAAAATAAAGACAGAAGATTTTTTTTCGGATTTGAAACACATACCTTAGGGTACCTTATTACTCTAGTTTTGGCAACGTGTGGACGTGTGTGAAATTTTTGGGTGATTTCATGATTCGGTATCACAGAGAAAAAATTACCTTAGCAACCTGTTAAGCAACTTTACCTCTGAAAGTGTACCATACCACTAGCAATCTTAGCCCTGACCCTGAAAATCAAGTTGCTTATATAAAAAAAATGTGTAACGTGTTTAGAATAGAATACAAATGGCAGTATTAGTTCCTGAATCGATTCTTTTAGACACAAAATAAGCGTAAAGGGTGCCGCCGTTCGGATTGAGAGTTTTCCTTGAAACCCAATAACTGGTGTTCGATCTCAGTGATGGAAAGTGCTGACACAGTAGTCTCTTACAGATCCCTGTCGAGGAGTGGGCTCGATACTGAAGTTACCCTTAATGAACAGTACAACCACCCAAGCAGGATAGTTGGAGCATCCAAAGGCAACGGTCCTCAATTTAGGTTGCCTGGTAAGGAGGTAAGCCACGGAAACGTTTAACCACCTATGACTTCTAGTAGGGCTGCCTCAAACTAACTGGGAGCGTTTTTTATTAAAGAAAACTAGTCCTACACACAATCCTATATCGAGGTTAAGAAAAGAAGTTGTTTATACCACGCGTTCCAGAATTTAGACTACGACATGTTAATAATAAGTAAAATCAAACACTGCAATTTAATAAATTGCCTCAAAATATTCCAAATTCGGGAAATCACACTAGTTTACATTTATCTAGAAGGAATTGCTCTACTGGCAACAGTAGGTGGAAAAGTTTTGAAGCAACTACAGAACTACGGTTTGTATATTTTAAATTCCAATTGTCCGGTGCTTTGGAGCTATACTTGTTACTTTTAACAAAAATGCTGCCCCTTATTTAAGATATCGAAAGACATTGAGTTAAAACAACACGTAACAGTTTCAGTTTATCCTATACATATTCAAGGGCTCAAGTGTCTACTTCTCAAAATGCTACGTTTCCACGCATTGAACCTAATAATTACAACATATAGAAAGCGCAATACATCAAATAATGACTTCATTCCTTTTAATTACAATTCAGTCATGATGTACTAAGATGTACCATCCAATAAAACATACGTACAAATACAAAACGTGGTATCCAGAGTCTAACAATTAGGTTTTTGCTAGTATCCACCAGTAGACATACTATGTTCCTTCTGTAATCTTGTATTGTATGTCTTTGAAACGACATTCCACGCATCCATATACCTATCCATACACATTGCCAGGCATTTCTGTGGAAAGAGGAGAGACGACTTAATGGCGAATTATTGTAATGACCAAGTTCAATAATCATAAATTTGAAAGTATCATCCAGTATCTTTTCAATATTTATCATGAATTAATCGCAGTAGGGCTGAAACTGTACATGTAAGGAGTGGTATTTAGAGTAAATTGACCAAAAAGTCCAGGAAGAAAGCTTGGAGGAGAGGGGAGCTAACCACAAGGTATGCCACAGAAAGCGAAGGGTGTACATGGGGGACGGGGGCTAAAGCACCGTCATGATGCAGCATCAACACTACTTTTCAAACTTAATTTTTGCAGGGGCTTCTAAGATTAGCTTAACATCATGTTAATGTTTGAAACAACCTTAATTGTATTGACAGCATGTTTCATTGTACTATTTTACAGTAAAATCAAACAGGTGAAGAAGATGAGATTCTAGTGACAATATGTTTATGGGTGATGGCAGCAAAACATTGGCAAGAATTTAACACTGTTCTGCTCTTGGAGGATCTCTTGGCTGCCACGTTATTCAGCAGACAGTGCAAGTTTGATAATCAAAAGAACACTAGATCCGCTTCACCTATAAATAAAGGTAGCATGGAGAGCAGAAACGTGGTCAGTAAGTGGTTGAAACATTGAGTCAGGATGCTTGCACCATATCTTGCTTGTAACGTTTGTTTCGTTGGATCTGCTGTGCAGGATTGGGACGAAAAAGGGTGACACCCAGCGGGTGTGCCATGCTTGAAGGTGACAATGCATTATCACGGTGCTGTGACCATGATCTTTGCTCAGTGACCCCTCGTTAGAGTAACATAGGCCCCCATTTCACAAACAACACTGAAAGCCTGGACGAATTTTTGTTTTCTGATTTGCAGACGTTTAAAAAGACTTTGTGTTTGGGTTTGCAATACAGGCTAGGAGAACATGGCTAATGTGGCAAAAATTTGGAACTAACACAAAATTTTAATAAAAACCCTATGTTGACCAATGATGCTGGCATGCAGTAAACATGGTAACTAGTAAGTATACATTTTTAAGTATTTTAAACTAAACCATTTTATTCGATTGCAATAATAGGATAGAACAGTTAAGCAGCGCTTTACCACAGGTACCTCGGATCTTTGTTTTTTTCTAGGAAAATTCACTGACATTTTTTCCTTTGTAGCACTTTTCTCACTAAAATAATGTTGGATATCATGGATTTTAAAAATTGGATATTCGGGTATCTTAGGGAAATTTTAGTTACATCCAACCAAATATATCAGATTTCCAAGAGAGTGGCAGACCGAGTTAAAATGCATTTGCCAAATGAGCTAATTTTCATCGTCTTCCTTTTCTCTTTCCATATTTTCTGGGAATGGCAACCAATGCTTCTTACATTGTATCGTCTGTAGATGATTTGTAGGATTTTTTCACAAGAAAAAGTTGGAAGCACAAATGATAGAGGGGGCAGCTGAGAAGTAGCCATACCTGCACAGCCACCCAAACTATCTGATGGGCAATCCAACATTAGTACCATCTAGTGTAATGGGCTGCCTGTCTGCCCCAATATTGTGAATATTGCAGATATGTTGGGAAAAGATCTAATGAAGCAGTCACAGAATGCTCTGAAGCAACGCAAGATAACAGACTTCATGAAACAATGAGTTGATCCACTGCATATGAGACTTCGGAGGCAATCATAGACTACAGTGACATGTCGACCTTAGATGTTTACTGAACTGTAACATACACATCAAATATAGTATATAGCCACATTTGGCAATAACAATACTGTATATGTATGTAATTACACTGCACTGGTTATAAAATAGTATAATTGAGTTCAATTTCAATTTTCAGTATAATTTCCAGTTACGTGGTCATAGTGTGTTTGTGTACCCACATTTTGCATCATCAATACCCTTAATATCCCTAAACGATAGTATTATCTTTAGGCAACTTTAATCTCATAACTTGGAGAAACTTACTACTTGGTCCACATAGCTGCCAGTTATCTGTATATGGTAATGCAGTCAATTCGTGCCTACATCTATATACCATAAACTGGAATATTACATAATATGAGAGATCATGTTCAAATTGCAGCCTTAATTCTAGTGTGACTTTTGGCATTTGTGATGATTGTGTACATATTTAATGGGTAATAAGAGATATAAGAAACATGATATTGACAAAAAATGAACCATTGAAATTAATATGAGATGATGAAATCAATTTAAAAATTGAAAATATTTGTAAAGATACAAAAATCAAATAAAAAATCACTTAAAATTATATTCAACATTCCAATTCATTTTATCCAAAATAGAAAATTATAGTCAGATACAAATCAAAGATTAACATTGCCATGCAGCTTATAATGCAAGCGTGTTTGGGAGGCATATTCACAGGTTAATAATTCCTGTCCCAGCTTCTACATCTACACAGTAGCAAATGATAGATAAAAAATAACTAAAAAATAACTAAACTAAAAAAAATAATAAAATACGAAACTTGTTTAAAACATTCTACAGACTCATACACTACCACAAGGTGCTTTAACACCTTTCATGCACTATAAAATACTGTAAGAAAACCAAACTTAGCTGATGTCATACTTTTCACTAGTAAAAAGATTGACTTAGTGATTCCTTAGAACCATGAAAACATGCTAAAACAATACGCAAAATAGTACCTACATTATGTGTGAGGATGGGAAGGGAAAGGGGGCTGTATATATGTGATTAAATGATAGCATATTAGTAGGAATATGCCTGTTTTGGTTATTTTTCAAAAACTCTATTAGGCAGGATATGCCTTAATCCAATATGCTACTATTTAGCATCTACTGTACTTTTTATTGAGGCCAAAGGTAACATTTGTATAAGGAAGAAAAAACAAGGCATATAATAGTGAGGGCCTGTGTAAATAAAATTTGGCGGGATTTGAAAGTTTTCCAAGGATGTTCACAGGAAAAAAGGTATCACTTTTTTATCAGAAATGTCTATATGCAATGATAAGTATACATTCTAAATATAACCAAAAGAGAATGGTGATACATTGGTGTACTATAAGCTTCTTGTATCAATGGCATTAATTAGAGTTAGATATTGATAAAACTTTCCAGAATATTGAAGTTTTCCAAGAAGGATGTTCAGAGGAAATGACCAATATTTTAGGCGATATTTCTATATGCAAAGATAACCTTATATTTTACATATAAAAAAGTTTATGATGATCAGTTGTTGTACTGTAAGCTTCTCCTACCCTAGGACATCATTAATAACATTTTCTAAAGGCTAAATGTATCATTAAAAAGAGTAGAGGGCATGAATTACAAGTGTTAATATAATGACATTCGTTACCAACAACATATGGGGTATTAGACAACTTTAGATTTGAGTAAATGATAATACCTGTTCAGAACTATCCAATGATGTTCCAGGCTTTGGAATACACTTCTTAAAGCATTTGTCTGACATTTTCTAAGGCAAAGAAAAGAAGAAAACAACTCACATCTTAAGTATAAATATAATTGTTGATGACAAATTTGTTGATGGTGATTTTGTCGTTGCCCAAGAAAAGCAAACTTTATCTTCAGAATTGACTGTTTAGAGTCTGAAGGGCAATCCTATTCCAGAAGAAGGATGACATCCTTTGCAAATAGCCAGTCCCTGTCAAATTGGGAGGACAACTATCCTTCTGCTGATTTTACTGCTGTGTAGCTTCATCAGTCTGTGGTATTCTGTTAGTGCAACCTTTTTAGGATAAGGTATATGACATTTTCACATGTATGAAGCAAGACAGGTTCAGTACAATGTAAATGTATATGCATGAAGATGTGCTATCATGAACAAACTGTTTCCTATTACCAAGGCATTATTTTAATTCAAGGCTTTTGTCCCTAATTAAAGTAATTTCCAAAAGGTCACAAATAAATGAAATCTTGTTTTTTTAATGTTGTTGTCCTGCTTTTGAAGCATAACTTCTTACAGAGGGAACTATGTAGAGGATATTTGTTCTAAGAAAAACTTACTTGTTTTAGGGGCCTACAACATGCTAGCTTGATAATTTCAAAATGCCCAACCTACCCCAATAGGATGACCATCTTACCCCAATATCGGGGTAAGATGGTCACTTCCAGCAATAAATTTTTTTTAAACTTCAATGCCATTTACTCTTTCTCTAAATTTACAGTAACAGTAATAATGTTTACTAACGAACTTTTCTATAAGAATACATACTCTGAGGAAGAACATTTCTTGTGAAACTTTGGTAGAGATTTGAAATGTAATGTTAATCCAACATTTTACCATAGAAAACTAACGAAAATCATAAAAAAGTGCCCATCTTACCCCAGCCTACATATAAAGGGCATGGACCAAAGTCAGGTAAAGTTTACTTGAAATTTCTCTGAATCACAGCCATGAAATAATTTGACTTTAAAAATAGGATTATGGAGTACCTTAATCTGCATATATGCAACTCATAAGGTGACTACATGAAAAAACCATGTTAGTGGGTACAAATGGATTTGGTCTGGAGCCTCTGTGACAAACAGATTTACCCTGCATTTTGTCTACTAGTATTACAGGTAAATTTTCCTTTGAGATGTCAATAATTTTCACTTTATCTATGAATGACAGGGAACAGTGGAGAGATTGTGTCATGGCAATCTGACCGAGGTCGATCCGATGATGATGATGATGATGATGATGATGATGATGATTATCTATTAAAGTAAGATCTAGGTGACTTTATTTACATGTATGGACTTATTGCCATGTAACTGATTAATGTTAAACTCTGATACATATTCACATACTTGCAATTTCAAGAGCTAAAATTGTTCATATTGTTGTGATGAGCGATCATCTTCCAAGACGAAAGGAAACCCAACTATTGGTATACTTTTCAATCACAGCTATCTAATCACTCCAAACTTCAACTCTTTAGAAACAATTGAACACTGCTTTTTATATTTACCAAAGCGACTGGTACAAGTTACGAACTTAATTACCATAAACATTAAATCACGTGACCTTGAAATATATGACACATATTAAAACAATTCCTTGCAAAAACTTAACACCATGAGTTGGATGGATAGGAACTGTTGGGTTCCACTGAGTTTGAACCAAGGGCCTCATGATTACTAATCAACACCTCAACCATTGAGCAATTAGGCTCAATAAGGTAACGTGGAGATTTTTACTGTCAATCTTTCGCGAATTCTCCTCCAGTTGGTGGGTACGGGGAAATTAATCGATTGAGTGCCTGTAATGGGTATGTGAGTCTCTCCCTGTTTTGACCTGGTTTTTTTCGGTCACGTGGAAGTACTTATGTATTTGTGGTGCTTCTCCTATACCATATCTTCCAGGGCCTCTGGCACATTGTCTATCAATTGGCCTCCTTGCTACTTAAATTCAAGGCCTTTCTCATTATCTAAATACTTTATTCACCAATGTCAATGTAGGAGAACTGTTATTCACAATACTTACAAAATTTGCTTTGTTTTAGTCCAACATTTTTATATTGAAGAAACAAATCAGTCTCCTTGAAAAGTACATGGCCTGATAATTTCATTGTTTTCCTTTCTTTTGTCAAAAGTTTGGTGATCATCACAAAACATCTTGAATTTCATAACAATCTGTAAATTAAGTTCACAACGTTACACAAATAGATAGTGAATTGTGCTTTTGGTGTATTATTGGTCCTATATATATAGTTTATTTTTGCAACCCACCCCCCACCCCCACCATCTTGAATTTCATAAACATGAATTGGCAATTGACCATATCGGAAATTCAAGGATTTTTGATACGGAGTTTGTCGGGCAAAGCCATCACCGACGTCAACACGAGCATAGCAGCGACGTTCTCTGGTCAAGCCATGCTCGAAGCTCTGCCGTAACTCAACGTTAAAACCCTGAAATCGTTCGGGTATTTTCCACAAATCTCCATCGATGTTGCATTTTATCACCGTGTAAAGCTTTTTTTAAGCTAATCCGAAAGATTTAATGGTTTATAATCCTTTTCATAGTCAGCAATCCAGCAAAAAGAATAAGGAATCTATCGAAGTATTTGCTATGGTGTCACTACTTTCCACAACACAGACGTTCTTGTGCAATTTTCCCAAAGGTCCAGAAGAAACCATATTGTTACTTGTAACCAATGGAAAGCTTGTTCTTTGCTTAAGACAATGATATAAATTGTTAAAATATTGAACGATGTTGTCGTCAAGTGACAAACGCTGCAGGTCAGAAAACAAAATGTGGAAGCGGCTCATTGGCTGCGAGGCACTGTGATAGCAAGCCTCGAAAGCAGTGCGTGGTCCTTGATGTGTTAAATTGTTACTGTTCAGGTTTATTTCTGTCGTTACTACATCCATCAACTGCGCAGAAGTCTTTGTCTCCCTTGATAAAGCTAACGCTAATGGTTTAAATTGAGGAAATTTCAAATGGTGACCCGGATGACTTCTTTCAAGTTAGACTGAAAGCGACCCTCCCCCAGATAATTCCATAGTGCAAGGCGCGCTGTAATTTGCATAGAATTTCCGAAATGGTCTATTGTAATTTCTTGAAATTACAAGTATCCTCTCGAATTTGGAAAAGAAAAGAGCAGTGCCACAACATTTCAGTTTCGCATGCGAAATTCTGACCGAATAGAAAACTCTAACAATGCTTTTCTTGTTTTGTTTGTATAAAGGGAAATCAGCAAAGCCATTCTACAGACAGAACAGAATTTTGAGAAGATGCTATACAGAGAAGCTCTAAAAACTGGATTTTTCGAGTTTCAGGCATCAAGAGACAAATATCGAGAACTATGCCTAAACGGAATGCATCGTGATTTGGTTTTTAAATACATAGAGGTAACTAATTTCTAGTTGTAGCGGTTTTAGGAATTTGGAAAACTATGTCTTAGGTGTCATTCATTGTAAATGGTCTGTAAACGACTTCAGTAAATGATCACCAACCCTGGTCACTCGTGCCACATTGGGCACATGGCGTACCAGTACATGTCACACCACATGATGTGGATGAACAAATTGATTATTATGTAAGTATCCTACATCCTGACAAACCTACTTAAATGAACTACTCCCTCCTCCCCCAAGAATAGGGTTAGAAGGCTTACAAAAAACCAACATGGTAAATTCTACATCAGTATTGATTGCATTATAATCAACCGATAGGGTCAGCCATTGAAACCAGTCGAAAGAGAACTTTCCAAGGATTTTCCTACAAATTGATACTGTTCCTTTTCTTACAATTTAAACTTTCATTAGACGCGTGCTTCTTACGGAAACATGGATTTATGGCGAATTGTGCAGAAAGGAAGGCTGTTTCGAAAGTTGATCACATTAGAATTTAAAATCGTTTCAGAATCGCTGAAGGAACGACTGGAGAAAGTTACGGGGATCTGAAGCGTATCGATAGCATCAATTGATTGGTTAACTATTATCAGTAACTATTATTTCATCCAGCTAAATGGTGAACACAATTTTTTTAGATGAGCCAAAACTAATTTTTGAGTACGTGATAGATGTCAGCCAGAACCAGAGGGACAACAATAGCTCCCAGCCCAGTTTATCAAATACATTAAAAATCATTTGTCCGATTGAGTTTTAAGTATTGGATTCAAACGCGATCTACACAAAATAATTTTATAATGGTTTATTTGAGAAATTATACAGTTTGTAGGACAATATATTTGTGTACGTCAATAATTTACTTCACTAGTTGACAAACTTGAGTTACCAATCCGAAGGTCGAAAGTATGTCCTCCAGAATTTGCGACACATTTTTATTGGTGATTAATCAATACGGAAACAAAAGTTGAGATGGAGTCGTTGTGAGATCATGCACAGTATTTATCATAGATACTCATATATTATTACTACAGCAGTTTTGTCAACACGGAATGCATGTAATGCATGGAGTTGTAAAAAGTTAAGTCACTTTGAGTTTAGAAGGCCGCCGTTCCCTTGCGTGTACTTTTTGGTCTGCAGATTCGATAAGCGAATAACTTGTCCTGTCAGGCTCTACCCAATCGTGCCCTACTAGCCTAATGTAACCTATGTATCGGTATTTTATGCTTGTGTTACACGATGTCACAACAGTGCATTGTTAGATGCTTTTTTCACTCCTCCCCAGATGTCTTCTGTTATTCTCCATATTACGAAAGCCTACTCAATATGCCCTTCATTTGCTCAAGTCTTGCATAATCCGACGTTCTGGATCCACTTTAGAACCTCATTTTGTTTCTATGAATTGTTTTTGAAGTCGTTGAAATTGTCAGATGTACCAGGTGTATTAGTAATTGCGTTGATCGGAAGAATTCAAAATGTCCGAAGTAATGACTTACTATTTTGAATTTCTCTTAGGTGCAAGCGCTGCTTTTGGCTCCGATTTGTCCTCACCTCTGTGAGCATTTGTGGGCATTACTAGGCAAAGTAAGCACTATTAAGCATTATGCGCCATGAATTGCCATTAAACACTTCTTTACATCGTTATTGCTTTCTCTTGAAATGTGCAAGAGTATAAGTTTCGCAGTTGTACAGTGGTTTCCGGTTTCTAAGGTGCCTTTAGCGGACTCCCAACATTAACCCCCAGATTTAATCAGCTAAATCAGGGGGTCAGCGAAGTATGGCACATTTCTTGGTCACTTCTCAGTCATTTGGCTAGGATCATGTGTTTTATCTGTTCGCATCGATGACACACTAATGGCAGGTTCTTTCCATGATCTGGGAGAGGCGGTCCTACTAGGCGGTTGAGCATGCTTCATGGCTTGCTTCTCTGCCCGTCAGCCAAAATTGAGGGGCGTTGCACTTGGACGCCCCAACTGCTCTTTATTTGTTAGTTATTTTGTTTGGTAGTTTCTCTGAAAATTTAGGGTAGTTTCAATGTCGGGCCCGCTGCTCAGCAGGGATCTTCGATGGAGAGACTGCGATGTATGGCTTACGGGACGGATTATTCATGCGGCCTCGGTTGCACTTACATCGCACTGAAAAATTACGCAAAATTATTGTATTTCTAAGATTAAATGATATTCAGTAAAGTGTTTGCCGCCAATAAACTTTTGTATCCCTCTCTGGG
>JAAAKM020006971.1:45773701-45812126 GCA_010016025.2 Alatinidae sp. Z8VKAUB7J3
CATGTGCGAGGTTATACGGTGCCGTTCATAAACTTGAAGTGGTAAAGTAGTTTGTAACAAAGTACTATAGCAGTATTCACCTGTTGATACTCTTTTTTTGCTTTGAATAACCACCTAAACCTCTTTTTGTCCGTCCCTCCATAGCAACGTGTTGAAACGGAGGGGCCGTCAGCCATGGATCTCAACCTTCCCTTTGATGAACTGAACGTTCTGGTTGGTAATTTAACATACCTTATGAAATCTATCGAGGTAAGAACGACATTCTACGCAAAGTGTGCCTTTGATAATTGTAATAATAATCTTATTCTCTAGTTTTTTTAGGTTTTGTTTCTTCACAAAGCGACGGAATTAATGGAATATGCTTCTGCACAACTGGTGGCTTCTGCACATAGACAGGAGGGGCAAGACCGCCCTGCACAAAATAAATAAAAATACTCAACTAAAAGATGTTTTGATCGCAGTAACAAGGTTAATGGGGCCAGTAAATATTCTCGACATGTGCCATTGAATATCAATTATGTTATTTCGACTTAATCTTTTAAAAGAATTCATTGACTTTGTAAGTTAGCAGTTACTCTTCGGCGATGGTCGCAACCTTCTTATGTCCCGCACCCCTATTTAATTTTCATGTGTCTTCGTACCCCTTTAAACTTAATGCAGTGGTTTTACTTCAGGTTGAAGTTGAAAATGACCGAAACAACTTTGTGGAATCGTTTTTGTATTAATGTGTAAACGCAAGTGCAGCGTACGACAAAGAAAAAAGATTACAACGCTTTAAAAGTGCATAAACCCAACAAAAACTTTAATCTTTTATCCATCGATGAAATTTTCATTAAACTGAAAGAACAAACATTCTAATGTTCGTAAGCCAGTCTGAAATTAAAGACTCGTTTTTTCCTGTTTCTTGCTTAAACGTTTCTTTGTTGTTAGCAATCCGTATGCCTCCTTGCGATCGCGAGTTATTACGATATATTTGTTGTGATTGACAACAGAGTACTAACTCTAGATTTACACAGCTTCTTCTCACGCCCTGGAATGGTACTTGACACCCAATGGGGTTTGAGCACCATTTGTTGCGTAACCATTCAGTAAATGAAACGCGTTTATCGCGTTGTCTTGCTGTTTGTTTTCCTTCAATATCCGTGAGATGGTGTTCGTTTAAGTTATTAGCTCTTTTCATGAATTGACTACAGTAGACCCAAGATAGTCAAGTGGTTTAAATAAAAAGCCTCAGAGGGCGCGATTTTAAGTTTGGTTACAATGGTTGGTCCTGTAATTTTTGTTTCATTTGATGTTTGCTCCATGGTCTCCCAAGCAAAGAAATCCCGTCAATTACAGTGCTTCATGCAAGTTTGGGCATAAATACGCTGATTTCCTGTGTAAGCAGTTCCCTCCTGAACAGACTTACAAGAATAGAATAAGTTTAGACGGTATGCTATTCCGCACAATGTTCAAGCTCTTAAAACTTTATATTCTTTCTTTTTAGCTTGAAAA
Source organism: Alatinidae sp. Z8VKAUB7J3 (assembly GCA_010016025.2). Lineage (NCBI taxonomy): Eukaryota > Metazoa > Cnidaria > Cubozoa > Carybdeida > Alatinidae > Alatinidae sp. Z8VKAUB7J3. The sequence continues at coordinate 45,775,196 of JAAAKM020006971.1, forward strand.
CATCGAAGTCAAACCAAGTGACGATGCAGAAGAAAAAGTCAAAGATGAATGTGCACCAGGGAAGCCTTTCACTGTGTTCAAAGCTGAGACGTAAATTGTTGATAAATTAAGGGACTCTTCTGAAGACAATTGCTAAGTTAATAAATAGTAAATACCCGAAATAAATTGATACAAACTTGTCTTTTCTTTCCTTCCTTACGAGTAAAACACGCCCGGGTGATGTGTTATGATCAGTGTAAAAGTGCGCATGCGCGAATTGTGACAAACCGCGATAGAAGTTAACTTATTTGTTTCAAAATTGAATAAAAAGCAGCACGGAAACGATAACTCCCGATATCGTATCGTAAGATATTACTTGTTTATGACTGAAGGGCACTGCAAAAACAATTTTCTGGGGAATGAGAGCAGGAATTGACGCGGGAACAGGATAAATTCGGCAATAAAACTTCGCAGACTTCAAAGAAATGGAAAAGAATAGCGAAGAATAACTTAAGCGAGACCTACTTTTAACGAATCTTCGCCGACTATAGTCAAATACGAAGAATATAACACTTTCCACCACGAGTAGGCACTTGATGAGTAGCTTTGTAAGGCCCAAAATTCACGGCCAACTCAAGTATTAATGCAACACACTTATGTCGTATCTTATAATTTCAGGTTTGTACCAAGGGGAAAAGGTCCTTCCTTCTATACTCAATTCTACATTCGTTCATACTTGGCAATCTCTCAATCAAAGACATGATGAGTAGTGACGTGAAGGGACAAGACATGAACAGATCTAGGTGTGCAGATTTGATATCTTGGAAAAGATATATGGAGCAGGGTATTTAATAAGTGTAAGAAATGCTCTGACACATTTCAAAACTCTAGGACAGACGACTATGAACTAGGGGATGCTATTTTACCTTAAAGTCCACTTCTAGAGGTTGCTAAGCATACCAAGAATCCCCTTGGCTACGGTACTGTACTTCCATCAATGACGAAGATCCACGTAATTCTGATGAGACGAATCCTTACTTCATTAGGCGACATATGTCTCTAATTACGTGCATTTGAAATCAAATCAAAATTTTTTTATAAATCGTAATCATTACGTTTTGTAGATCTTGCACTAAGTGTATGAGGACTCATCTTATTAGAACAAAGTATATCTCTCTTTTTGGTAACGAATACCTCTTCTCAATGAAAATTGGTTGGGCAGACAAAAAATAAATGAAGAAGAGTTTTAAAAAGTTGATGCGAACAGGGAATTGATCATTAATGTCAGAGTTAGGCAAATGAGATTACTAGAGCATGGGACAAGAAAGAGCGGCCTGGAACACGACATACTCATAGAAAAAGTCGATGGGAAAAGAGCGAGAGGAGGATAAAGAGAAAATTTTCTAACTATGGTAGTTTCATATTTAGCAACAAGAACAAACAATATCATTCACATGGCAAGATACAGAAACGTATCTTGCTCGTTTCCCATTATCTCTTTGCTAAAAACTTCTTTCTGTACCCAATACCATTGCTGTGACCAGTGTACGGGGGAAACGGTTAGCAAAACAAACCCGTTACTCAACTTTTTAAATCAGGTAACTGATGTTATGGCCAAAGCTTGAATTTTATCCAAAATAAAGCTAGCACTGTTACCGTTTTAACTCTTTCCCCGTTATATTTCTTAGCCCGCGAATTGGTACCAAATTGCTCCGAACAGAATTGGTTGACGTGAGAGGGGAAGGCTCACGTTCAGTACTGGACATGATGGCTATTAGAAGAAAAGGGAAAAAAAGAAGAAAAAGAAGAAAAAGAAGGAAAAGAAGAAGAAGAAAAAAGAAGAAAAAGAAGAAAGAAGAAAAAGAAGAAAAAGAAGAGAAAGAAGAGAAAGAAGAGAAAGAAGAAAAAGAAGGAAAAGAAGAAAAAGAAGAGAAAAAGAAAAAGAAGAGAAAGAAGAGAAAGAAGAAAAAGAAGAGAAAGAAGAGAAAGAAGAAAAAGAAGGAAAAGAAGAAAAAGAAGAAAGGAGGTAGGTGGCCCCCATTTTTCATATTGTACAAGGTGCAAAGAGAGAAAATTTCAGTGTTCTAGAAAGGAAAATTAAGCCATGTGTTGTAACATCAATAGATTAAGCCCTATTAATAGACGATACCAGCACGGGACAAGTTAAAAAGGAGAAAATTTGGAGCAAAGAATTAGAAATCCCCTAATTAGGATAGACAAGAACAGGTTATACCTGTTTGTATCGCATTGATATAAACAAATTTAAATCTAGCACATGAATATCTGCTGGTTGTTATTCTGGAAATTTGGGTAAGGTCTCAAAGGCCGAGGGGCAAATAACTGCAAAAAAAGCGTACGTGACTTTTTTCTTAGTTATTTGTTCTTTGACTTTTTGACTTTTTTTCTGACTTTTTGACTTTTTTGATGAGTTTTTTACTTTTTTACTCACTTTTCGATATTTTTCTGGCTTTTCGACTTTTTTTCTGACTTTTTTCTGACTTTTTGACATTCTTTCTGACTTTTCCCAAATATCGTATGTGACGTTTTTCAGTTATTAGCCCCTCGTCAAAGGCGAGGTCGGCATATTGGAGTACAAAAATTACTCTTGTTTTGGAAAGGTCTTTCTAAGGTAATATTAGACACCAGAGGTCACTCATATATATTAAGGGGCTACACAAGAGAGGCTTCCTTAATGGCAACCTACCCAAATTCTTTGAAATAACAATAAACGTAGTGACCAGGCAACTATTGGTACAGAATTGAAATTGTTAAGCCACGAATGTTTAAATCCTTTTGTCGTCTAAAAATGCTCAAAGTACAAAAAGTTAGAATGACGGTCGAAACAAAACCAAAAATATTTGATATACAGATAAGCGCCTATCACAAGGCACGTAGATGAAACTTCGTATAATGTTTTGTCGTTATGTTTCATCTACGCATCTTGGGCAGAGTATGTATCTTTCTATCTATAATCAGTTTTCTGCCTGGCTTGTCCATTGTAGAAGAATATTTATTCTCAGTTTTTGAGGCAGTAAATTTTGAGTTTGAGGCAGGATTTTACCACTGTTCTGAATAGAGGTCAAGTATAATCCTTGGATTGCAACAGCTTTTTGGTAGAAGAAATGGAGCTATCAACCTCAGTCAAACGTGAGCAGTGTATGTGGGGGTGGGGGCGGGGGTCAGGTGAAATAAGGTTTATGTCGCTTAATGCTTGATGCCTCTTTGCATTTGGTTGCATGTTCTTGTTAACAAGTAAACAGGCTATCTCCCATCGTTTGTTCCATACCAGTGAGACCCTAGCCCTCGCCACTTTAAATGATGTTCCTTCATTGTCAAGAGTCAAGAAGTACATTTCCGAGATAGCAAAACTTACTGACCTCGTGTACCAAGCTACTTTTTAATCTCAATCAATCAATAACAAGCATATACAAATAGACACGCTTTAAATGGAAGTTGGAAGGAACATAACCTAACGATGATGATGATGATGATGATGGTGATGATAATGATATACAAAATATGAGTAGAAAACAATAATGCTACAAGACAAATAGGGAAACTCCCGCACGTCGCTATTCCTTATGATAAGATCCTAACGTAAGTGCTAAACAAGAAAATACATGACAAATAATAAATCACTAACATTCAGAAATTAAAATGTAGATAAATGATGTGTTTTTCGTCAATCAAAATCCAGTGAAGGATCTTTTGTAGCACACAAAGGACTAGGGTGTATAAAGTGTAGTGTCAGGAAAGGAAACAATGCAATTGCTCCACTATTTTATTTTTTTTTGCTTTGATGGAAATTAATTTCACCACTGAAGGTTTTAAAAAAACCAACTAGATTTTGGCATCCATTTTGGGATGCCTTTCAAAGTATACGCCGGAAGTGCTAAACGTAGAGATTACAGACATCAACTAGCTATTCAAACAAATCTCAAATTAGTACTGATGGAATTTACCAGAAGAAAAACAATGCAATACACGTTCAGATAGGGGCACTTAATTAGAAAACAACGGAAATTGAATTCTTGTGGGACAGCATCTGAGAAAAAAGCTAATTTTATAGACAGTGTAAAGAGGGGAAGTGTGCTGCTCACAAAAACTTCGCAAAGATTATTTGGAAGTAATTACGAAGGAAGAGAACAATTAAGAGCAATTATAGTTTCCTAGTTGTACAATACTTCTAATTAGTCTGAACATTTCTAAAGAAATCGACCACGGAAGAAGCTAACTTTGGTATCATATATTTTCCTTCTTGTCAAAGGAGAAATCGATTGCTTTTCTTTATCTTGGCTCTATTTTAGGGAAGACAATCACGAGAGGGAAAATGCTTTTGATAAAAGTGATTTTACCTTTCGTAGATTTGAATGTTTCATTAACTACTTCCCATTCTCTGACCTGTCGATTAGCGTAGTTGTATTTATAGTATTGTAAGAATCTCTCTCCCCTTATCTATGCTTCTAAAACATGGACATTCCTTGCCCAGACGGATCTGCAGCAACGCTTTTAAGATGCATCTCCTGAGGGGCATAATGAACACTCATGGATTTGAAAGATTACCAATGAACGGGTTCTTGCATGACGTGGATAAAAAGCGACTCTGCAGAAATCTGTCAAGGCCCAGGAAGACTTTAACGAACAAAACTGTCACCGGAAAAGAAGAGAGCTACTTTGAATAAAACAGGATCAGCTGTTTTAGTAGCCTGCGTGCAGACTATCCCAGCTGAAGTCGGTAACGGCAACTTCGATTTCGGGTGTAAGAGGAAACTTTGGAAGTACCTCTCTGATTACGGCCCACGGTATTTTGAAGAGATGGCATAATAATTCATCTCTGCAATATAGCCCAAAAATGGGGGAAAGATGGTGTTGACAATTGCTTTGACTCTAGAGCATTGTCTATAATGAACTGCACTGGAGAAATTAGGTTTCTTTTCTGACTTCAAATTGGGCGCTTCTATTGATAATACTCGGAAATCGTACTTCTATAGCCTAATTCTATTTCCTGTTCCTATTTTACGAGATTCTTCATAACAGTGACATTGACGAGTAAATCCTACTCCTAAATTGGCCAAACCTATTTTTACAAGAAAGACCAAAGAGGACACTGCTGAGTAGGACTGCCTCTCTCCTTGCCGTCTCTTCTGTTTTCTGGTCAGCAGCTAAAAGCGTGGGTAAGCAATTGTGAAAACGCGCGAAAACAATAGAAACGAGGCAATGAGATTCTGCAAGGTCAGCAGACAAGGAAAAAGGGGTAGATGCGCAGACATTACTACGTCAGTAGTTTCTATCTGCGCGCAGGCTACAGTTTTAGAGACAAATAGAAAAAAGCCACAATTGTCCTTACGAATACAAAAATATGCCAAGATAGAATTATAACGTTACCTCACGCATTGATTCTATCGCCTGTTTCTGTCTTTACTCTATTATACCTGATGATCTTTGTCGAGTTAATCGTGGAACCGTATCTGGAGCATGTCTGACGCTGCCTTTTTATGACAACTTTTCACATGTATCTGCTGTGCTGTCATAGGCGCAACGGCCGAAAAATATTGGGAGGGCTGTGGATTAATTTCCCAAAAAATACTCCTTTGCCCGGAAATTATTGGGACATTAATCGACGGTTCTGCAGACGGTTGAATCAAAGGGGGATCCCAAAAATACTTTAGTTTGGCAGGAATGCTGACGCTAATTTAGGGGGCTGGTAACACTTAAAATTATTTTCTTTTTCATTTCTTATTAAGAAATTAAAAAAGGGCCCGAAAAAATAGAACATTGTAACAAACTGGGAGGGATGCAGCCCCCCTCAGCCCCCTTGGCCGTGCCCCCATGTGTGCTGTTTCTATTACCTATGACAGTAGCTATTCGTAAAGGTAAAAGGAATTTAAATAGGGTGCACGTATGCTGGAAGCAAACTTTCATCCATAGAGAGGATATGAGCATTCTTACCCAAATCTTTGTCTGCTCTTTGCAACCTACGAACTATCTGAAAATCAACCGTCCCGAAACGTGTAAAGCGCCAATTGTTCAGAGCTGTGATTGAATCAATCATGCGGTATGGTTATGGAACATAGACATTGACAAAGAAGCTGGAAAAGATGTTTTTACGCTAGTTATACAAGAAATGCTTAGAGCTGTGTTGGATATGCATTATTAAGAATATCAAAGAAGACGTAGATGTAGGCCCTTTGCCATCACGGATACGAGAGTCAGTCTGCCTATAAAGCCTGGTTCACATAGGAGGAAAATCCGTCGCTAGGTCTGAGAGGAGAAACAAACAAGGAGACCCTTTTACTTTACTTCTGCTGATTCACATGCCCACTCCAGTCATTGCAAGCGCAAATAACCAAAACGGAGCGTTTCACGTCACAATTTTATTGACGGGGGTCTACATCCATCTTGTTGATTGTAACACTTCGGACTAAAGACTTCAAAAAATAATTACCACGCCCAGGATACAACCCCCATGCTTGCTAAGGTACCTGATCTCCCCTTGGTATCAAATAGCTGTCAAAATTTGCACCTGTCATCGTCATCATAGAATTTCTGCGTCAAAACAAAAAAGGCGCCAGCAATTCCAGTGATAGTCGGAAACCAACAGAGAAAACTCGCCGGAAAAGAACAAATTTTTTGTTACTTTCCGACGGCTTTTGCTTTGGCATATGTCAATCAAATTTTAACTTTCACAACCAAGTAGTAGCGTTCGCATGCAAGAAAACCTGTCAGACGCTTGTCTGGCGACGGATTTTACTTGTATGTGAACCAGGCTTAAACCAACTTGTCGAAGTCTTTCCTCTTCTGGGTGAGCCTCACTGCTTGGTCAATAGGGATACCATACATTCTCACTACTTGGTTCCTTGGTCTCTATAAGATGATTTTGTGGCACTAGCAAATAGCGTTATTTTCGTGGTCGCCCTATTTTTAGCACTGTAAAAGTGACCTATGTCCGTGAGGTATTGAATACATATCCTTATATGATGATACTTAGCGGCATAGCGATCGTGGTCAAGAAATAATTTTGTTGTGTTGATGTTGGATTTGAAATTGAGGGCAAGGTAACACGCCTTATAGCAGGGTTTTTCAACCCGAGACATTAAGTTATGCCCCTTCAGCTACTAAAACTTTCAAGTACCCCCCTGGGTCCGAAAGAATACGGCATTGTTTCACGTCATGAATACTAAACAAGTGTACCATTGAATAAACAGTCAATAAAAAGTCGTTACTTACTTACTAGATTTTAAACATAAATAGGGAGTAGCCAGGGGTAATACTTATCTACCCCTTTCTTTGGTTTTGCAATTTTGACATATGAAAGGAAATGAAGCATTGCTATTAGTGGTAGTTCATCTTATATCAATTTTATCCAGCTTAGAAGCCCTAATACCCCCTAAGGGGGTCTCTCGACCCTCGTTGAGCATCACTGCCTTATAGTACTCCTTACAAAATACTCCATTTTGTTATTTAGTTGTATCTTGGGAACCCATTTATTAATTTGCGCCATTATACACTTTTGTAAAGTTTACTGACGTAACCCAAAACAGATTTAATAGCTATAGTTCAAATCACTTGCGCGCACAAGTTACCAGGAGCATGATAAATGAGTAAATCTTGGTTCTAGTTCAGCTGTTAGCATGAGTATAGGCATGGGAGTGTTAAATGGGAATTGCGCAAGCTCTGAACAATAGCAATATTGGTGACGACACCCGTTTTTGCAGCTTAACAATGGTGTTGGTTATTTTAGCTATTTGTATTTTCTTATCATAGCCTCGTTTTGGTAATCTCTTTTTCGTTTCTTGTTATTAGTTATTTCCTGTGCGCTAGTAGCCTTTTCCTCTTGTAACACTTGTGTCTCCTGTATATCAGTCCTCTTTGTGCTTAATAGATTGGAATTTGAATGAGTTTAACGGAGTTCAGACGAGAATTACATTGGATCTCTTTTGCGATTATGCTTCTTATTCAGGTACAGTACTTCCTCGATTCTCCGTCCCTCGATTCTCCGGTCCTCGATTATCCGGTCTCGCTCAAAATAGCAGGTATCGCTTTTTCCTTTTCAGTCTGACAATAAAAGAATTAGAAAAAAAAGAGAAGCTTCGAGAAAATAATCTTTTATAACTTCCTTTTTTTAAAATCCTCGTGAGCTCTAGATTAAGTCGTCTCAAACAAGGTGTCTTTCATGCAGAATAATTTAAAATAGACCGCAATGAACGATTCCGTGTTTTGTGGTGGTTTGCCTGCCTAATGTTGCTGCGGGAAAACTTTAAACTTCATTTCAAATGAATTTTGATGAATAAATAGGACATTATAAGTATCCGACAATTTTCGATTATCCGGCCCGATTTTCAGATCTTCCCGTCCAACTTGACAGGATAATCGACGAAGGACTGTATAGGTCTTTCCGTCAAATGATTACCATATACACCCCGCCCCACCTCCAGCACCGGTAAGGTCTTGCTATATTTATGCTTTTTGATATCACAAAATTCAATACTATTTATTTCCAACAACAGATGTTTGACTTACTGGAGTTTGAAGTGTGGAAAAGGCGCTCAGTCGGGAAGAAAATGGTATAGTAAATATATTTACGAAAGCACCTCTCAGGGTTGTTTCTTTCCCAACTTTAGCTACCGTATTTTCTCCAACAACCGCCTCCCTCTATTAAACGCCGCACTTCTGGCCGAATATTTGTAATAAACGCCGCCCTCTAGTAAATACTGCTTCTTGAAAAGCGGCGTTTGTTAGAAAACAGACCAAACAAGAAATGACAAATAGTTTATACGAGTTTGATATGTTTTCATCAACAAATTCTTCTAAGACTAAAGATAAAACGAATGTTGCTTGTCCTGCTTCAACAGTTTGCTATGAGCAATTTTTGCATGAATTTTACTTGATTGATAACAATTTTCATTTGGTCATAAACGCCGCTCTCCATTAAACGCTGCCCCATATTAAACACGTAGCACAAGTGGAATTTATAATAAACGCCGTGGCGTATTTGTAATACGGTATCTAAATCGGCTATGCTGAACAAAATTTGACAATTGCATTCTATTAAGCCTGGTTTACATATGAGTAATATCCGTCGCCAGACAAGCGTCTGGTATGTTAAAGGCAGGTTTTCTTGCATGCGAACGCTACTACTTGGCAGTGAAAGTTAAAATTTGATTGACATATGCCAAAGCAAAAGTTGTCGGAAAGTTAAAAAAAAATTTGTTCTTTTCCGACGAGTTTTCTCTGTTGGCTTCCAACTATTACTTGAATTGCTGGCGCATCTATTGTTCAGACGCAGAAATTCTATGACAGAGTTAAAAACTCCAGAGAAATATAGTATGTTAACACCAGATGTCACTTAGCTCAGTTGGTAGAGCACATGCCTCAAAATCATGGGTCACAGGTTTAATCCTTGGTGGTGACATATTTTCTATTTTTCTAGTGTTCTTTTTGAAACTAACATTTCAAATCCTTTCTTCTCAAATAAGAAAAGAAGGTCCAGTTCATCCCAGTCATATATGCACCTGAACCTAGTTATTCTCTCCACTGAGTATATTAATTAGGGTGACCATGTTCCCTTTTTGTGTACCTCTTTATTGGGGGTAAGGAGTATCTGTTCTCATTGACGACAGATACCTTCCATAATCCGCGAGAGGTGGTCCTACTGGGCAGTTGAGCCTGCTACATGGCTTGCTTCCCTGCGCGGTAGCACAAATTGAGGGGCATCACCCTTGGACGCCCCAGCTGCCCTTTAATTATTAGTTAGCCTGTTTGGTGGTTTTTCTGTTTATTTAGGGTAGTTTCAATGTCGGGCCCACTGCTCATCATGGGTCTTTGATTGAGAGATTGCTGAAGATAATGGTCAACTTTTTAACCCAGTAGCTTCCAACTAATCTGAACAAAGAGAGGAAAGCAAGAGTGTAAAAATGAATTATTGCTTTACTTTATATTACATGGACAATATTGTTGAACAAATGTTGCCAGGATGTAGTTTCTAAAGTGGTATATGTAGCTTTAATGTGTAGTTAAGGTACAGTATCCATGCCATATAAATTTACAAGTACTTAGCTGCTTTAAAAAGTTAGTTTTTTATCTTGACATATGTCCTAGAAACAAGACAAAGAATGAAGAAGAAGAGAAAGGTAGATGATGATTACAAAAGTTTAAGTGATGACTCCAGTGATAGCTCAAGTGATAGCTGTGCATCAGATGGCCCCCTAAAGCCAAAGTACATTAAAAAAAATTCGAGGTCATCATCACCAAGCACATCAACAAGCTCAGGTATTTATTGCCTTTTTTTGGTTATTGTATTAAGTGATGCATTGGTCTCCAAGTCAGTATTTCAGCACATAAGCAAAGCTGTGGCACTAGACCAACAAGATATTTGGCAGAATAGTGTAGTCTTTCTTTTCAAATTTTCTTACGGTCTGTCATCCATGGTATTAAAGCATGTCAGTTTACCTTATATCTAGGTTCTATGTGGTTTTACTTGACTTATGTTGTTGTTATTTGACATATACCCTCCCTAATTCCAGAAATCAAACACAAGGCTAGAATCCTTAATCAATAAAAAAAGTACAATACACTAATTGTCAACAGTCCATTTTTCACTTTGATGCTTTGGGCAAGTGTCTTGCAAGAGGGTGAAAGCCTTATCTGTCTTCACGTAGCCTATAACTTTCCTGAAGCACTTATTGTTTCTGTCAATCAATTAATGTATGAAATAATGAAATATGTATTCATGAGGTAGCACTGTTGAGGGTTATTCTAAGACATAAGAAGTAAAACAACATTCTATTATAGAGTGGAGATAATATGCTTTGCTATTTAGGTCTTGCAATGCAATATTTATCTTAAAGTTGACAGGTACATTTTTATCTCTATACAATAGGATATATAGTGTGGCAATTTGATATATTTTAGTAGGTGCTCAAAGTTTTCAAGCACAAAAAGCTTTTTTCAAAATATAGTTATGGAATGAGCTAAAAGTGATGCCAAAACTAAACAGGAAGGGAGTTGCCAATTCGTTTTTACAAAAATGATCACAAATGAAACTTAAGAAGTTGTTGTGAATTTCAGCTTATAAAGTTTTTATAATAATGATAAATTACCAATGAGAGACCACTTCAGGTGAAAGATCCATTGTGCCCCACCTGTACCAAAGATAAGTCTTGTATTTACACGAGAACACCATACAAGGTAATTTCCAGAACCATCATAAAAAGAAGACAGTTGTAAATTTTTGTTTATAGCAAGTACTAATTCATGCACTTTGCAATGTTATTCATGGTTCTGAAAACTTTTTAATAAGAATGTTGTGTAGGCAAGGTCAAACCCATCCACCCTAGGCATTTAATTGCACAGTTCAGTCCTTCTGAGAAATAGGAATGTACTAGAGGAAAAGTCTTTCATGGGATGTTGGGGTCTTCGGTGCAACACCGCTACAACAAAGCTCCAGAAAGCTCCTTCACTTGACAATATACTTTACTTGAAAGCCGTGATAGTTTTGTATATGAATTGATCAATTTAATACATTTTATATCTTATGTTTCGTACAAGTTAAGGTGCTGAATTTTCCCATCTTTCTACTTCTTAGTGTATAACATTAATTTATGAGTATTTCTGCATTACTTGCCTTGTCACTTATCATTTTGTACCAATGCAGTACAAGTCATATTATTTATTTAATTATCATTGTTGCCTATGCAGAGGAGGATGTAGAAGAGGAAAAGAAATCAAAAAAGAAGAGAAAGTCAGAGAAACATTCCAAAAAGGTATTAAATTTTGGTCTTTGCATTGTACCGACATACCAGTGAAGTTTGGTTAATGATAACATGTAGCACTACAGTATAAAGTATGTTGACACATAGCCAATTATGTTAGATTGTCAAATTGAACTCGAAGCACAAGGAAAACTAATAGTTTTAGAGAGCAAAGAGATACAGTTATCTTCTTCAGAGATTTGTTGCAGGAAAGTGGAGACTCTTGACCATTCACATGCCTATGATATACATCATAATGTTTTGGTTTGCCACAGCATGTTCTTGTGTTCAGTCTGTTTAAATTGTATTAAGATTTCCATCCTTTCAAAGGAGTGGGGACTGATTATTTCCATAAATTCCCCAAATCAGGTAATAATAGCCCTTATCTTTCTCACTTAATAAAATACAATTCCTCTAATTCCCTTATGTAGATCCAATATCACAAAATTGCCACTCTTGAAAGTCCAAGTGATTGGCAGAATTTCCTTTTGAAAAAATCATTTTATGTCACCAGTATCAACATGTTTGTGTCATTGTAATTATTGATGAGGAAGACATATTACATTTCTACCTAAAATTTTAAAACATGCACAATTAATACTAGAATTTTAGCTTTTTTATGTCTGTTTAAGCAGGACAGAACTCTGAAGAAGAAAAAAACAAAACACACACTTAATTTTGGATCACATTTTTTGTTTTTCCTGTTTAGTGCATGTGTTCATGTGAGATAGTGCTGCTTAATGAAGAACCCTCTCTAGCGTTGACATCTCAGCCTGTTCATACCTACTTATTCATTTTTGGAGGCCACTTTTAGTGTCTCTGTGAATGAGGTTGAGCTGTTTATTTAATAGCAAGTGTTCTTTAAAAACCAGGGCTAATCAGGGGAATTATTTGAAGGTTTTTCAAGTATAAGGAATATCTAATGGGACCTAAATGTTAATCATTTAATCAGAAATATTGTTTAATAAGAACTTATGGAACCTCTCTTAATTTAAGCATTGTGAGCGAATATGGGAATATGGGTGCATAGCCAAATATAATGATGGAGACAATGAAGGTAAATATGATAATGATGATAATGATGATGTTGAGGATGATAATGATAATGATGATGATAATAATGATGATTGATGGTTGTGTTAATGATGGTGATAATGATTGATGGTGATGATGATTGTGACAACAGTGGTGATGATGATGATGATGATGATGGTCGTGGTGGTGGTGGTGATGATAATGATGATGATGGTAATGATGATGATGATTATGATGATGATGATGGTGATGATAATGATGATGATAATGATAGTGATGATAATGATGATGATAATGATGATGATGGTGGTGGTGGTTATGATGATGATGATGATGATGATATAGTATAGTGATCTCTAATATAGTTGATGGATGATTACAGTTGATATTTATAATTTATTTCTTCTTTTGCAAACGATGTGTGACACTGATATAATGGGAACATTTCATCAAAGATGAAAATTAAGAAAAGAAAGAAAAAGGTGAAGAAGAAAAAATTAAATGAGCAAAGTATGGAAAAGAAAGGCCCTGTTCAACTTTCCAAGGTTAGGAATTGATAAGTACTTCTTATTTACTCTCAACTGCATGTAACTAGAACTTGCATCACCATTGATGTAAGTTTGTATATGATGTATAAGCAATACGTCTATTATGATTTGCATATAATATCAGCTTCCCGTAAACCAAGTTTGTATTCCAATGTGTCGGTCTGCCCTTTGCATCTCTTTTGCTTTATGCCAGACTACAAGTTCAAAAATAGTTAGTCACAACGAAGTGTTGGACAATAGAAATATTTTCAGTGGATCCTAAAGCATTGTTCAAGATGCGTGATTAATTGATTCTTTTATGAGTGACAGCAGTAATAAATTATCAGCTCATATGTTATGACCAAATAAGGTTGCCCTTCATTCCAGTGATATAATTTTTGGTGGTATTTAAGCTAGATAGGAAAGACTAATATAATCAATCTATAATATTTTTATGTAAAGAGAAACCAAATACTCCAATGCAAGCTTACGATCTGAAAAACTGCATGGGTTGGTTTTTGCACAGATATCTGGCAAGTCCAAAGAATTGCCCCAGACCATCCAACACTTGGCCACCTGCTATACAACTGTATTTGAATCTGGGTGGTGTAAACTGTGGCAATGCGAAACATCACATACGTTTAACATTTACTTAAACTTTATATTTACAAGAGAATATAATGTATGGTTGAGATTTCGGTGTATTTTTTACTTCGTGAAACAACACAACAAAATACTTCTCATTTTTGTTGTTTTTTTTGTTAAATGACGTATGTAGGCTTTTATACATATATGTTGATTAAGGAAGTGGCGTCAGCATGGCAATGCAAAACAAGAAAAGTAAGACTTTCTTATGAGGAGTCGGTAAATGCTGAAATGTTTCTGTAGTCAATTGTCGAGAGTACGCCAATGGAGAGCGGCAGAGATTTTGACGCTGTAAGTGAGGGACAACAAATTAAGTAAGTTACCACGAAGTTACAAATTCTGCAAAAGTGATGGTAGTGACTGATTGGCAGTGCGCAATCATTGCAGAATTTACATGTCTGCAATGACTGGTATCTTTCTTTCTTTTTATTCTTTTCATCACATTTGGTAATTACTTCATTGACTCGTATGGTAGCCATGCCAGTGTCTTTCATTACACCCATCTCTATTATTCATGGTTGGTTCATGGAAGTTGTAAACCTGCAAGGCCAGACACACCAGTGATAGATAAATATTATCATATTTACTACGTCTGGCTCACTACAGGGTTTGTTGTCCTGGTGCACTAATGAGTGTTCGTACGAGAAGCCGTCTAGTGAAGTAAACTGTCCTCATGCTACCTTCATACGTAAGCATTTAGGTGTGGTTTGCATAACCGATATTAAGCTAAATATGTTTGTTTTAATAGCTAGGTGGTCCAAAAGCTGGGGCCGTACATTATCGAAGGGGCTGGTGGTTAAGGAAGTCCTCGTAACGGTACGCATTCTCTCTTGATAACCCCTATAACTTCCGGTGTCTGGTATGCGGAGATTACTGCGTAGCTACAGTTGTACACGCTGTTTTCGACTCCCTGCTCCTGTTTTCTAGTTTTATGCAAGCGTATCAATATGATAAACGGAGGCTCTTACCTAGCCGTTATGAAGTGCTTCCCAATTATTCTCTTTTCAGTTTATGGCTAAAGTTACAGGGGAAGACAAAAGAAGTGTCATATCTGGCAAAAAGATAAAAATGAAGGTCAAGAAGACCAAGAAAGATAAAGAGGTAAGATAAAAATACATTATGAAACCACGAGGAAATGAACAACGTATATTACTAAGTGCTTCAACCGGAAGAACCGGAAATTAAAGCCATCTGCACTTAAAAACTTTGATCATCGTCTTTTGCAAGATGATAATTTTCGGTCCACAGTCACCTGATATCAACCATTATTTATATTCATTGTCTGTGCCAAAATGATCCAAGAGCGGTTATACTATGGACACAGTGGTGTAACGTGGGATCTCAGGTGACCTGTCACAATCCGAAGGGGGTCACTTGGTACTCTGTGTTTTCAAGATGATTATTTGATTAAAGATGAACAAAAGACAACGGTTTATAAAGTCACCTACATCGAGTTATAGTCCAGACGGTAACATATTTTTATTTTTTTGATTTCTTATCAAAAGTTATACTCATAATTTCTGCATTAACCTGTTCGCCGATACACTGTAGGGTTAGAGTTCATTGGGTTACACCAAATAAAAATTAATAAAACCCACTTGGCCAAAAAGAGTTTTTTTACCGAGGAGCAATTATCCTTGGTATGTTATCTGTAAAGAAAACTACGCTTTGGAAAGATCGCTAAGAGGGAAACCTGACAATAGTTTGGTAGTAAAACTCATAGGCATGTCATTTAGGTTGAAAATCTTGCAGTGAGGAATTTTTTATGATTTCATGTGAAAATTGTTTGTAATTTCAAACTATAGAATGCGCAGTTGTATCGATTTGTCTCTCATTTTGATCGACAATTGGTGAAAAATTGCCATTGCCCAAATCGCAGTTTGTGCCGGGGTCGCTAAATGCGAACAAGGATGATCTGAAACTCGCTAGCCTCTAGCTTTGTATCATCATTTTTGTTCAGTGTTTAAGATCTAAAACCGTCTTTCACCATACGCCTCATGCGGAATCGCTTTTGATATGTCCAGAGTGCCATTTCCTGTGATTTGAGACGTCGTTCCTTACGGAACAAGCTGTTATTCACAGCTTTTTCCAGAAGAGAAAATCTTCTATCCCGCTTCCCTTCAATGGAGATGAAGTCCTTACATCTTTTGTAGAAAAATCTGAAACCTTTACTCAACTTTTTGAAGCTGGCTTTACACCCGGCAATAGCGATCATAACCCACCTGACTTTCTCTCGCATATTCATATCTTGATGATATTAAAATCACGCAAACCCGAGATGTATCATTGCCCACCTGGGAGGATCAAAAGCCAGTTGCCTCGATGGTACTCCAGTGATCGTGCTGAAAAACTGCCGTATAGAAATGTCTCTCATACCCTTTTAACTTTTTGATAAGTATCTGAATGGTCCGTGTTTCCCCTCTTATTGGAAAGTAGCAGCTCGTCTAGTTTATAATAACTTTCGTGAACAATCTAATCCAAGGATTGATAGTTCAGTTTGTCTTTTGACTATTATAAATAAAGTCTTTGAGACCACTGTATCTTCTCTGTCAATCATCTTGAACCCCTTGGCCTTTCCTTTGATCACCAGTAGATTCATTCTTCACTGCCCGCTGCTGACTCCCAGTTGTTGCCACCGAACGTACTCATCGTGTCCTTGATGCGTCTGGCGGAGCAAGGGCTATTGGCTTTGGGATCTCTACGGACTGTAATGAGGTTTGGCACTCTGGTTTCATCGTCAAGTTAAAGGCAACATCCTGTCTATTGTACGATTGTTCGTATTTGGTCGTAGTATAAGATATTACTGTGCGACCGATTATCCAGTAGCAACTTGTCTATTCTGGGGTGCTCGGTCTCTGGCCCTGCTATTTATAAATGATATACCGGATGGAATTCTTTCACAGCTAGGTGTTTTTGCCGACACTACCGTTTGTTCTTGCCTCTAAAAACTACGGAAACAGTGGAACGGCAAAACATCTTGAGGATGCTCTCCACACCATTGTTGAGCGGGAACGGAACAGTTGGCTACTTTGACAGAGCACAATAACTGAACTTGTTCCCATCAAACGCCACGGTAACCCATTCTTCGTCCAGTCACTTTGAATAACATCCAGCACCCCAAGAGCTGTGATGTTAGACATCTTTGCCTTTCATTTGCTGAAGGCCTTATTAGGGGATCCTATATTGAAACTATTGCCCAATCAGCTTCCATGAAAGTTGGTTCTCTCTACTGGGCGCGAAAATATATCTCACAGGAGAGTGTTCTATAACTTAATATATCTTCAATCCGACCATGTATGTAGTCCTTTTTGTCACATCTTGTTGCGTGTTCCTTCATCCCGTCTAAATCTTCTAAACCGAATCAAAGCTTAAGTCTCCGGTCTAGTTGGCCCTAATGTTTCATGGTTTCTTAAAACACTTTGTCATGATCGGGATATTTCATTTCTGGCCCTCTTCTACTAGTACCACCGTGGTCGATGGGGCCAGGAGCTCTCTTCACGATTTTCACCACCGAACACTGCCCAACAGGGTATGCGTTCCTGAATAATGATGCATGCATTCATTGGTAAAGTTCCTATGTGCAGGGCTTCCACCTCAATTGGTTCAAGGTTCTTAGTAATAGGTTTCTTGTTGCTAGGTCTTCCACACAAACTAGTTGCCTTACCTATACTCGCCTTTCCCGTCGCTCGTAACGCTTTAGTGGCAGTTAAGCCATTTTATTAGCAGAACTGGCTTAATCGCAAATTCTTTGGACTCTTTAGATTTTTCATTTTCACATGAACCGTTTCATGTTGCAATTGAGCCCTTAGAAAGCAAGCAAAAGTTTGTGTAAAATTGTACTGGCTGTGCGACTACTATACTTGCTAAGACCTAGACGTTGACGAGGCCAACGTCAATATGAGACGTGACGTCGTCCGCTTGCTCTCCATGTGAATAGGGTATTAGTCTACAACTGGTACGAGTGACAGACCACACTGTTTCCCCTTGAGGATCTTTACAAAAGAGAAGTTTCGGGCTTTCTACCTATTCTACCTAGAGCGGACCTTGAAATTGATTTTCAACCACATTGGAAAAGTTTCAGAACCACACGTCGATAAACTCTAATTTCATCACATATAAATTTCAAAATAAAAACGATCCCTCTCTTTCTGTACGCTTATGCTTTAAATAAAGTCTACTGAAAGCAAAAAGAAATTCTTTACTGCACATTAGATTCAGCAGCTCGCACTCAAAATGTTTCGATAGCCTTATCTGCCACGTGACCCTCCACGGGTCTCTATTAAATAGTTCCTGGTACCATAGTACCATACGTTTGGTCTTGCAAATCGAGATACAGTAATACAAATACGCCGTAAAATAACGGTCATCAAACATGACTTTACACCCCCTTTTCACTATCAATTCCTTTCTGGTCAATACATAAAAATGGAACTATCACCAACCACTGACCACTGTTAACAACGAAAACCATTTCAAAAATATATCTATTGCTAATCTGTAAATATCTACGCTTTTTACATCTATGTACAATTCACATAACTACTCCCGCACGTTGTACGTACAATATCTGCAAATTTATTATCAGGATCTATCTTTAACCCATTGATGTGTTCGTCAACAATTTTCTCAGTTACTTCAGATTGTACAACATTGCATCAAGGTCTATACATGTCTATCTTGAAATCCAGTGCCTGTTCCACGTTCGCTGGCTAAACATAAAGTACAAAAATTTCAAGCGTTTTTATTTTTCAACAACGGACTGCCCGAAACCATGCGAGATTGATGTATTTGATTTGCGATATTATGGTTCTGTAACCCCCTTGAACCGAATTTGTCCGATATCAAAACGACAATCAGTTTGCATTTAACTTCCGAAAAATTTGGTTTGATAAGTTGATGTCAAAAAAATTCTATTTTGAAAACTTGATGACCCAAATGATTGCGTCCGAACCTTTTTGAAAGCCATTCATTTCATTTTTCATTCTCATATTTTTGTTCCCTATACATAAAAGTACGGGCCTCTTGGTATCTACATTTCAATGTTGCAATGTTAGGTTTAAATCGAAAGCAACAGTGCCATCGCTAATCTGCAAACACGAAAAGCCTAGTTGCAGCAGGAAATATGATCACTAATAAAGGGTGGGCTTATTATATAAGTAAATTGCAGTTTGCAGTTTCCCAACTTCCAACTTTTCATTCTCTGTATGAGCCTTGAGCATGCGCTTTAAACGGATGAGCAGCTTATGCTATGGCCCTCAGCTAATCTGAAAGTACTCTTTATGAGAAATTGAGAAAATTGCATCGAAAATCCACAGTGGATTAAAGATAGTCCTTTCAACTTTTAACGAGCTTGTTTAACTCAGGAACACAGTGTTATCATCAGCAACAGCACAGGAGCGGAATGATACAGAGTCATACAGCCAATGATTAAGCTGGAAAGAACTCATGAACGCGCCATTCGCCAAATGCAAAACGAGGCCTGATACCCGTGTACGTAAACAACGTTGGGCATTACATGCTACACGAAGCCCTATCTCAGCAATCGGCACACATCCGCTAGTGATTCGTTCGTTGGTTCCTAACAACAATCGTTAAAGGAATTTCACTTTTCAATGATAAATTTGTTTGATATATCAACGTATTTTCAGTTATGGAATCGAAGCTCAAATTTCGGTCCAGGGCTTGATCCAGCTCATCCTTACGATACAGACTGGGATGGGTACTGCGCAACTACAAGCTTGTCACCTTACAAAGAAGACCAGCCTACTCGAGCGCTGATTCATTGACATCTTGGGCGGGAGATTAGTTGCTAACTAAGTTATACCTCTGATAATTATGTTACCAAATACAGATATTAAAACGGCACACTTTATTAACTCGTGCTTACTAAACATGAAGGGCCTGGCTGGCTAGCTGTCGATTGATCGAATGTAAAAACTCATGTGGATCAGCTTTTCCTGAACTGCAGCCGACTCGATATCTTCCGAAGAAACATTTTTCATCGCACGGAGCTTTTTGGTAAAGCAAACTTGTTTTAAGTCAACAAGTTTACGGATACTGACTCGAGGCTTTTTATAGTAAAATACTTATCCGCGTCAAATGGGTGGAGCTGCACTGCAAAGATGAAATCAAAATACTCGGCAATTGGACTTTGACCGAAGTCAAGTCATTCAACTTAATTATGATTTTAGAATTTTCTATAGATTTTAAGTACGGTTTAGTATTTTTATAAGTACTGTAGCATCAATCTGCTGCAACCCAGTCGTCTTTATCCATGGGTGGAAATGGGAAAGGGGTTAAAATACACGAACAAAGTCATTTGGGTCAATTTATATACCTCGAGAAAACGTGCAAAACCTCATGAAAATCATTTTACTTCCTCGCTGATAAAAGTCGAACCTTACGTATAAGAGGCACATCGTTCCTTGGATGTAAATGACACGCCCAACAACTCGTTTACACGACAGAAAAACTGCAGAGAGGCACTACGTCGAGTGCTTGTTTTTCAAGCAAGCTGCAATTCTGCCCTCTACCGTGCCATAAGCTAGCCATACCGTAGTAAGGAGGCCCATTAACCCCTGTGGTAAAGCCCAGTCAACGTACGCTATCGAAAAAGAACTGCGCCGAAAATAAGCCACAAGTCTATCCCCAAATTTTAAATTCAGAGTTTTTACCTTTTCGAAAGACGAAAGGTTCGAATGTTGGTTTTTACAAGTGAATATCGTAAATCATCTGCTTTGCTCCTGACAATTACGACAGAATCTTAAAAAGCAACAAATCGACTTCTAAAGAACACAGTCATTAACAAAATACGTAAATGAATACGCCCTATCCTTAGCTACCTACATCTACGAAAGTCTCGAAGAATCTTAAGAAATATCACCGTTCACACAATATTCAAAATGGGGCTACCTGAAAAACTGTTGATAAGACGTAAAAATATTTAATGCACGTCACTTAAAGCACTCCCCCAACACGTTTTAAAAGATGCTGATAATAATCATCATCATACTGGGTATCGTTCATACTACTTCGACGCCTCTTACGTTGCTCGCTACGACTCCTATCTCGCCGCCGCTCATCGCTGCGATCTTTTTTATGATGTTTATGGCTTTTCTTATCTCTGCCTCGTTCGCGTTTACGTTCGCTATTGCGTTCGTGGCTATGGTGCTTACTGTGCTCGCGATTACGCGATCTCGACCTTTCTTCTCTGTGTCCACTACGATGTGATTTCGTCTTACTTCTGTGACGATGACTCTCACGACGCCTGCTTCGGTCATCCCGCTTATGGGTCCTTACGTCATCCTCAGAGCTACTTGGCTCACTATCAGACGACGATTCGTCATATTCGTACCTTGAGTCATATTTATCATAACTATTTGTCAAACCACTTGTTGAAGCCGCTTGCAATGAAGCTAGTTGCTGCTGTCGTTGTGCTCGCAATTGCTGTGCCTGGAGCTGCTGTTGTATCTGAAGGTGCTGCTGTGCGTGCATTTGTTGCTGGAGCTGTTGTTGCACTTGCAGCTGTTGTTGTTGGGCTTGCAATTGTTGCTGCTGGGCTAGCACCTGTTGTTGATACTGACGCTCTTGTAACTCTTGACGAGCTTTCAGCAAGAGTTCCATCTGTTGCTGAGTAAGATGTTGGGAGGAGGCTACATTTTGTGACGTTTGAAGCTGTAGTTGTTGTTGTTCCTGCTGCTGTTGCTGTTGCTGCAGGAGTTGCTGTCTTCGGTGTTCTTCAAGTTGTGCCTGCCTCAGCTTTTCTTGCTCTGCTCTCCTTCTTGCTAGCTCCGCCTGCTGAAGCTGTTCATAATACTGCTGCTGCTGGAGGTGCTGCTGTTGGATTGATTGTTGATCTAATTGTTGCTGTTGTAGTGGCTGCTGCTGCAAATGCTGCTGTTGCACGCTTTGCTGTTGATGTTGCTGATGCTGTTGTTGCTGATGGTGCTGATGCGACGTCATATGCTCTGACGGATGCTGCTGTTGCAACTGTGTCATGTGTTGCTGCTGAACTGGAATATGTGTTTGTTGCTGTAGGTGTTGCTGTTGTGGAGGATGTTGATAAGGTTGCTGTGGTTGCAACTGCTGATGTTGTTGTGGCAACCCCTGTTGTTGATGTGGCAAAGCCTGAAATTGGTTAGCTGATGGGGGGTGATGGTATGGCCTCTGGTCATAATAGCCTCCTTGAGGTACTGGATTAGTCGTTGGAACAGCAGAATGTGGGTGCATTTGGGGTTGCTGTTGTTGTTGCTGGGGAGGGTAATAGCGCTTCTCCGGTCCTGATCTTGGCATGTTTGATGTCATAGATGGTGTGTACGTGGCACTTCGCTGATGTTTCCTAACATGTTTGCCTTGTAAATCATAGCGACTTTGACTTACACTTGACACTGTCTCAATCTTATTGCCAACAGTATGACTCTGTGTAGATTCACTTTTACCAACTGCCTCCTTTGTTGCACTGGCTTTTGACTTTGGCAATAACTTCAAAACTGGTTTGCCAGCTTTCTTGAGCGCTGCTTTCTCATCAACGACGGCTGGTTTTTCCTCAGTGGGAATGTCTTTTGGCTTGTCTTCACCAGGGGTTACACCAGTTCCTCTATTGAGCAAGGCTGACTGAGAACTAACAGTAACCGCAGGTGCTGCTGAAGAAGAAGGCAGTGGTTTGGTTGTCGACACTGTTTCTTCTGCTTTCTTACTGATAGGTGTGCGTGGGCTAACGGCAGCTGGCGGTTTTGCTGCTTTTGGTGCATGGAGCACCTTCCCTTCTTGGGGCTTCGCCTTGTTATTCATACCTGATGCTGCTGATCCTATAATCTTCCTGTTCCCATCTGTTTGTACCAGCTCCGTAATCTTAGATGCTTTAGTACTCTCATCTTTTGTGTCTTTTGATGTTATACAGTTCAGAGCAATAAACTCTTCAATAGTATTTGTCTCAGTCCTTGCACTGCCCATAATATGAACTTCAACATCACTATTTTTAGTGCTCACATCAGGCTGCTTCGGTTGATCTTTCTCCTCCTTTGTTACTGTTCCCTGGTTTTCTGAATTATTAAATACTGGGCCTTTTGCCTGAGAAACTTTGACTGGTTTGATAGGCGATATGTTCTTAGGTAACGGTGCCAGAGCAAATTGCCTGGTAGCTTGAGGTGTCTTACCTGTTCGTTCTTGTGCCACAGTTTTCTTTGGTGGTACAGAAGGTGGATTCATTGGCTTTGGTGATGCTGATGTCACTGTAACTTTGACCTTTGCATCAAGCGCAGTATCGCCGTTCTTCTCTCCTCCTGCTAAAGCTGTGCTCCCGATTTTTACCTTTTCAGAAATTGCCGCATCACTAGTGCCATCCGATTTCCTAATGTTGTCCTTACTAATGAGACCAGAAGACGTCTGAGCAGAAGCAGTGTTACGACTTTCCACAGGTGAAACAGAATCTTCCTGGCTTGGAGTTAATTTCTGGGGCACCAATGGTGTTTGATGTTTGACGGTTTCTATGCCATCGCTGAGGTTGCTTGGTGTGTTACTTTGTGCCTCTTCCATTTTCACGGAAGGCAAGCTTTGTTCGGCTGCACCGGCCGCTGCAGTTGTTGGTTTGCTAGCCAACATTGCTGACTTTTCCTTCATCTTCTCAGAGATCACCGTCAATGGTTCATCTGTGGGTATATTATTCTTCCCAAGGGTTACAATGTCTGTGCCTTTCAGACCGTCTGCTTCTACAACGGTCTTTTCCTCTTTCAGGACCCCTTGAATCTCGGCTTCTTCCTTATTTATAGCCATTTTTAGCTCGGCTTTTTCATCGGCTGGCACCAAAGTTGGCATCGTTGGTTTCTCTTCAATCTGAATAATGTCTGTTCTTGACTTTTCTTTGCTTGCTGATGTTGTATCAGTGGCACTACTATGTTTACTGTCTACATAGACACTTTTCACCGGAGCCACTTCAGTTTTGGTTACCTGAGGCGAATTTGTCTTGTCCTTGTTAGGGGTCTTCGAATTGGCTACTCGCCCAGCTGCTTTACTTTTATCGGCATTTTGCAGTGGTTTACCTCTGGCTGCTTCACCTGGTTTCTTTCCAGAGGTATCAGGATGGTCATCATGGCGTAACCGCTTTGCACCACCAAAGTTCACAAGCTCCGGCATAAGTGGAGGCAAACCTCTTGGGTTAGGGCCATTCTCACCAAGCTTCCTTTTCATCCCAATGCCAATACTAGGTTCTGGGTGGATACCATTATTTTGGAAGCGGGGGTTCATCGGCGGGAAACGACTCGGTCGAAACCCAGGGTCCTCTCTAAAAGGTCCCCCTCTAAAGCCATCTGGGAAGCGAAGGCGAGGCTCATTTAAGTCAATGTCTTCCGTAAAATCTTCCATATGTTCGGGACCTCCTTGTCTCATTCTAAAGAACGCTTCTCTCTCATCAATTTCTGGAAAGGGCATACCTTCGTGGCGTCTGAAAGGCCCTGGCATTGGGAAACGCATTGGTAATCGTTCCGGCTCAAATTCATGCATCTCGGGTCCCAAAAACTCTGGTCCCGGTCCAAACCCGTCTTCAAAGTCTGGGTGAATCCTTCGTGGAAATCTTCTCTCACCGTAAAACTCCATCTCCATTTCAGGTATGTCATGCATCGGGTGAAATTCGGCGTCACCTTCAAACGGGAATCTTGGATGCCTAAACATCGGATCTCGTTCAAACGGGCCATGCATAGGTCCACCTGGCCCAAATCTGGGCCCTGGCATAGGCCGCGGCCCCATTCCTTTAACAAATTCTTGTTCTATAAACTCGCCAGGTGGAGGTATCATTTCATCTTCCATCGGTGGCAGATGAAAGTATCCATCACCTTCATTTATTGGCCGCGGTACTGGCTTATTCCATATTCTTGCTATCTCCTCCATCAACATATTTGTCATCCGCCGATGAGCTTTCTCATTCCAATGCACACCATCCTCTGCTCTGTGATGCAGAAAGAAACCAAACACATGATCGAAATCTACAAAATAAAAGCCGACTTCACTGACCACTTGACGTGCTATGTGATTACATCTCTTTACGTCGTTTATTTTGACCACGTCGACGCCTGGAAGTGCCAAGAAGCCCCCTTTTGACTTGAGATGAACTGGTGGTGTAGTGCCCCAAAGAAAGATGGCTTTGGGGCATTCACTTTTAATTATAGCTAGTAACTTTTTCATGTTGTCCTCATAATTTTTTAACCCCTTTTCTCCATAACGATGTACATCCCATAAACAAGAGTTCATGATGATTATATCGGCATCGCCGTTTTTCTTGATAACAGATTCTGTGTAGTCCCCATAGACGATGGTTACGAAGAAGTACTTTACATTAATATTGGATTTTTCATACTTATAGTGCCTCACTTCCCTGTAATTTACAGAATTACTCATTTCACCTTTAACGCCACCTTCCAATAACTCGTCACCAAGGAAGCTCTCTTCACCCTAAAATAAGAAACAGAAAAGTGACAACGTGACTCTTTACAATTGCACAGTTCGCAAAGCATATTAAATATAAATTAAAACCTGCAGTCTTGGCTAACTTGGGTAAAACTTCTCAGAACTGCACGTTCATTGGTATACGAATTCCTTAGTAATTTTCTAGCTCTTTCATATATACAAACTAAGAAACACAATACTTATTTCACATTCTTGACTGAAGTAATTTTGCTTCCAATACAATCAATGTGAAATGTAAGGATTAAGAAGTTTGTATACAAATATTAAGTTATTGTTTATGAAATTTTTGCCTGGTTAGTCAAACAGATAGCCAGTTTTCCTTAAAACTATGAGTATGGAAACCACTTTTGATTGCACATCCAAGAGACCCTACAAACAACCACTCAGCTCTTACCTTTTTTCTGAGCTCCTTTTGTGTAAGATATCTTCGGTCCTGAATAAGAAGGACCAAGTCTTTGTAAATGGAGCGTTGCACTAGAAAAACAGGACGATCAGAGGTTAATAACGAAATTGATTTTTCAATCTTACATTACACTTGCTAATAGTTTTGATAGATGAATGTCTTGCATACTAATAGCAGTTCTGGTAGTGGTGATAGATACGTGTCTTTCATACTAATAACATTTCTAGTAGTTGTGATAGATACATGTCTTTCATACTAATAGCAGTTCTAGTAGTGGTGATAGATACATGTCTTTCATACTAATAGCAGTTCTAGTAGTGGTGATAGATACGTGTCTTTCATACTAATAGCAGTTCCAGTAGTTGTGATAGATACATGTCTTTCATACTAATAACATTTCAAGTAGTTGGGATAGATACATGTCTTGCATACTAATAGCAGTTCTAGTAGTGGTGATAGATACATGTCTTTCATACTAATAACATTTCAAGTAGTTGGGATAGATACATGTCTTGCATACTAATAGCAGTCTAGAAGTGGACTTCAAGGTAAAATAGCATCCCCTAGTTCATGGTCGTCTGTCCTAGAGTTTTGAAATTTGTCAGATCATTATTTAGACTTGTTGAATACCTTGCTCCATATATCTTTTCAAAGATATCAAATCTGCACACCTTTGAAAATTTCGAAGTGCAGGTAACTACAGACACCTGGTTTCTACGAATGCTTGAGGTAAGTTCAAATTCATATTGATCCCGCATGTTTTTTTCCTGTGATTTGTCATTACCATGAATAGTGTGTCTGGCACTTCAGGCTAAATTCCATGTTCATGATTGTGGTCCTGTTTGGCTTTAATGATTTGTGATGTTTGTGGTGCTGTTTTACTGTCGAAATGCAGTGATATCTCTGTTTGATTTTCAAAAGGTATTTTATTGTAAATTTGCCATTCTAGGTTAAAACGTTTGAAAATGTTGAATTTGTTGTTAAAATGATGCCAATTTTTCAATGTTTAGTGGCTAAAATATAGATTGAGCCCCCACTACAATATTTTTGTTCCGTCACCCCTGCCCCGCTTTTTAAAAGCGTTCACTGATTTTCCTTAAGGGGTTACACAAAAATTACGTTAATTGGTGAACAGGCTGGCCGTACGCCTTAAGTTTATGAAGCATGCCCTACAGAGACAGTCTGGTTACGGCACTGCATTCAACTGAAAATGGATTATGCAATTGTTCACATGCCTTGAGCCACCTCAAACACTTTGCTAGATTCGAATTCATTTTCGGGAAGAATAGAAACAAGCCCCTTGAAGCTTATCCGGATATCAATGATCTGATTTGCAAGTGCTCCAAGAGCAACATTTGACCATTATGCAATGGAAAATCTCCTTCCTTCCTGGTACGATGGGTTTCTCGACTCAACACTGTTGGCTCCATTGTACGAATGGGAACTAACCATTCCTGTTGTAGAGCAAAAAGTTGTGGTGAAGGGTGTTAACGCCCAAGATATGGTTGCAGAGTGTCGTGTTTTTGCAAAAATATTGCTGAAGGAATGAGAAAAGGTCCTTTAAACTCGAAGCTCGAAAGGGCACTGTTTATAAAGTGACAGTGGCCACATACATGGTCACGAATCATGGGGAGACGGCACCAGTTCTGACAATGCTATACCGCCTTGCTGTCACAGCCCGTTATGCCTCGGCTCGTTGCGAGTGCGTGTTTTCATCACTGGCCAAAATTGATGTACCACGGAGACAGCGCCAGACGACCAAACGGGAGAGAGAATTGACATTCCTCCACGTCGAAAAAAAGGCCCTCATGGAGCTAAAATTTGAAGATTTTCTGAAAATTTGGGAAACATTATCTTTCAAATTATCTTTCAAATAAAATTACCTTCAATGTTCAGTGACCATTTTTTCATGTTCTTATTTCTTGTCGTAATGAAGTTTTCTTCAGAGATATTGATTGTGGCAATGTTGTAATAATTTATCCTTGCTTTGTATTTCCAATTTGTTTGTCAGTTCGGTCGGCCAAATAGCAGATGAGTAATTTCCAGTTTGCAAATAAGACAAATAAGGAAAAGCAAAAAATTGAAAAACGTCGTTGACCAAATTTGAGCATGATTTCCTTTGCCGCCCCAGACCAATGGAGCTGGCTCCGTGCTTGTTTCAAGTGTTAATCATTTCTGTGTACTGTTACAAGATCGCCACTGGCCCGTGAGAGACAGCGCGAAACAGCAAGATTTGGAATGTCATTTTCCTTATTAAGATTCCAACCTCATTATAATACATTATAATTGAAATAAAAGATACAATGTAACATTTTTACTTCAACACTTACAGCTAAATCAGTTCAGTTCGAGATAGTTTTTTCTTCACTGATCACTGCTTGAATTGACTTAGAAGTTTGCCTTTTATCAGTAACTTTCATTCTTCCATACCCACAGCTTTGACTTGATAATGCACTACTCGAAATTGCACACGCCGATACAACTGCGACGGTTTGGAACGACGAATCTTCATTCTCCGAGATATCCCTGGCTTGGCATTTTTGGGACTGGGTTTTTTTGTTTTTCGAGTAGGCGTTCATGGCTACTTTTCTTTTCCAACTTCTCTCTTAGCCGTTTTCCGAATTACAAACAGTGTCTCGAAACCCACCTTCGTAAGTATCATCGTAACATGACGGAAACCAAAGCTGAGCTGCGTGATTGCCTACCAGCATGAAGTTTCTTTGCGTTGGAGCCTTCCCTATATGTTGAATTAGTCTAAGAGAATTTGTTGTCCAGATCAAATTCTCTCTCCCACTTCCATTGTAAAATTTTGCATGACCATAATGTCTACTTCCAAGTCGTTAAAGGCATCCCAAAAAGTGTGCGGAAGGTCTGTTAGCAGATCTGTTGTCAATGCACGGTTGATAACTTTGCATACAAGAAATTGGGAACCGACAAAGTAGCAAACTGGTACAGCAATGTACGCGTCGTTCTTTAATATACTTAAATGCTGAATAAACACATGTCGGTAGAAATTCAGTGTTCTATAAATATTATAGGGTGATTAACCACTGTGATCATTAAACATACTCAATGCGGAGAGTCTCTGAAGGTCCATTCTTTACATTTCTTTACATCAGGGTATGCTTATCATCGCAAG
The DNA here is from genome assembly GCA_010016025.2 of Alatinidae sp. Z8VKAUB7J3. Taxonomy (NCBI): domain Eukaryota; kingdom Metazoa; phylum Cnidaria; class Cubozoa; order Carybdeida; family Alatinidae; species Alatinidae sp. Z8VKAUB7J3. Next base: position 45,804,131 of record JAAAKM020006971.1, read on the forward strand.
GCGGCAAAGGAAATTTCTTAAACGCTACAATTGAGTTGTCTGATATTTAATTATACAACTATATATAGGGTGTTACTAATTTCTCACTCCGCACATCGCATTATATCTAGTTTCTAGTCATGTAAGGTCCGATATTGCCTATATCCTAGTCATATGATGATGATCAGGGCTCGTGATTTATTCTCTGGTCATACGACCTTAGGTATGCCAATTGTTGTATTCCCGATCATTCCATTCTTATGAGGCATACAGGTTGGTAATTATCATATGACACTCGCAATGCTAAGTTGCTAAGCCTATCCACATACGATCATAAGAGTCCATAAGTTAAGGTTAGGCCTTGAACTATTTACACGGAAGTTAATTCTTCAATATATTCATTCAACAAGCTACTCTACGGGACTTGCAAGAACTTTATAGTCTATATTAAAAGTTCATATAAAAGTCCATAATTATATCAGGAGTTTACCCTGAGGTTATACATGGTTGATACTTTTCTGAAGATCTGAGAAACAATAATAAAGTTTAAAAATTGGCCAACGAAATGGACACCGTCTATCGTCATGCCTTCACAAAAGAAGGAAACAAGCTCCAATGTAAAAATAGGAGAACCTTAAGCTTGATCAGTCACCCAGGCGAGGTCTTGCTATACGTTCCTTTTAAAGGGATGAACCAACAATAAAAGAAGACTTCGATGATGCCCAAGTAGTTTTCCAAAAAGAAGGCATCAAAACAATAGAAACCTTCTGGATATCAAATATCTGACACTAGTCGGACATGACTCCTTATCATGCAACAGGAATGGCAGAGGATCGGCAAAAATGCAAAGAAAGGTTGAAAACCACATAGTGCACCAGCGGCAAATTGGGTACAGATAAATCAAGATGCCTATATTTAGAATTTTCTGAAGACAAAGGTGCCGATAATTATGTGCTGAAGACCGGAATCAGTATTTTAAAGCGCAAATGACAGCAAAGATGAAGAGCAGTATTTCAAAATCACCTCAGTAAAATTGTGTATCACTGGAAATTATTTATCTGATTGTAAATTCCAGTCTCTACTGAGGGTCTTTAGTCTTTATCAAATAAGAAGAGACTGCACATCAATACCTTGAAACAGAAACCCTTTGCAACGTCAATAAAGCTGCCATCTTTTTTGGCTTGCTGTAACGAGTTTGAAAAGTAATATGTGAAAGTATGGAGCGACTTAGAAGGAGTAGATATAATTACAATATGTAAAAAAATAGAAAAAGCCTTTGCCAGTGGTACTAGTTGATAGGCTGAAGGAGGGGTAGAATAAGCAAATGAAGCATGTCAAAGGTAACAGAGTTTGAGAAGTAATATATACATTTCCCCTCAAAAATGTTAGAAGTAAGTTAATCTAGTTTTAAAGACACAAATTATTTTAGGCTATTAAGCACAATGACAGGTTAATTAAGACCTACTTTTGCCATGACTAAATAAATACGTTTAGTTAAAAGAGGGCAGTTCTTAAGATTTGGAAGTGTTCCTTGTCGAATCTTTTAAGAGGGCGTTCGCTTTAAAAAGAGTACCAGAACTACAGTTCATTGCAAAGAGTTAAGTGATAGGTACGTGAACAACAATCAGAGTATTGATACCCAGGCCTTAGACAGAAGTCCACTGAGCATAATAATGCATAGCGTTCCCTCTTTTATTCATTTTTGTCAAAATGGAAAGCTCGAATATGGAAAAGAAGTAGTAGAAACCTAGCCCTTATCTTTTTGGATGCACCTTCAGAGCCGACTCGTTCCTTGTACTGAAGGGTTTGGATGAGCAAAGGTTACTACTTTGAAAGAGAGAAAATCTCAGCATCGGAACACAAAGGGTTTTTTTTACTGAAAGACGGGTGTTAATCTCTTGGATTTATTAGTTGTAACGAGACCATCTTGTTAAGAACAGGTGTTTGCAAAAACGGTCACTTTAATATTCTGAGTTGAAAAGCAGTGCACCAACGACACACTAGTAAAATGAAGTCTACTGACATATTTGGGAAACATATTTTGAACTTAAAGGAGCGTGATGTTTAATACAGCGTAAGTTGAAGTATTGTTAAACACCGTAACGAGTATAACAGAGACAGGCAAAAATTTAATTCGTGTTTTACTGAAAAGTATGCCAACCTAATGGCAAAAATGAATAGATATAAAATAAGTGCTGTGAATTAGTTTTAAAATGCAGACATAGCATTGTAATCAGTTAAGTTCAGATAGCTAGCATGGCATGAGATAGAGACTCCTTGCTCGGTACTTCTAACCATGCATGACAGGTAGCATCTGACCACCGTCAAGCGTATGTACGGAATAAGGAAACAATTAAAATCTAAAACGAGAAGTTGAGGACACGTTTTCAGCAGAGTAACCTATAAATCTAAAAAAGAGATAATGCAACTGGAGATAAACATACTCGCAGGCACGGCGTGGGGGTTATTACGGATAAAAAGAGAGGGGAGTGTGTTATTGGACACTGTAGTTAAACTGAATGACAATCCCTACAACATCTGCATAATAATAGTATATGCCCGAGCATCGAGAATAATGTGGAAGAGTTTGATACGTTTTACGACACACTTGATAAGGCAAAGGGCCAATGCAAGGCAAAAGGTATTATCATTACCATAGAAAAATTTAAATGGAAAGATTGACCAAGATTACGAGAGAAACGATGGAATTCTTTATAAGTATGGACGAAAGAGGTAATAGATGGATAGAATGGTACAGAGAACATGACGTTACTGTAATATTTTGAACGTGTTCCCTTCGAATCATTTATTTAAGAATCGCCGCTCTAGGCTAACACAAAACATCTATTGGTAACAGATAAAAAAAAACACGCTTATACATACTCGCGTGTTCTAAGTAATACACTGCCCAAAGTATCGTACCCTATAGCACGCGATTAACCCTCGGTATACTAAGCTGTCCATATTATTTACTATAACAAATCACCATGACTACATTACATCTCTCTCTTCCTTGGATTTGAGTCTAGATTCAAATTTTATAATAATTTTTTTTACGTATCAACTTATTTGTAACAAAAACAAAACTACAAACTTGGCTACATAAGTCTAATAAGAGGTTACTAGCACTTCACTCTTGTATACCGAACTTTTTTGAAGGATATGACCAATACTGGCTATAATAAGAGGAGAGGTTACTAGCACTTCACTCTTGTGGGTGAGACTTCAATTCTCAAATCCTTAAATCGTAACCTAATAATCTTTTGGGAATTTGTTTGGCTCGTGAGGGCCTTTTGGGTGTGCATTGTTCTTTAAGTGTTTCAGTGTTCAATGAGTCGTTAATCTCAGTAGATGGTGTATTATTACTTTTGTTTTCTGCTGTAGTATCAATTCCATTTCGTAGCTGAATTTTCTTCATGTGCTGACTGTTTCTAGTAATCGTGTGTTTGTCGCTTTTTGCTGTGATCATGGATCCTCTTCTTTCAATTACCTGGTATGGTGTTTGTATTGAATGGTGGAGACAACTTATCTTTTTGACTCTGTTTTACCAAAACGGTATCTCCTACCTCAAGATTTCTTTCACGTGCATGATTTAGTAAATCAGCTAACTCTTTCATGTGCAGTTTTAAACTTTCATCTTTTCTACGTGCTGCAGCAACTTGGTCATCAAATTTAACGCTTTTCTTTTTCATTAGAGTTGGCACCTCCGTGCGAAGCTTCCTTTGGTTTAACATTTCGGAAGGTGATAGACCAGCTGTCGAGTGTGGTGTGGTTTGGTAATGACGCAGGAACATAAAAAATTCTTGTTTCCAACTTCCTTTGTCTAACTGTGCAGTCTTGATCGCCTTGTTTAACGTGCGCATAAAACGTTCTACTTCACCATTGACTTGTGGCCAGAGAGGTGTAATTTTTCTGTGTGTAGTCCCTATAACACCATTTACACCATGTAGCAAACTCATTGCTGTTAGGGGTCCGTTATCAGACTTCATGATCTCAGGAATTCCTTGCCTGGCCAAAATAGCATCTAACTTTGGAATTACTAAAATTTCTGAGGTTGCCTGTACAATTTCAACCTCTGGGTATCGACTAAAATCATCCATTACCACAAGAAGATAGTCTCGAGTCTTGAATGGTCCACAAAAATCAACGGAAATTTCTTTCCATGGTTTTTCTGGTAGTGGTGTCATCTTTAATGGTTCAGTTTGTTTAGTCGGTGTGCTTGCTTGGCAGGGAATGCAGCTTTTCACACTTCTCTCGACTTGTTTGTCAATTCCTGGAAACCATACTGTTTCTCTTATAAGGGCTTTTGTTTTCAGTATCCCATGGTGACTCTTGTGTGCGATGTTTATCACATGCTGTTGTAGCGATTGTTGGATAACTATGCGGTCACCACGCAGAAGTAGTCCATCGCAGACAGAAAATTTGTCTTTTACGTTCTTGTAGCTAGCGTACTCGTCACCTAATGTATACCATTACCTATGCACTTGATAATCTGCTGCAAGTGTTCATCTTGGGCAGTCTGTAATTCTAACTTCTCTCTCGAGATTGCTCTTTCAGAACCTGGAAACGCAGAGAGTGCACTGATGATAACATTATTGACTTGATGATCTAGCCATGTACTATGATCGTCCTCCACCTTTGTGGGGTGTCTAGAGAGGTAATCTGCAGGGTTTGTTTTCCCTGGGCGATACTCAACCCTTAACTTAAATGGTTGAAGTCTTAGACAAAGACGATAAATACGAGCTGTAGGAATAGATAATGTTTTACGCAAGATTCCTTCAATGGGTAGGTGATCCATTATGACTGTAAAGTCCATTCCTTCTAGATAGTGTGAGAAGTGTTCGTAGGCCCATACAATACCTAGACGTTCTCTCTCTGTCTGACTGTAGCGAGTTTCTGTATCGCTGAGGCTTCGACTTGCATATTCTATAATGTTGATGTCACAGTCCTGCCCCGATTGAACTAATAAACTTCCTAGACCAACAGGACTTGCATCTGTTATAAGCATTGTGGGACATTTTATATTAAAATATTTAATCATCTTTCAGTCACTGAATGACTTCTTGAGAAGAACAAATGCATTTTCTTGTTCAGTGCCCCAGGTCCATGTTACATCTTTCCGTGTTAGCCGGTGAATGGGCTCCACTGTGGAACTGTAATTAGGGATGAAACGAGACAGATACTGGGCCATTCCTAGAAATAATCTAACTTCTTTACTATTTGCGGGTGCTTTTGCGTTAAGGATCGCTGCGACTTTGTCACTACTTGGGCTTATTCCTGATTTACTGAAAACATGGCCATAAAATTTTATTTCTTCTTTGCAAAATTCGCACTTGTCTTGGTTAGCTGTTATATTGCGTGCTTTCATTCGTTCTAATACTCTGTTTACTGTCTGCAAATGTTCATCATGTGTTTTTGAGAAAATTATAATGTCATCTGACATGTTCTTGGCTCCTGGAATGTCTCTGATCATATCAGCAATGGTTTTTTGAAAAACTTCTGCTGCTGAGTTTATACCGAAACTTACACGTTTATAGCGGTAAAGACCATTGTGCGTAGCAAACTTTGTTATATACCGACTTGCTGGCTCTAGCTCGAGCTGATGGTATCCTTTGTTTAAATCAATTTTCGAAAAAATTTGAGAGCCATTCATCTCAACTATTAAATCCTCTTTAGTATTCATAGGGTGTCTTTCACGTTCTATAGCTTTATTAATTTGTTGAATATCAATACACAAACGCATATCTTCATTTGGTTTGTGTACGATTACCAGAGGACTAACCCAGGGCGTCGGACCAACAACATCTTCAATAATGTCTAAATCCTTTAGCCTCTAAATCTCTTGTTCGACTTTAGCCCGTAGATGGAAAGGTATTCGTCGCGCTTTCTGTGCGACTGGCATGACGTCTGGGTTGATGTTTAATTTGACTTGTATTTGTGCAACTCAGGAAACTGACTTGGTTTGGACATGGGTCACGCGTAGAGAGAAAAGCATATGCAAGATCAATATGCGTGGAATGGGAGAGGAACGAGACGGCAAGCGAGAAGGACGTAGAGTGGCGACATAAAGAACTGAAGCGTGCAAAGGATGAAATCTGTCATGGAAAGTGCCCGAAAACCAAGAGTGCTGGAAACAGGATATGCTGCGTATGGGCACTAAAGGCTACACATATGGTCATGAAGACGATGATGATGGTGGTGATCATGATCATGATCGTGATGTTAATTGATGGCGATAGTGATGGTAATGATGATAATGATGATGATGATGATGATGATGATGATGATGATGATGATGATGATGATGATGATGATGATGGTGATGATGGTGTACTGGCATTTACAAATAGGGACACAAAGGTTTGGAAATGAAATCTCCATTTGTTACTCTTTAAAAAAGCGTAGCATAAGGGATGACAGTAGTGACCTCAATCTGGCTCAGCCAGCCGCACTGTTAGTATGATAATTATCAAAGACTACGGATCCATTATGCAAGCTCAAAGTGAATCCCAAACAAATAATGACATGAAAATAGTTGCCCTTCTTATCAATATCTCGGATAATTGTACAGTCCTACAAGTGACTGTAATTGAACTGCACAGAAACAGTATGTGGCGGTAGTAGTAATATGGCAGATGATTGGGTAGCAGTGGCACAAGGGAAGACCATGACCTGGGCTGACGTCATATTATTAAGGTCTCTCCATGTTGCAGGTGCTAAAGAAGGAGAGTGCCCCCTCCCCCTCCCCCCCGTAGACTTTATTAAAAAGGTACACCTTTACCCTTACATTGAGTGTGGGTAGCGTTAATGTCGACGAACACTTTTATCGGAGCTAAGCAGATTTTTAAAGAATTCCTGATATTACGGTCACGAATAGATACGAAAAGCCTAGTTAAAGTGCAGAACGTGAAAATAACGCTGAAAACGTCACTTTATAGATCTGCTTTGCAAGTCATAGATTAAAGCAGATGGCAACAGGTGGTGTTATTCATTAACCTAGATTATAGTATTTCTACACTTCCCCATTTTATGTCGTTTCTATGTTTTGTGCAATCTTGTAACCTTAGCAACGTTCTGAGTGCGGGAGTCACGCAATGCATTCACTGAAAGTTCGAATTTGTACAAGCCGCTGATCAGTAAAGAAGTCACGTAGTAGATGCAATGGTATTAAACGGTTGAGATACTGATTGTAAATAATCGTTGCGGAAGAATTTTTGCATGACCAAATTATTTGGAAAAGGGGTACCGGTTGAGATTTGTCCCCATTCTTCTTAAAGAGGATCTTATCCGCAGCAGATGATTAAAGGCAAACTGAGAGCTTAAAAGATAACGAGGACTGATGATGTATATTTACACGGGAGAAGGAGAGCTATAGTGACTTAGCTCTCTTTGTTCAAGACAGAATAGCTCGGATTTTCAAACTGGAAGGTTACGGCGCCTGCAGTTACGCCTTCATAAGTGGGACTTAGTCGAGAGTTCATTGTTTCCATTGTTATCAAATATAATAGTTGAGAAATACGTAGTATGTAACTTACTATTCTTACGTTATTCACTTGAAGGGCATGGTTATTACTCGAAGGTTGGTTATTGTTGTCCACTCGTAATCGAAGGACCCAGACGTCTTTCTTGTTTTAGCTTTACACTCATCATTCAAAGGGTTGGAAAGGTCCGAATTTCGATGGAACTTTTTCGAGGGCATTTGCTGGAAACTTATATTCTGAGTACTACACACGTTATACATACAAACTCCACACATAAACTCCTTTGAAGCTACAATGATTTGTATCTGACACCTTATGATTTGTATCTGACTCTAATTGCATAATTACTTTTAAGAAACGATAGCCTTTTCTGCGTTTGAGGCATTACCAATTACGGTATCCGCGTAAGGCTCTACTTTCTAACAGCACCATGGTTTCCTGATGGCAGAAGCACCCCCCCCCCCCCCCCCCCCCCCCCCCCCCCCCCCCCCCCCCCCCCACCATCCTTCCCCCCCCCCCCCCTCCCTCTTCCTTTC
>JAAAKM020006971.1:45812136-45837054 GCA_010016025.2 Alatinidae sp. Z8VKAUB7J3
TAGGCAATGTTTTTATGAAATTTCTTAGCTAACCTCGGGTAACTGCACTGATTGCAATGACACGTGTTCACGAAGAACTGCTGGAACCGTTTGCCTCCATCCGTGATTTCTGTTTTGCGCTGTGTTCTCTGAAAATTTTTGGGGACGTACCAAACGTACGAGACTCCAACAAAACGAGTTACATGTATTTTTATAAGACCATTCTAAATTTTAAAAGCTTAAAATGTTCTTACATTATTTGTTTTTAAAGCTTTAAATAGGTTTTAATTTGTTCTAAGTGTTAAAAGATATTAAATCCTTAGTGAACTGAATATTTTAGGAAGTACAGAAATTCAGAAATCTAGATCTTAGACACTTTTTAAATGGATATAACTTCCACAGTAACATTCACACATGAAGTTTATCTCACAAGTTATGTTTTTATAAAATTACGTGTATGCTATTTAAAAAAATTCTTCCGTTCACTAAATTAAGGTGAAGCTGTAGATTGTTTCCTTTTTTGTGAAATAACTCTGCTATGGACGCCATAACTGTAGGATATCTATTTCACATGGGAATTTTCTTACTTCTATTAGTTGGTTTTGGTTCACTTAACTTTCGAAGTGTGACACGTAACGGCCAACGTTTCAATATATAATAACACTCAATGGAGACAATGTCATAGAGTGACCAAAGAAAACCCTCCCTGTACCTTTCGGTTGTTTGACTAATGACCACAGGTTCTGCTTCATTTTCCATTTTGAACAAAATAAGAGATATTGAAATAGATGGTTTCGGTTTCGTTGGTACTAAGAAGCACATTGTAGTTCAATAAATTGGATACTAGAGGATTGACGTCTTTCAGATGTGATCTTCAGCTTAGCTTGATGCTTAATCTGCCTTCGATTGCGTGAAGAAATTTGTAGTCGAAAGCGGAATAAGTAGACGGCAGAAAGAACTCTAATCTGTAAAGCGATTTTTATTTCTTAGCTGGGTATCGTACCCAGAACAGGACATGCAGATTGTGAGAAATCTATGGCTGTTGATGATTTTTGTCAAGTTTCGATTAAAAAAGGTTGCGAGGTTAAAATTTTGTAAGAGCACCAAGTAATTGGGGTTGAAAGTGGTGTAACAGGAGAAATTTCGGAGGTACACAGCCCATTTAATTGAAGAAAAAAGCTTTTGTTAGCGGTCCAAACTCAACAAGGTTGAGCCATTGAATACTATGTTAAGCCATTGAATACTAGGTTATGAAAACGTTCAACTATGGTTTGCGATGCAAAGTGAAGTGCCACGAATTATTTCCACAAACCACAAATAAAAACAAAATCGTATTTCTCTATTTTTACAACTGTCATCCCCACCACCACCACCACCTCCACCTCCACCCAAAATGGATATATGAATTCCAGGAGAATATCGTGATTCTATTGCAGATGGGTGTCGTTTATAGCTCTGGTGTTATAAAAGCCATTTTCTGTAGTAACAGGAACCCGTTTCCCGGCGGAGGTAATGTCTCCATGGTTGCAATAGTGAGTACAATATTACCTTCAGTACAGCCTATGCCTATGTCTGCATGGATGTAATACAAAAATAGATTTCAACAATATTCTAAATCACATTATGCAAGAATTGATTTAACTTTCAATGGTATCTACCATGCACCGTTATATTCAATGGAGATTAAGGAACAAAATCCGTCAGCAGTGTTTCAGAATCCAAGGATTATAATGGTATACCTAGTAGTTTGAGAGCTGTGTTGTGGAAACCTTTGCCTCTATAGGAAAAGGATAATTATCCTGTTTGACACCAAGATCGGATATATTTTTCTAGTATGCATTTTTGAACATTTGGGCAAATATTACTCGCCTGTTGCATCTCTGAAAATGTTTTGGCGATAAATATTTGAATGTGATGCTGTGACATGTGACATAATATACTCATAATTTTAGTAGATTTTTTGACAAATAACAATCTCCAAAAATTTAGTTTTATCTATTTGGTGCCAAATGGATAATTATAGAATTTGTTGCAAATTTTTATGTAAGTTTTTTTTACTGGTGTAAGAATTAAGACTACGTTTTCCAAGTTGCTCGTCTATTGTTGATGTGACTGAAAAGCATTTTAAATTTTAAAGATATCAATTACGTATCAAGGTGATATTACCGATGTGGAGTTTATCATTTCAAATAAATATTTATGAAACATAACCAGTGATCCTTTGAATCAAAACGAGTCAAACTTTAGGCCTTGATTTTTTATTTCCCCACTCAACGTTTGCCAGTATTACAATCCTGGCCCTTACAGGTCTGTCAGTATTGAACATTTTTCTCCTGCAATTTGGTGAAGTTTAGAAATTTTTCTGCCCTTACCCATCGCTGTTATTCAGCATAGTCAATATCAATGTTAGTAACTGAAAGCAGATATTGCAAATGGTATGAGCTTAATCTCAAGGAAGTGCTTACTAAATATGCAAAACAGTGTTTAAGGTCATAAGGAAGTCTACGTTAAAGAGGCAACTAGCTCGGACAGACATAGGACGAAAGGCGAGAACGCCTAGACATTGGTTAATGAATCTGTCGTACAATAAAACGATATTTAAGAAGTTAATACCATTTTTAGATTACACTCTCTCCCATCAAAGTATAAGAATATTTCTTCAATTAGGTTGCAACAAATCCTGCTGGTTCAAACCATCCTCTCGACCGGAGCTGATGAATAGGTTCAAGTCCACAGCAAGTATTTTATGCATTTCACCTATGTCTGTAAAATTGTGCTAACTACTAAACAGTCGTTAAAAAGTACGAAATTAAAAATCATAAATCAATGTGTCGATGACAGTGCTAACTTCTTACTTTATTAAAAGACCAAAACGAGAAATGTTAACAGATATGAACTTCTACGCTCCTTGTATTATTTATTGATTTTTTTTTATTTTGGAGGACTAATTTTTCAACTGATTTCAATCAAAAGCATTGTAAATAATAATTCCCCATTTGCCTTTATTATCTCCTGGTTTGGTACTCTTTTGCAAGTTTCTCATTTGGAAACAGAAACAACCAAGCTCGCTGTCTGGTATTTTATGCCTTTAAGTTGAATTATGCACCAATGAAGTCTGAAGATATTTCACAAATCCCTACAGTCTCAATATGAAAAAAAAATCTATGGCCATTTTTCATTGTTGTAGCCGGGCAGTGATATTTTAAGAAAAAGCTACAAAGTTAAATTAAACAAACAAACGCAACCCGCTATTTGATTACCTTTTGTTTACCGTTTTATGCGTTTGTTTAGAAGGTTCGTTTGCAAATTGCGGACTTGCCATGTAAGTTCGAGACCAATAAAGCAAAGCGATGCTGTAGTAACAATTCTGTAACTATAATCGCCGGCTTGTAAAACGTCTAAAACCGAACGGTAATATGGTAAGACTTTCGAAGGGTTTAAGTCGGTTTAATTGCAATCTCCCTATCATGCTAATTTTTATCATATCGCAATAGTTTTTCTTCCTAGCATCTAAAATTTTGCGATATTTATGTGCTAAGGTTGGCAAGTTCTTCAAGCTATACAATATTTTAATTTTAAGACTCAAGAAGGACGTTTCATTAAGTCATGAGTATGCTATTACATAATGTCCAGAACACGGAACTTTCAAATTGCGTCAATCGAACAGCTTTCCCAGAACAGAAGGAAGAAAAGAGATAAGAACAAGGCTTATCTCAAAGTAATAATAGATACCTGTGACGTGACATAACCATACGAAAAGACATATTTGAGTTTCAGGTAGAATCGGGACAAGGTTTCTTTCGATTGAGGTCAAAGGAAAGCCCGCAATTTTGATGTTAAAATCAAGTGTCTGGTTCCACAACATCTGGTTGACATCAGGCTTGTTTGATGCGATCTGGTGGGTGATATGTAGGAGGAGGAACATCAGATTCATTTTACTTCGTTAAAGATAAAATCGTATATGAATCAAGGGAAGTGAACTGACTGGCTTGGTAAATTTCTTTACAGAGATGATAAAAACACAACTCGCTCGTCGCGTGTCCAACGAAGGACTACACAGAGCCGCTACTATTGGAGATATCGATAATTTAAAGACGATTTTAGAAACTGGTGAAATAAATGTAGATTGTCAGTTAGAAGTTGGAAAACGTATCTGGACACCTCGGAGTATATTTAAACAATCCATAACAAAATATGAGGATAAGTTTAGTCCGATTTGTAAGGAAGACAAAGACTACTTAATTCCAACCGGTAGACCAAAAAGGAGACCTTCGACTCGACAATCAAATTCACCTCGATTGACCTGGCGTGGACGTTCTTTACTTCGAAGAGTACCCGAAGAAAAGTGTAACGAACTGGATCCAGAGGATGGTCAGGAAGATGATGCTATTTCGGTGGCTGCGAGGGATGGGATGAGTTTAACATTACAGACTTTACTGGAAACTGGAGGGGATAGTAACATTGAGACGACAGATAATGAAGGATTTACGCCGTTAATGAGATGTGCGTCGAGAGGTTACTCAGATTGCCTGCAACTTCTGATTAATTACGGTGCAAATGTGTCTGCACGAACGACTCTTGGAAATTCAGCTGTACATCTCGCTGCTGCAAATAATCACATCGACTGCTTAAGGAAATTACTTGAAGCGGGAGCCGATGTTGATTTTGAAACGAAATATGGAGCTACACCGCTGATAATGGCTGCGAGAGAGGGTAACACGGACTGCGTGAAATTGTTGATCGAAAATCACGCAAACGTAAACGTTACTTATCGAAATAAACAAACGGCCTTGTTGTTTGCGGCTGAGGGTGGACACGAAGATTGTATAGTATTATTGTTGGATGGAGGAGCAGAAATTCACCGATGTAATAATCAAGGTGTTACACCTCTAATGAGAGCTGTTCAACATAATCACGATCGATGTGCTCTCACCCTCCTGGAACACGGAGCCCACGTGGACGATGTTGATGTGAAAGGGAGAACGCCCCTTCATTATGCATCAGAATCGAATAATGTCAAAGCAATTCGTTATCTTTTGGAATATGGTGCTGATATAAGTGCGGAAACTAAAGGTGGGAATACTGCCTTGAAATATGCATTGCGCACTGGTCATTCTGAATGTGCTCGAATTTTAGAAAAAAGACTTAATCGGGAGATCATAACAGATGATGCAAAAATGTGCAAGCAACATTCAACTCCCCCTGGTTGCTTAGGCAAGTTATTAGCTTGCTCTAAGCCGCTGATCACCGAATAGACTAGATGCGGTTTTAAATCCACATCGTAAAAAATAGCTTTCCAAAGGAAGGCCTTTTCGCCTAGAAACGATTCAACCAGACCACAATGTAAACAAAAAGCCTCGTGGTTAAAGGTTTTCTAAGCTTATAATACGAGGAAAACAATCTGTTCGATTCCCAAGGTATAGTATCGACCATTCCGGAAACAACTTGTTTCAGTTTTATATTAAAGTCGTTATGTTATGATTGAGCTGGCCTAGGGGTTCAGGAACAGTTTTATTGTGATATGGTTTTTGAGATCTGGAAGAATTCTTACAGTTAGGTGATAATAGATCACCTGCCTGTGTTTCAGTTTGACAAAGCAATGTGAAGTAGCTCTCACATATGGGATTTCGTGATAAATATCTGTGACCTGTTATGGACATCCTGTTGGCTGCCTTTTTGTGTTGTCGGAGTTTCAACTTTACAAGGTAAATTAAAAGCTGCCCACAAGTTGATTTACAGTTTTCGACATATTCTATTTAACATCACCCTCAAAACGAGTTTGGTGATAATGGGAAGATTGTCATTTGACGTTACTAAATACTTAAGTATCAATTATTGGTAGTTTACAGATTCTCCAACGTGTGCGTTTATCACTTAACAAAATACGTTTTGTTATTTGTGATAGCTGAAGTACGTATTTTGCACAAAAGAAACTTATTCAGAAAAGCAGCAACTTTCGAACATTTTTTTTACTAAGGAAACGATGGGTTAGAAAATTCCGATAAATAGGTAAAGTTGAAGTTCTGTTTTGGATTCAAGAAACACTGCAAAGGCAATCCAAGTATTTTCTAAATTACTATTATTCGAACAGCGTAGTCATGTTTGGGCACTTGATTTTTGTTTGGGTCCGTCCCATCAAACAAACAAGAAATGTTGAGGTGATAATGGCTTGTTTATTGATCACGTCATACCTCTTACGAAGATGCGAAAAATGGGCACTCGATGCAAATGATTTGGGTAATTATCTAGTGTAAGAGATGTTGCTGGAATCACGCAATCTTTCTTCCTCGTCGGCTCATCATAGTGTTAATTTTATTTTAAGGACTTACTACTAGAAACATGGTAAACTTTTGTCATCTAAAGTCTATATTTTGAAAGAAAATTTAATTGAAAGGCCAAAGATAAGTTTCTTGCCAAACAGGTACATCGAGTTCAGGTGATATTATATTTAGTGAGCAATTTGAGGTTAGACCTATACAGTGTAGATCAAATCCAAACTCTGCTGAGGCTACCCCTGCCACCATACAACTAAGGTCATTGATATACCATACAAAAGCATGCTTGCATTGAAACACACATTTAGTTTAGAACATTGAGGATGATAATTATCTCATAAAAATTATGTATTTGCCAGATATTTTGATATTATCTTCTGATGCTACCAAAAGCATCTAGTTTTCAATATCTGGTGATTGTTCATCTTTCAAGAGAGTTTGGTGGAATTAATAGTATAAAGGGGTAGAGAAATTACTGCCTAAATTTACACAGAATCCTTTGTATTTCAGATTTAAACAGATCTCCAAAACATTTCTTAAAGTGGTCCTTTTCATGTCGTAAAGTCAGAGTTTGATTTGGTTTTGTCTGCTTCTTATTAATTTAAATCCTTAACAATATGTAATGCTGATTGTCCAGTCCCTCTTATTACATGAATGGTGACAACAAGGTTTTATGTGAAGTTTTTTAGTTCTTGGGTTTCCTTGAATTCTGATTGGCTCTTTCAAAAATACAGTTGGGTATACTCTTTCACACACTTCATTTTGGTCATTCTAACGTTAGTACTCTGAAGAGTGTCAGACGAATAAAGCTTTTAAGTATGCAATGTTTTCACTATTTCGTGAAACATCAACTCCCCATGTACAAGGTTTCTATTGTTGTTAGTGGGGGATTCATTTGTTTATCCATACTCAGAGAGTCAAACATTTTTAGACAAATCAGAAACCAGGGTAAGTTTTGTTTCATTGTCAACTTCTCCCATAACATTGAAAAACAACTGGTATCATTAGAGTGCCTTTATTGGTCATGAAGCCCTTTCACTTTAATTTCACAAGTGACTCAAGTTTGTCTACTGATAAGAACCCTATTCCTGATTTTAGATTCAAAATTGTAATAAACTCAAAACAGAGAGTATATACATTATTCAGGCAGTAGAGTAGTTCTTGCACTATAGAAGAAGCTTCAAGTGTTATATATCTAAATTGATAGGTGTCCAGCCAATCCAGATAAAAGTTTGTTTTTCTATCATTTCATTCATGTTACTGAAAAATGAAGTGGCTATGGAGAGGTTGACCACTATGGAGTGACCTAAATGATGGGATAGAAGACTTAGTAACCGTGGAACTTTCCTAAGACATGTCATCAACGAAAGTGGTCGTAAGGGATGAAACTTGTAACATTTTACTGAAAAGTCAAGAGTTGGTCTTTACATTATTTATCCACTAAGAAAGGGTTAGGTTTAAATCATTTTTGTGAAGTGGAAAAATATTCTACCAGTAATGTTTCCTCCGTAACACCAGCCCCATGATAATACTAAGAAAATATATGAAAATATCATGCAATTATAAACTCCCACCAAGGCCAAGATTTTAGTTATACAATGTTCGATTGGGTTATTTTCAAAGAATCAACAAGTGGTAATCTAAGCTTAACAGAGCAAATTTTGGAATTTTTGTAATCTACCCATGGTGGTATATTATTTTGGATAGTACACTAACAGGGGCTTGATTGGAAGCAATTTAAATGCTTCTACCAGATTCTTATTGCAAGGGTCTTACACAAAACTGATATTTCACAGCTTAGGGTGTCAATGCATATATGGTACTGGTAAAGTGTTAGAGAAAATCAGAAGATATTTAGACTGGTGGTGAAGAGATTTTGGACTGACGGTCCAAATTGTCAATATAGCTATAACACTTTTAAGGACACTCATCGAGTTGATATTTTATTTATTGAAAGAGATACTAGGTGTATTCCCTGCCAGTGTTATTGATCATTATCTTGGAAACATATGAAAAGTCTATAAAAGTTTTGCAGTCCTCAAATATTATCAAGTAGGCACTGAAGTTGGCAAGGCTGAGAGGTTAACTACTTTTCCCCTTTTGCAGAAGCTGATGGCATTGTATGTGAACTTTTCATATCAGTAATGGCCAAAGACATTGTGAAATTTACTCTGCAATAGAAGTTTAGTCATATCATTTGAATTGGGAGTTTTTTGATCAGTAGCAGTTAGCTCGAATTTTAAGCTGCCATTAACAAATTTAAAGACATCATTGCTGAATGTTAGCCTTAAGTTCAATAGCTGTGTAGCATATAAATGTTCGTTTGATGTAAAAATTTTAACTAAGTTATGGCAAGTTTATGTACAGCTATTGAAATTATGTAATGTTAACAAAAGTTGCAGTATACAGATCCATTTATTGTATCATAGTTGCACTTTTATGAGGGTTGCAATTGTTAAACCTCATTAAGGGAGAAATAAATACCCCAAGCATTTTAATTGTGCATGTAAAATTTCATGCACTGTATGTCGAAAAGTGCTTTTATTGCACTAAATGGAAGGTTCATTTTTAAAAACAAGGCCACATTTTCTCCTATGATGTATATACAATGTATCATATAAGTATATACTTGTTGATAAAGTTAATGCATTATTTTTACTTTCGCATTACAGTGTGTTCAGGTAAAAATAGAGATCGGCCATAAGTCAATTTGCAGAACAGAGAAAACCAAAGAAGGATTTACACATGATTGGGTGATATTTGTTAGAGGTGCTGAAGGCTCAAACATATCACATTTTGTGGACAGAGTTGTCTTTTATCTGCATGAGAGCTTTCCAAAGCCAAGAAGAGGTAATATTTTGGGGGAGCCTTTTTATTGTAATAACATTTTTTCTTTTTTTCAAAATTTATGTTGTGCCCAGTTGAATATGTACAGTTAAGACTTCTTCATTGGGTTGTGTGAACTAAGGAGTGAACAGGTGTATAGAAGCAAACTTGGCTAGAGCGATAAATACATGCATTACTTTTTATAAAAAGTATTCTTCAGGTTTTAGTTCTTTTCAAAAGCACCCACAAAAATGCTAGGACAGAGCAAGTTTATTTTGAGCAGTTGCTGTGGATTCAGAGTTTATAAACATGCACATAAATTTCATGGCAGGTACCAGTAGCCCTCATCTTTTCGTCTTGTCTTGTTCCTCTTTTGATCTTTTTGGTGACCAAGACATATTTTTATTCCAAGAGGAGAGTACATTGTCAAAGATATGTACTGGAAATGGCTAGTCCTGCAATAATTTTTCAATTAAATTCTATATTTGTTTGATTTTGATTTCCCTTATTTAATTTTATGTTACAATGCCAGATGAATATTCCTACGTCCAGGATATATTGTAGTTAGAAAAATCTTAGAAGCTTAGATAAATCTGTTTAAATCAAGGGAGATTTTACAGACTGAAAGTTTAAACCCAAGTTCATAGCAGATTAAGACAACTTTGAATTAAAATTGAATTGAATAGCAGTAACTTAAGTATATAATAAGATGGTGGCCCTGGTGTGAAATGAGCGGCTAAATTCTACATTCATGTCTGTTGTCTACAATATAACTACAATATATAATATTGTCTATAATATTGAAGCAGATGCTTGATAACTGTTTGGGTTTTACTTGTAAAAGGACCTTGCGTTGCTTAATTTAATTTCACATAGCTTGTTAGACGTGTAAGTAAGAATAAGATAGAATAATTATGAAATAGATGTGTCTGTTTGATTACCAAGGATTTCAATTGATGGCGAGGAGGAGAATGATGATGATTAATGAATATGTATTGCTTATGATAATATTAGAGATGATCATGATTTTGATGAAGCTGATTGATACTGTTAGTGATTGATAATTTAAAAAATTAAAAGTTTTAATTTTAGATGCTTTGTGTGATGCTGTAGAAGTAAAAATGTGTCAGGATCAAACTGTATATTCAGCCTCTTTTCAATAATATATTGATGGTCAATAAATCAACGATAGTGGTTGATGGTTTAGTAATTAATGACAATGGTTCTCCTCTGAAGTTCTTGATTGTGTTTAAAAATGACGGAGGAAATTGCTCAACAGTAGCCAAATTTTGTGTAAATGTAGTGTTTGTATAAGGTTCCAAAGCAAGTTGTTGGATGATAGTATGTGAGTATATGCTTTCTCAGGATACTGACAAACAGCCTTTTTGGACTAGATGTGATATCACCTTCTGGAGAACCTTATTGAATAATTAGTTGTATAATGTTAAATGAGAAGACTTTGTTGTTCAGGAAGAGCATGCATTTTCTCTACCCCTTCCATATGGTACAAGCATATATAATTTATTAATACTTACTAGTTATTCTAAATTTGACACAAATAACCTCAAGATAACAGAAATATACAGCATAAGTGACTGTGGTTACTCATGGCAGTACAACAGTTTTCAGGCCCTCATCTTAACAATAGTATTTAAAGGGTGTTTGTTTATACAGTCTCTGCCATATTGTGTATTTTTCATGGTCTTATTGTTTGAGTTCAGCATTCCTGTTAGGTTGTTCTTATTTTAAATGTTATGTGCATATGTTTAAACTGATTGTAATTAATGAGGTATTAGTATATATAGTATATATAAATGTTATGTATATATGTTTAAAGTGATTGCAATTGATGAGGTATGAGGTTATGAAGAAGGTACTAGCAAAGAAGAGACTTTAAAAACTGTTGTCTATAAAAGAGCATATTTGGGTATAATTGTTAGAGGATGCTTACAGTGAGGCATTGTTTTTATTTTTAATGTGTGGTACTTAATATTGTTCTATTTGCAGTGTTGTGATGTTTAAGTTTATTTTTGTCTCATGCAGTCATCAAGGATCCACCTTATAGGGTAGCAGAATCTGGTTATGGCAGTTTTATGTTACCAGTTGAGATCTACTTTAGAAACAAGGATGAACCTAAGAAGGTTAGATTTGAATACGATCTCTATCTACAACTAGTAGGGAATCCGCCAGTGAACAATGTCCGGGTGGAAGCATTAACCTTTAGCGACCCAGTGGAAGAGTTCAAGAAAAAGCTCTTCAAAGCAGGCGGAGTCATTGTTGCTGGAAGTGGACTCAACAATCCAGTGTCAAGGTTTGTGAATTTATGGTTTTTAACACAGAATTACAGAGAAGATGCTTTATGTTGAACGAGCAACATGATCCTTCATTAACGTGAACCTGGTTGTGTGGTTTGTTGGACTAATTTCTCTTTTTGAGTAATTATTGGATCTGTAAACAAAGGCACTGAGTACAGAATCTCTTTCAATCGTTATATATCTCCATTGCATACATCTTTCAATCTTACAGACTATTTCTGCTCATACCATAGAGCAGTTATTCTATAAAAAGAAGAAACTTCCTCCTTGGGGCAATGAAAAGATTTCTTGTTCTTCTTGTAGATTTTCGCATTTAGTATTGGGTCACTGCATTAGATATGTATGCCTTCCAGACCTCTCAAACTTTGGTATCTTCTTTGCTTGTACCAACAGATCGCATGTTTAGCCTGATGATGTCCATCCGTCATTGCTTCAGGTTCCCCCTTTTTCTCTTTCCCAGTGGACCTGTACATCTTCATCTCAGCCACCCCTAGTTTCTTTGTCATCTTCTTTGTTTCTAGGCACTGTCTCCATACCATAGACCATGGCAGGCTGTATCACTGGCTGGTGTATCTTTCCTTTTACTCTGATTGGAATTTTCTTGTCGCACATAATGCCAGACATCTTCCAGTTGCTCCACCCCGATTTTGTCCTTCAGCTGACCTGTGCTTCTATGCCTCCATCCGTTTGTAGCACACTTCAAAGGTACTTGAACTCTATTACAACTGGCAGCTGCTGATTTTGAAGTGATACGCTTCCTCCAGATACCCTACTTTGGCACATATACTCATTCCTCTCTTCTTCAGCGCATCACACCACCTCTCCATGACTTCCTCCAGCTCGTCCTTCTCCTCCCATCAAAGAATCACATCATCTGTAAACTTGATGCTCCAAGGGACCTTCCATTATAATGGCAAATGGAAAGGGACTCAGAGCAGACCCCTGATGCACCCCTACCCCAACTTTAAATGTTTATGTTGTTCCTGACACGCACCTTACCGCTGTTTCACTCCCCTTGTACATGTGTTGGACTACACGAATGTGCTTCTTGGGAATATTCTTTGCTTGTATACACCAGTGCTACTCTTCTAATGTCATACGCCTTTTCTAGGTCCATGAACATGCCGTGTAGCACTTTGTGGTCCTGCCAGTAATTCCTGTACAGTCTCTCCTTGTTTACTGTTTAAAGTTGCAGCTCACCAATACCAAGTTGAAACTATACCATTGTTTATACATTACACATCTGAATACCTAAATGTGCTAAGTATGCATCTTAACTGACAAGAAAGGGACAGCATCAAAAGTTTGAAATCACTGCTATACTATAGAGAAACTCTGGCCTTGGTCATTGCCACTGGTCTTATTCTCTCATCAAAGGGCAAAATTATTGGGTGAATCTAATGTTTTTACAGAACCGTAAATAAGGCTGCTAATAATTCAAATTTTTCCAAGTCCTTACAAACGTTGTCTTCATTTTTGCTAACCCTTTTAGCTTGTCTGTGTTTAAAATTGTGATTCAGGGCCACTTATAGTTGAAAATGAAGTGCACAAGTTGTCATTTTGTTATTTCAGATAAATGTGGCATAGATATAATTTTCCTCCCCATTTGATGTTAAAGTTTCTCAGCTATCTTTGCCACTTCGAAGTGGTCTTACGTGTCCACTTAAAACGCTCCTCTGATCCTTCTTGACATTCTCGTCTCCAACATGTTTTTCTCTTTTCTGCCAACGTCCAACACTTTGCCGTAAAACACTACCGGTCTGATTATTATCCGTCTCTCTAATAAAGAACAAGTAGAAGAGTTTAATGAAGAAAATGGTGAATTTAAGTCTTGTGGATTATACATTAAGTTTTAAACTTTGCTTCATGGTTTTAGGATACCACCAACGTGCGACCTGAGACAATAAGAAAAGTTGAGAATTGTTACATGTGCTTATAGTCATGGCAAAATATGATAAAAGCACTTGGGTTTAGTACAGACATAGCCAACTTTCTTAAGTTTGTAGTGGGGAGCTGGGGAGCTTTTGGTTGCTAGGGGACGGACCCTCGGATTCCTAAGGTAGTTACGCCATTGATGGTGAGACAAAGTGATTATACCTCCCTTGTCTACGAACACTCCTTACGTTAAACATACCAGTATTCCTTTTCAAGGTTTTTCCCGTCTTCTCACATTTAATACATTTGACCGCCAATACTCATAAATTTGTCTTTTCCTTGATAGCCCACCGGGATTACCGACAGTACCCCCCATAACGAAACCAGAAGCAACCAACAACACAGTAACGACCCCGGAACCCCCTGGAGCTGTAAAGAAGCCAAAATCATCACCGTCAGTAGTAGGACTTACTCCACAGTCAAGTACAAGTAAACCGAAACCCAAGGATTCATCTACACCACAAAACTCATTAGGACTTAAACGACCCTCAACGCAGGACGATCCTGTTAATACACAGAAAATGAAAAAGAAAAAAATCGATAAAGGGGATGATAGTACGTCGAAATCAGTAGCACCGAAAGAAATATCAATTTTAAGCCCGCAATTGAACTCCGTTGATAAGGAGAAAACAAAAATGAAGATGACTTTACCTGGACTAAAGAAGGGGAAAGATAGCAAGGAGAGGAAAAAGTCTGTCGATGGTCTCGCAACAACGCCCGTAGGTAAACCGAAAATACTTAATAATGGGACTGTAAAAGAATCTACGTTAAAGGAGAGCCCGGGTATGGATATTAAAACGAAAGAACTTAAACCGGAGAAGCAAAAGAAGGAAAAATCGCAAAAAAAGATGCTAAACGATTCTCCAGCGTCGAAAACAAAGGAGGAGCTTCCGAAAGTACAAAAATTAACTGTGAAACGAAAATCGGGGGACGCTTGGGCGAGTTCTTCAGCACAAGTTGCGTCATTGGGGAAAAATTCGAAAAAGGATACACAACTTGATGCGCTTATGGCGGAGTTCGCGAAGGAGAGTAGTTCTGATGACGATGATGACGAACTTGATGTTCCTTTTGCAAAGAAGGAGCCCGACCCCCCACTTAATACTCTGAGCAATGGAAACATTCACCTTGAAGATCATAGTTCAATTATACCCATACCAGAAACGAAACATGTTACCCCTAAATCCAAGAGAGGATCCAAGGGTAAAACTATAGCCAATTTAAAATCATTTCCGAACAATAACAACAAGATGTGTTCAACAAAGAAAAACGATAGTATAAGGTAAGAATGGTTGCTTCCTCTCAGTTGTTACTTCTTCCATGTTTTAATGATGCGTTTCTTCAGTACAGTAAAGCACATATAAAAGAACACTCGTCATATTTGTACAACCAATATTTAATGTTAATCTATTCTTTCATCTTGCGTAATTCATTATCTAACCGATAAGATTTGACGAGGTCTCTATTCTACTTAGGGAATATAGGAGTTTTAGTACAAGATGATATTGCACGAAATAGCGAAAACATTGTGTACTGAAAAGATTTTTTCGTGTGACACTCCTCAGAGTACTAACGTCAGAATGACCGAAATGGAATGTGTGAAAGAGTATACCCAACTGTATTTTGAAGTCATCTCGAGCTGAGATTTCCACCTCTCAGCTCGAGATGAAAAGGACTTATGTAAACACACATCAATTCCAGCTCGGTCTGAAACTCACCTCGAGCTGAGATTTCGTCTCGAGCTCATGTAAACAGGGCCTCAGCTGGAGATGAAAAGGACTTATGTAAACACACATCAATTCTAGCTCAGGCTTGTACAAAAGGTACATCACACATGACTAGCACATGCAGGAGATACGATTCGACGAATACCAAGAAGAAAAGTAAACAGTAATACAACAAATAAAAATACAGGCAACTAAGTTGGTAAAGCTACTGAGGGGAATTACCGCTACAATATTACCTACAGCTGCGAGGAATCTGAGTGAGTGTGGAGCATAGGTCCTACAGGGGTTGGCTGAGCCGCTACTGTACAATATCTAGTAGTAGCCAAATGTGTTAGCCTCCTCAATAAGAGCAGTAAATAGCTTTATATCCTATAAATATATTTATAGGATATTCTCATGTTAGAGCTTTTTGTAATATATCGATTTAGCCCTCCTTTTATGTAACTTTATAATGTACTCGATTAACTTTGCTCTCCCCTGTCAAACAATGTCCACATTTTGTATCTCAATATACACGAATTTTTTTTATAAGCAAATTAGGATTGTGACAAGAAGTCAGCGTCGCACGCTTCGGAATGCTGCACCGTAGCTGGTTGTGGATACCACTCAATACACAAAGTCGATAAAATAATACCTTCTTGAATAAACAGAACGTACATGTATTAAGTCAAATTACCAATTGAAAGCAAATTATGATATGAAAATCAGTCTAATTGTACAAATAGTGTTCTGCATAGTTCTATTATATACTTTTTGTTTAGTAACTTGCTCAACCTCGTCTTCGAATCACTGCTGGAAATATAGAGCCGGCGTTCTCTGGCAGTAGTGTTCCTTTCGTAAGTCCGAGCTGGTTAATCGTAGCAATGCATCTTTATCTTTATTTGTGTGGCAAGGTGCTCAGTTACGGAGCGTACTTCACTTCAACTCCCGGAGTATTCTACCTTTACGTTTCTAGCTCCACTGTTCTATCTCCTAAGTTAACTCGTGATGCAATCGATTATTGCCATGATCAGCACTATCGATGGTCTTTCACCACTAAAAGTTGCGCCCAGGTTTCTCTGTTCGTCGTAACAGTTAGGTTGCTTCATTTTCACGCTAAAGATAGTACTTAAGGGAATTAATTCTTTGCTTATACTTTAAACTCCTTTAAAATCAGAGGGATATGAAAGTGGAGAAGTAGAATAAAAATGAACTGTTAAAGTTAAAGTGTGATAAAGTTTTCCACTCGCAAGTAAAAAGGTATTTGCCATAGGAAGATATAATCAACAGTTCATAACTTCATAAAATCTAAGCATTTGCGGTCCTTGAAAGTGGGAATTTTTCAGTTGTTTGTTGCTTAAACGCGAAGTTGAGAAAAGGCCAATAGTACTGGATAATAAAGTTTTCCACTTGCAAGTAAAAAGGTATTTGCCATAGGAAGATATAATCAACAGTTCATAACTTAATGAAATCTAAGCATTTACGGTCCTTGAAAGTGGGAATTTTTCAGTTGTTTGTTGCTTAAACGCGAAGTTGAGAAAAGGCCAATAGTACTGGAGTTGCTTAAAAACTTTTTTTTAAATTGAGTACATTTGCTTATTAGCGAGTTGCTTATATATAAAACTTCCTGCATTTGGAATGGATTTGGAATGGATTTGGAATGGATTGGATGGAATGGATTTGGAATGCATTTGGAATGCATTTGGAATGCAATGTAGAAAATTTACTATTGTTCACTTATCCTTTTCTATTTTGAAGTTAATTTTGACATTTAATACCCTCAAGAGGGTCAGACATAACAAGAAATCGTTAATTATGAATAAAGTCTTTGTTCTGTATATACTAACAGTTAAAAGAGAACATGCTAAATGATCTATCCCATTTTGAGAGATAAACAACTCAAAACGTATTTCAATTTAGATACCTGATTTTACTTACATCTTCTGCCTTTTCCCTGAATATTGCAGTATGACGCAAGCTTCTAATACCTCATTTGTCAAAATAAATCTTCTACCAACGCATTGCAAAGGAAATATTTACGTCTTGGAAATCGATGTAATAGAAGTTGACTTTCAAGGTGAGAAATATTTACAGATTATATACTCGATTTCAGACCGTATTCTTGTATCTTCGCTTGTTGATAGCAAAATTCAAACAAAACTGTCTCGTAAGAGGTGTTTCCATTCTATAGAAAAGGAGAGAAAATCTTTGATAATATGAGCTGCTGTTTGCTGGTTTTATCTCTAGTAGCACACAGTTTTGATAGTCCATGTAAAGGTTTTTGGTATGAGGTGTTATTTCTTTCGTATAAATAGTTTTTCTTTGCTGCTTTCTACAATAAGCTTGGCTTAAAGTACTCAGCAAATTATCTGTACAAAGAAAGTATGAAATTAGGTTGAAAAGTACGATAACAATATTTCATCAAATGACTTGAAAGACAGTAAGGAGAAACCTTAAGATGTTGTCGAAATATAAACAAAACTGTGCACAGGTTTAAAGTAAACCATTCTTCCATTTTTCGTCTCCTTAATAATTATAAAATGGAAGATTAAGACTATGAAAAACGATCTGAAGAAACTAAAAAAAGAACTTCTAGTGAAGGTGTCACATAGCGATATTGTGGTTGTGTGTATGGATATGTATTTGTGTCTTTGTAAATTAGAATGTCAAACCCTTTAAAATTGTCCAGTTTCTTAAACGCTTGTCAGGCAAATTCCCCGAGCAAGAAAGAATTAGGGAGATTGCACTTTTAATAGCAGCAACTAAAGTGTTTCGTAAGTACGGGCTGCAGTCACTCCATTCCCCCCGTAGAACTCAAATTATGACCCACTACTTAGATACAGAAATTCCGAATTTGAAAAAGTAAAATTGCATATTTTAGGCAGATTATTTGCAACCTACTCTGCCACATTAGCAGCCCCAATTCTTTCTGCATGTATTAAGAAATCTTAGTATTGCTTAAGTTTAAAATTCATAAGCAGAAACTTTTAAGCAACTATTGTTGGAATGCCGTTCCGAACATTGTAGTGCCCACTTACGGTCACAACTCATTACCAGAACGCTTCCTGCTGATAGTTGTACTTCAGTAAGATATGTGTTGTAGAAGAGACTTAGGTTATTGTAGTTCGGAGTTGAGATCAGGAGCTATTCACAATCGTATTATATCTTAGAAATTTATGTCGCAGGAAGAAATCTCTTATATAGATTTAAGTGAAAATAATAACCATCTGTTTTCTTTGTACCACCAAGTGCTGTGACATAAGACGCAACAAACGCACACGCAAAATGCTTAAGAGTTTTGAATATCCTGGACGGTGCCACCAAATAAAAGACGGGAGGCTAAGATACGATGAAAGGTTAAAGGTTTTACGTCCAATGGATCAATAGAGAAAATTTTACATATTTTGAGATTTTCAAAGTCAAAGTTTCTGAACGCAACTAGAACAATTATTGATATTGGTTCTTTTCACAGGAGTAAAAAAAAGTTATGATAATGATTTATGCAAGTTCAAGTCAATGATTACAACCAGTGCTGGTTTTAGGGGCTGCCGACGGTGCGGCGGCACAGGGCTCCGCACCTAAGATGGAAATTCGGGGGTCCCGCATATCTCAGTGAAGCCCCCAAAATATTGACCTATTTTTACAAGGACTAGAAATAGGGGCCCCAAATCACTTTATGGCACAGGCCCCCTCTTACCAAAAGCCGGCACTGATTACTACTGGAATTTTTCCATGATATCGAAAGATGACATTTAAGGCACGGAGCTGCCATCCCATTACTAACTCAAACATTTCTCTCATTCTATTGCAGGTAGAAGATCGTTATGGGATATCGGCTGCATCATCAAAGCTCTCCATTCTGTGCATCGTTTGGTGGAAGAAATTTTTAATGCAAAAGTATCTAAGCCTTATACAAGATCCCTTTCTATTACCACAAAATGTTTGGATATTATAATATCTAGTTCATATTTCAACGGAAGCAGTTCAAAAACACTTCAAGAATCCAAACCCTCCTCTTCGACAGCAAAATTAGTGACCGGACTTACGCTGCTTTTTGTCAGCTTTCTTGTAATTCTTGTAGTCGCTTTACTTCTGATGATCAGACTAAAGAGAATAAGGTAAGAAATTTGGAAGCAGAATCTTCCTTGCTGGATGTATAATGGCGAGGAAGTATTTCTTCTATTGTTATTGAATCTAAACCATACTTGAAATCCTTCTTAGTATCTGAAGTAACGTGTGCTGCCTTTATGAGATGCCCTTTCTTTACTTGGTGGATTCATAGGCGCTTTACAACGGACCTTTATCTGACAATTCATGCATCCCATCAATAGCTAGGTTGTTCGCCCCTTTTTGATTGTAGATGCGTAGCAGACCTTGGGTTTACGTGGTTTTAGCTATTATCACCTGGTTCGAATTTTTAATTTTGGTATAGGCAAGCTCAACAAGGTTTATATTTTGCTCAAGGGTATTCAGGTACGCCCTAATCTCGGCCCACTGAATCTAATAATCACTCATAACTTTATAAGTGATCCTGTTTGGTGCTTTTACTGTTTGTTGATGGGAGTTTGGGTCCACTACTTTGAGTGAGAGATTGCAAGAAAACGAGTAATTTAATTGACCTTTTAAATTTGTTTCTATAGAAACATACATGCTGCCGGTGCGTAGGGTGGATTCTCAAAGGGTTTCTAAAGTAAGATGTAACCAAGAAAACTCTTCATTGAATGAAAACGAGGTACTCTTGAGTGAAGAATTAAAGGGGGGTCTAAATGAACGGGGGGTTATCATTACGATCTAAAGTAAATAAACCAGAGGGTGAAAATAAACGGGGAGGTTTGGACTCCAGTCTGAATTTTGTGAAAGTTTTAAAAAAAGATGACACACATGAGGGCAAAAAAACGTACTAATTGACTAATTAGCAACTGTTTCAGGGTCAAATGTTGCATGGGAAGTTATTCAAGTGTCAGACATCATTTACATTTTGCGTACTGGGAAAATTACTTGAAAGTAATAAACGGGGAGTCCTAATAAGAAGCGAGGGCTTATAAATGTCAAAAAATTAACTAGCGGGGAGCATGATTATTTGGCACTCAAGAGTAAGCAGTCACTACTTTGAAACTCTTTAATCCATCAAAGAATTCTTAATTTCTTTGATCCATCTATCATTATAAATGAACAGTTTATGAAGGACAGTGATGGTCAAAGGGTGATTAAACATTTCTTAATTGTCTCAAGACAAATAGGAATACTGTACGAAATGGCGAAAACATTACGTACTTAAAAGGTATAGTCGTCTATCACTCTTCAGTGTACAATCGTTAGGATGACCTAGATAAAACCTGTGAAAGAGCGTACCAAACTGTATTTTTGAAAGAGCCAATCAGAATTTGGAAGGCCTGAATGGCTTGTGCTTTGGAACACTGAGCGTCCATTACAATAGGATTAATTCAAGAGGCCTAATGAGAAAACGAATTCTTTTGGTCTACATAGAAACTGTTCTCTTGCATTTATGTGGACTGACTCCAAAACGGCCTAGTTAGATGCAAACCTGGCCTTTCCTATGATTTGGTAGCAATCGTCCGTATACATTTTTGCAAAGTCTGGTTTCTTAAGAAAGTGCTGCCGTATGGCAGAGTGACATTGCTTAACGGCGTTTTTGGTCTTTGAAACCCAAGGTAATTGCTTCCTTTTAGGAGTTGATGCTGGGCGAATAAACGATGGAACATGCTGCTTAATAATGTCAAGCAGCCGCAAACTCGTGCGGCCAACATAGCCAGCCTCGCATGGCATGAAAATTGATAAACTAAAAAATTCATCAACTAACTACAACGAGCGTGTACCTTCAACAAATTCTAGCTCTGTAGTTATCAATTTTCATGCCTGTGCAACATTCGCATCAATATTGCTAAAAAATCCACAGCAACATACACGGTTACTTCTGATTTCACACAAATTCCAGAGTAGTCCGTGGCATCATCTATGCTAGGTTATTTATTTATGAATTGTAATTCCTAATTAGTAATCCTATGATTGGTTTTATATATTTGTAGGAAATCCAAAGTTACTCCGGATAAATCTTCCCTGTCGTCAGAGGAAAGTTTTGAAATGGGGAATAGTGACGAAGATTGTCATTCACAATCCAAGATCATCGCAGAAGCCGATCCAATGAAGTCACCACTACAATAATTTTGTAAACATTATTAATAAACACGTATTTTTAAGCATTAATGCTTCAGGTTGGAATTTTCAAGTTACAAGTGAGCTACTTGTATTGACAGGCGGTATAACACTGACTATGTCTTGCCTAGGAAAACAGGCGTGGTTGAAAAGTTGCGGGTGCACAAGTTTAATTTATACAGCCATACAATCATGTTCACTAAACTATTTTGTCAATTTGATCAGGGGCACTTCACCAAGGCGTCCAGGGCCTGAAGGACGGGTGTTGGGAAAACATACCGAAACAAAGTGAAAGAGGGGGACGGGAACGGGATGTCAAATGCAAAACATTCTCACTCCATTTGTATCCTCGCTTAGAAATCTTAACGTTTCACCCATGTTATGACAGCCCATAGTCAGGGGCGGCGACGGAGGAGGGCTAGGGGGCTTCAGTCCCTCCACATCTTTTGCTAAGTAATGATTTTTCTAGCCAAGAAAACAAAGAAAACACTGAAACAAGAACAAACAAGGAAAATCGAGTTCCATGCCAGATTTTAACTGTCAAAAGATGCTAGGTCCTTATTGAAGACCAAATGGAATAACACTTGCGAACCCTATTAGGATCAGTCCTTTCCCAGTGATGTCATGCCCTCTAACGCCCAAAGTTGCAGTATTAAACATAAAATATTTTCTGTTACGAGCAGTTTAAGACGATGGTAATGATGACCATCAAATCATTTAAATTGACTATAAAGTCATTTAATGTTTTGTGACGCATAAATATAAAGTATTTCGGCAAATTCAGTCCTTTTATTTTTAATGAAATTATCTACAAGTGCTAAACGGACGTCCTTGGGGAAGGGCATGTTGTCCAGCTTAAACAACATCAAGCTAAGTAAAAAACGCTATAAGCGTCGGACGTTCCTTGTGAATGGCTCCTATCGTTACATAGATCTTCTTCTTTGTTTCCTGCTGGTATAAAATAAGTATCTTGTAAATATTAAAGGCACTTTATATTTAATTATAATTATAAAACCAAGAAAAATGTAACAATAACCCTTATGTTTGTTTTTAAAAATATTTGATTTGTATAGGATGTGCTGTTTACAATTTTGGGCAAAGTTGTAACGAAGTTATGTCCTCCTTATTTCTCGTTTTAGCGTGAACGCCTTATTTAAATTTTTTCTTCTTTACACTTGCCCTTCACTGTACTTTTAGGAATCTCCAAATAAGCATTATCTGACTCAGTAACTAACTAACCAACTAACTAGCTAACAAAATGCCCCCAAATCATGTTTCAACTTTCTACAAATTAGTGTCCTAAAATATTATTGTAAACAGGACATATCATCGAATCTCTTCTTGGTTTTCATAGAACATATTGCTTTTAATGAGATGAACTGTTTACAGTTTAATGCAACTGGTTTGATAGACAGTTGACAAATACTTGTTGGTTAATTAGTTGATGGATTGGTTACTAAATAAAATGTTCCAGATTTTGTCGTTTGCGCCACTTTCCAGTTGTGCAGGCCGAAAGTTCGTCAACAGTTGTAAACTACAGACTCCAAGGCACATCGAAACAAATAAGTTATAGCTAAGAAAAAGTTTTCTTTTTCGCTTTATCAGGCAAATCCGGGGACCCAGATCAATAATTCTTGTTAGGTCAGTACAAAGCAGTCGAGAGTGAGCAAAACTTTACACTTTATAATATGTAGAAGCATAAAAATAATTTTCTTTGAGTCGTCTTAACGGAAACTTAAACAAGGTGTTGTTGCGAAGTGGTTGGCCTATAGAGTTCCCATTGAAATAGACTACAAATTCTTTGCAAAATGAAATAGCAGACAAGTTGTCGTGTAAGTACGTGCTTCTTCATATATCTTAGATCCTTTTAGTTTAAGGTAACCGTGCAATATCCTCACTGCTAGTAAAAGTGAACTATAAAAAATCGATGACGTCTTACCGGATTGCTTGCACGTGCCATTCCAGTAAATATGCTCTTGTGTGGGACGCATAGACAACACAAATGTAAAGAAAATTTATGATAAGCAGATATCATTTTTTACTAAATCGTTTACTGTATCCTTAACAGAAAGAATACTTTATAAAATTGATTTCAGGTTCAAGGCACGAACGAAAAACAAGCAAATACTTTTACAGCATTATTTGCACGTCTTCAAATGCTATGCAACCTATATATGATAAAATCGGGATAAAATTGTAATAAACTCAAATTAGTCACCAGGTCTAATCCAAATGAGAATTTTCGATCGAAGATGACAACAGGCTCTCAAAGAGAGAAATATTTTTCCCAAACTGGGCGCTTATTTGAGCATGGGCGCTTAATTGAGTCCTGGGCGCTTAATCGGTAATTAACGTTATATTCGAATAAATACCAACATAAGAAGGGATCACAGTATCCAAATATTGACGACTAGACCTCGACAAGTGAAATCCTAATAACACGGGTTCACCAAAACAAAACTGTGTTTAGCAGATTCAGCAGCGATGCTCATCACCGACCAAGTGTTAGCTACAGTCGAACACAAGTTATTGAAAGTGTCCTTAATCAGGATGTATATATTCCAAAACAAGAATTTCCAAGGTGCATAACAAGGTAAGAACATGCTAAGACTGATTTAGAAGAAATGCGACGTAGGAAGTATTGTGATTACAATGTTGTAATGCAAGGTTAGCGCGTACGTCATAGTCTATTGTTTGGCTCACCGTCATGGATACAAACAAAAACAAACAAGGCGTTGCATGAAGAAATATCTGGGGCCATCAATAGTTGTAACAGTAATTTAGCAATTTTTAAGAAATGTCACCAAGCAGTTTACTCTTTGCAATAGACGAGATTATACTTCACGAGATTATATCGACAGTCCAAGGGCATTGTGAGGAGCTTCGATTAAACTTTCAGCTTGCATAAGCTTAAGTGTTACTCGACCACAACACATGTGCACTCGAGTGATTTCGAGATTTTGTCATGATTGACAACAAAGAACTAAATATCTCATACACACGCAAGAATGCGACCCAATGAGTGGTGACTGCCAAGAGCGTCTTCAGTTTACCAAAAATTAACAAATAGCTCAAGGTTGAGAAGACCACAAGAAAAACAGCAGTACCGTAAAACGTTTCCTATCTTTTATCCTCTATTACAACTTCAGTACGGTACAAAGCTGTTGCGCGTGCGCATACACGACGGCCTATCTTGAACGCAAGCACATAATTGTATACACTACTGAACCCAAAGCTACAACGGCCTTGGTTTCGTGGTGGCAACAAGATTCTCAGCACAGTATTTTCTACATGGTGCTGATAATGTTTCTACGGGTTTAGAGATGCCAATTATACCAATGATACCAACACGATTCCCTCTACCAAATATACTTGCAAGCTAAGTTAATCTATCAAACATCTTTCACACATCTAGCGTGATACCTCTAATAGTATAGACCTTTTTTTGCATCGATATTTAAAAAAAACTACATTATGCATATCGTTGCCATCACGTAACTAAGGTCGTTGTCTGATAACAAGAGTTTCCGATTGAGTCGCGTATTATACATTACTACAGAAACTTAAAGTTCTTGAGGCGACTCTTACTATCTTATGTCGCACTACACTAAGTTATTTAACTGAAACTGTTTAATGAGAAAATAAATTCAAAGAGGAAAAAATTGTACTCTTCGGTCTCTAATAAACGCAGGGGGAGGGGCGTCTATTAAT
>JAAAKM020006971.1:45848489-45885135 GCA_010016025.2 Alatinidae sp. Z8VKAUB7J3
ACATTAATTAAATACTTCGTTAACCAATGCAATTACGGTTCGTCGTTTCACTAGTAAATTACACGTACCGGTATTTATAACGCTATATATCTATATATGAAGAGAATACATTATCATCCTCCTCCTCCTCCTCCTCGTCATCATCATCATCACCATCGTCGCTATTATTATAATTGTTCTTTACTTTTGAATTTGTTTTATCAATTATAAGTATGATCTTCGTTTCGGCGTCTGTCTGATCCATTCATACACTCACGCGTCCTAATATTAATTTCTTCATACATTGTCTATTCTTCCATCAACTACTGCAGCGCGCTTCTATTTGTTCCTTATTAAATCAGTTAATTAATCTAACGGATTTGTCTTGTCACCTGTTCATTCAATTAAACAATTAACCTGATTTTAATTCGTAAATCAATTAATTTATTGATAAACTTATGTCTTTATTTTCAGTAGCAACGACTATTGTTTTCTTTGTCTTTGTTACTTTCAGTCATATATATGTATATACTACGTTTACATATCTACTTTCATTGTTAACATGCGCTTACTAAAATATCTTTATTCATCCTCCAATAGCTTTTGCTTGCAGCAATTTGACTTCTGATACTTGTATCCTTCGCCAGATTTCCAAGCATGGAGCAGGTAGATGCAATAGTTTCAATAAATTTTTCTTCTAACTGTGTAATCTCAGGTGCATTAAACAGGACTTCCTATAACGAAGAAGAGATGCAAAGAGAATGCGCTAAAAGGTTTGCTATGACTGGAATCGACGGTACCAGATCACTAACAAAAATTGAGAAAGTAGGAGATAACGTTTGACGAAACAAGCGGAAGAAAACTGACTTGGAAAGACTGTTCACGATAGGATGCGTACTCCTCATTGTTTGCATAGTACAACAAAGCAGAGGCCTCATGTCGGCCCTTAAGAGGTTTTCCATACAAACCTCAAAGATGGGAGGGGCTAATTTCTATCCACTACAGCATAATTATTACCTCTTATGGTTTATAAAATAGCACTTCGACTACCGTTCAACACGAAAAATCGTTATTGCAACAAACGCAACAGCTAAACGATCATTGCAACAACTACTGCATACAACGTGAGAATTTCCCAAAATATTTTTCGCGTTTTGATACTGATGATTTTGTACGATTGCGCGTAAATTCATGTAGCCTTGCCTCCACGTGATCCACCCACGTGGATCTAGCGAAGGCTTGACATACAACGAAATGATGTCACAACTCTAGGTTCTTAGCTAGCGTTTCACCAACATCGTTATTGCGTTATATTCACCATACTATTTAATATACTACTATTGTCGAACTGTGGTACCACACCGCTTAACGTACCAGTATTTACCTCTACATAAAAGTCCATTATTTATAGTTCAATACGTAATAACGACTCAATAAACTGGCCACAATTGAAATGGGAAAGGAGAGAAAGGAGGCTACATTAAAACAATATTGACATCAGTCGGTAGCCCTAAGTACGACAGCAATGAGTTGATGCTAAAATCACGTAACGAATGGTATTGGCAGATTGTACAGAGGAATTCTACTTTATTATTATTATAAACTATTAGTATTATCTTAATTGTTTAGAGGTTTCGTGATAGGGATTCATCATCGCTTTTCTGGCGACTAAAATGCAGATGACAAAGAAAGTTAGCGAAGTTTTGAACCAAAGGTAAAAGTCAACCATGCCTTGTCACAGCTACTTAGTGCCAAGGAAAAGCAGGCAGTGTGACTGGGGCTAAGTAAAACAATAAAACAATGTCAACATATAGCTTTAAGCTTTCCTAAAGTGCAATGGGATGCATGCTCTTAGATGCATGTGAGTTATGTGTACTTCGTTCGTGACACTTAAAAAGTATGGCATGAGTTTACTATCTGCATTTTAAACTTAAGGCTACCACAATAAAGCCAATTCCAAAAAAATACCATAACTCCAGCACAATATTTCTATCTGAGAGAAACCATAATGGAATTACCGTTATCTTCTGCACTTTGGGAATGGCATCTCTTACTATTTTTGATCCATGTTCCTTATTAAATCTGTGGGTAAGATAAAATGTCAGTAAAGCTCCATTACATGAAGCAGGATCATCACATTTGCATAGTGATACGGGGGGGGGGTGGGGGTGGGGAGTAGGGACGCCTTCACACAAATTTGCACACTTACAGAAAAGTATGGCATTGTTTTCATGACGTCATAACATTACAGTATGAAGCAGACGGAGCTAGAACATGTGAAACTGATTAGCCTTGCACATTTATCTTCTTAGTCGCCATTTTCAGGAGGAACAAATATACGTCAGGCGCACTTAAACTACATAATGGGAGCAGTTTAACAGTTATTCTCTTATTGGTACTACCGAAATCGGAGAACATGACGCCTGAATCGGTAGACTAAACTACAGATGCAAACTCTATATAACATCTTCATAAGATTCTCCTCCTGCAAAATATCTAAGAACTTCACTGTCTGTATAATTGCTTTGATACACAAATATATAACAGACAAGGTAGATTTTGGGTGATGATTGGGGCTAAGATGAGAATAAGGACTGGGGTTTGGATTAGATTTGGAAACAGGGTGTGGGTAGACTTCCATTCCTTTGAGAAACGTCCATGGGGAAATTGTCGAAACTACCCTAAAACTGATCCGTTACAACCACCGCGGTCTCAACGTGAAATTTTAATGCTTTCATTGTGTTGTTTTGAGACTACGAAGCATAGAAACTTCCGGTTTGAGGCCGATCTTGTGGGCTTGCCCAATAATAAACATACACGGAAACGGAATACGTTGGAATACTGTTTTTTTACTACAAAAGTACCAGGATTATTTACTACGGACAATGTTATACTGAAAAATGTTTATGTGCACGATTTTCACACAAAATCATCAGACGATGACTGTAAATATGACTGAAATATTGGTACAAAATGGTGCTGCATTTGAATTAAGTCTGCAACGAAACGCCTGTAAAAGGTAACAGGCACTTGAATACACCATCCTGCAAAATCACACAAAATTATTCAGAATCGCATCGATAAAACCGTCAAGCAGTGATAGCTAGAACTGCACGAGTTCCTTTCTATTCGAAAATCACTGAAACTAACACAATTTGCAGGGCAGTCAAAACGACAACAACGCTGGTTTAACCTGTTAATCTTAAGATTAGTTAGGATGGACAATGGGACAATTTGAAACGTTTCGTGTACAAATGACCAACTTCCGGGAAGGCGAGTTAGCTCACTCGCTAGAGACCTAGTCTAGCCAGCTTAAGGTTGATGGTTGGAGATTATGCTCTGCCATCAATCTAAAAACTCCTACTGCAAACCCAGCGCTAAAATGGTTACCTGGCAGTAGCTGAGGAAGGGTAAAATGCGGCGAGGAGAGGCATTGGCCACCCTACTTCACAATGCCGTGGCTCAGGACATGTGATTCGCTACAACATTACATGCCCTGCTCTCTGAATAGTGTACGGGACTACCTTCACCTTTACCCCAAAACAGGAAAATTTCATTTTAAAATTTTCAGCCATCCAAACAGTTTTCAGCCGTAATAGAAATTTAATGTGCTAATTAATCATTTACATTCAACAAGCAATGTCATAAATTTTAGGGTGCAAAAGTACCTTTCATCCAATGCAAGATTGTGTAGTACCCCTAGAGTGACAAACTGTTCTCCAAAACCGATCATTGGTAATAAAAGATCAACAATTCTGAAAAGCAAAGAAGGTCGTGTTTTACTATTACTACCAATTAATAAAAAACAAGACAGTACAAGGCAATTCTTTTATCTATGACTACTAAAACTTGTTACATCTAAGAATCAGGGCATCGGGGAAGCTAACTAAAAGATATGATAGTGTATGTAAGCCGTTAAGTGAATTCCCATCTACCTGCAGCTGAGAGAATTTGGAATTGACTTTGGTCAGTTGAATTTCATACTACTTTGGGAAAAGTACTCAAGGAGGCAATACAAAGTGGTGATGTCAGTTCCGACTTGGCGTGCTGTTTCCGACGCCACGGAATTTCCAGCACATAAAAATACTCCTAACAATACAGTGCATAAGGTTTCATGGACAGACGTACATATGTATGTATGTATGTATGTATGTATGTATGTATGTATGTATGTATGTATGTATGTATGTATGATGACCTTTCAAGCGAGGGAATGTTTCAATGGAAGAACTCCAAATTAGTGTTTCTATTTACATTATTGGTGGGAAGGGGCGATTTGAACTTTTGGAAGTTTGATTTTTCTAGGTGGGGTCCAGACCCCCTTGCAAACTATGTCTTGCCTGATGCAATAAATGCTCTTGAGCTCTATTGGAGACAGGATACTATAGTACCAAGGAAGAAGTAAAAAGTAGTAGCCAATAATCTCTTTTGTTTGTTTTATTTCCACAGCCGTGTGGCTTCCATGTATAGAGAAAAAATTGTTACTTTGGCAAATAAGTCACTTCAGCAGTATGGGACAAGTGTGGTAGGTGTACAAGATATATCCCGGTATGGTATTTATATTTGGTAGACTGTTTTGATTGCTGCAAATCAAAGTTACCAGCGAATGTATGATAATGTTGCACAGAGCAGTGCGGATTTCCCGCTCAAACAAGGTAGCTGTTTGTGTATTAAATATTACTAAGGTACCGTGGTGTGTACATTGGTGTGTATGGGGCCTAGTGTTCTTAAAGTTTGCATGGAATGTAAACTTGAACCGTTGCCGGATCAATGCCACGGCAATGCACTTTCACCACTTCTCGTCTCAAGTTTGTGGGCCCATACAAACTATATGCATGAAGTTAGGGAAACAAGGCTTTTAGAATCCCCTGTAGATTGATTGTCTTTCTGTTTGGAAGACCCAGCTTTGGTTTGTAGTCTCCCACTGAATATGCTAGACAAAATACGCGAAAGTAAGACCCGCCGTTTAAGCAATAAGAAGACGTGACTTTCGTTGAAATCAGGTGGCTGCAAGTGATATGCCTTTGATGTCCTTGGTAGTGACTGCCTGTTATGCGTGTGTGTTGGGGGCAGGAGCACTCTCTATTTAGGGTATTTTCGATACTGGACTTACTGCCAAAAAGAGTCATCTGAGTAAAAGACTACTGTTGATTTGATGTACTCATCCACTCTCAATGTAGCTCACTTAGTAGGTCGGGCAGTTGATATGTTGAAAGATAAGTACTGGAACGTTAAGGGCCTCTCACCATAATATTACAATTTGTCATCGGTCACCAAACGTTTGATTTTCTAATTACCATGCCAGTGTTGGAAAATAATGGACCTTGCCGAAAACTCTCGAAACTACCAAATTTTCCATGGTGAATAGAAGGTATATAAATCGAGCTATGTATTGAATCTAATTTTGTATCCATTCTTCCATAGTTATTTATTGATCAACATCATCACCATACTGGACCCACAACACCAGATCAAAAGGATGTAGACTTCTTTCATGATATGGAGAAGAGCTTTGTGCCAGAGGCGCCAACACCCAGCACAACCATACCGACTAGCAATAGCAGTGAGTCCCCAACATGCACTTGTTTCTTCGTTTTCCTAAATGTAGACACAAAGCTAATGGTAACCACGCAATTCCTAAGTATCCTGATCATCATCATTATCATCATTATCATCATTATCATCATCATCATCATGATCATGATTGTTAGCATTATTATAGTCAGAATCATCATTATCATCAAATATCTTGATCATTATCAGAATCATCAAATATCTTGATCATTATCAGAATCATCAAATATCTTGATCATTATCAGAATCATCATGATCATCATAGTCATCATGATCATCGTCATCGTCATCGTCATCGTCATCATCATCGTCATCATCATCGTCGTTATTTCCATAATCATCATCATCATCATCATCATCATCATCATCATCATCACCATTATCAATGTCATCCTTATTATGATTATCATCACCACGATCATCATCATCATCATCATCATCTTCATCATCATCATCATCAATATCACTTTCCTTGGCTTTTTCTTTTTAACTTCCGAAGAGAGCGAAGACTAGTGATCCAAGTTAAGGTATTTTAAGTGTTTTCTGGTCTCTTTTTTGGTTATGAAGTGGTGTGTTTGTGCAGTGTTTTTCTTTGTAAGGCTCATGATTGTCTCATCGCGAATGTCCAAAAGCCATTGATCTTGGAAATCATCAAACATAATCTTTAATAGGTACTGATATGACGAAAACGTCTATATCGTAAATTAAAAGGCCATTGAGATTTTGTTTGCATACCCGATAGAATACGGATCAATATTTTGGCAAATGTTCCATGTTCTCGCTTTGATCGAAAGTGTGGAAAATACCAGATTTTTATAAAGTGACGTTGGTAAGCCGTCCGGCATCATTTTAATATCGACAATCTTGTACTAAACTTGTTAAGAATTTTGGGTCTGTCCAGCAGTACCCCTCCCATCATTTTCAAAATAGTCGTTTCAGAGAGCTATGTTCCAGAGGCCCATAATACGCCAAGGGAAAGGCCAGGTGCAACCAAATTACAGCAGTGAAAGCGTCTGTTCCGTGGCTACCATTGTGATGCATTTTCACTCTTCGACTCCAATTTCACTCGAAGATTCTCAACAGTTTTGTCCAAAATTGTAGATCCTATTCTAAAATACAAAAATACCCACTGGTGACATTTGTTGTAAAAATGCGAAGATACAAAATTTATAATCACTTATCTTTTCATTGTTAGTTACCGGAATTTAGGAAAAATGCTTGATATTAGGTGCGTTTGGACGTATTTCCAAGAAATAGGCATATCTTCCGTGTAAGAAACACCAATGGTAATGTCCCGGGCACGACAACCTCGGACACATGACTGCGGTGTTTGCCGTATGTCGTGTATCGGTAGTTGCGCTCGTTACGTAGACTTTCTGTATTTCGAAATAAAAGCCTTGCCTCTCCAAAAATTGCTGCTTGTAAATATGGTAAATGCTGTCCGAACGTTGTTGTCAGTCGTAGTTCAAGGGGTTTCTTACCCAATCCTCTCGGTTTTCGTTCTTGATAGTACATTGTTTCAATGTGGATATTGTTGTTTAGCTCTGACTTAACCTACAATGTAGATTTTTGCATTTATCACCCGGTACAAGATACTCGAACCTCCGATCATTGATCTTTGCCTTCGCTCATAGGTTGCCTATGACTACTTGAGTAAGATCACCACGGTACTTGACGCTGCCTCAATTTGCTTTGGATGGTGAAAAGGTCGTCGTTAGAAGCTTCCAGAATCAGATATCAACAAGCTTCTTTCTAATAATATTACATGCAGAAGTGGCTATCTTCTTTACTAAGTCATCAGAGACCGTGTCAACATAGATGTCTTAGCGAATAAAGGTTTTAGCCCACAGAATAGCTTACGTATGCTTCATGACCATGCTACATATAGTCAAAGTTCTGCGCAGGGGTTTTGTTTCATGTTTATGCTTGAAGGCTTATTGTTTCGGAGCCCGTATCCGTATACGATACAGTGTTACAACTGATGCCAGTTTATGAAGAACACCTATGAATATCAGGGTCCGATATGCCTCTGTAAGGATCTCGAAAAATTTGAAGAAGTTTTTGCACACAAACAAGTCAAAGTAGGAAAAGGGATGGAAGTTGTGCGCGTCACTAATAGGCTTTAGTGGCGAGAGAAGGTGTGGTCCGAAATCAAGTGGCAGCGCTGGAGGATAACAGAAGCCCCCATTCAGGGGCTAATGCAAGGAAGACAATGCTTCTTGATATGTCTCGCTACTCACTGTTTTTCATTTCATTATATCATCTGCATGACAGCCTTTCGTTTTGCATGGCAACGTTTGACTTTTTTCTTTAACTAGGCCCCAGACCAGAGAGAGCGGCAGATGAAGTTGTTTCTTCGGAATTAAGTGTGTCACCCCCTAAGCAAAAAGGTAATTTATGGATCGTGCAAATTACTAATGCCTAACACCAAGACCAAGTTCATCTATCATACTAGCTGTAAATTATGTTCACATGGACTACTCGAAGAGTCGTGGTACTTTGATGCTGTATACTTCCAAGTAGATTTCCAAGTATTTTCACTTCAAAATATAATTCGATACAAAACAAACACGCACAAACACACACTCTCACATACATTATGCATGTATCGCTTTGATGCTACCATGATTGTAACATCCGTTATACGGCATGAAGCTCGTAAATTTAGGGCGTGCATGAAGGTAAGTCAAGAGACACAGCTACCGATTATTAGGTCATAGTTTAGAGGTCATAGGTTACAGATCATACGTTACTGGTCATAGGTTCCAAGTCATAGGTTACAGGTCATAGGTTACTGGTCATAGGTTACAGGTCATTTGCTACGGGTCACAAGCTAGAGGTCGTAGCATTTCATAAAAGTTAATTGCAGGACAGTTTACAGATAACAGGTCAAGGGTTATTATAGTATAGGGTGTGTCAATCCCCAATAATTTTTATTCAGAAGTAAATAAGATTATTAATCCATGCACGCAAAAGACAAATCGATTTCAGTAACAGATTTTAAGTGCTCAGTATGGAGATTTCCCACAAATTTCATGATGTTTTTGTGAAAAACCGCTCTTGGGATAAAAGTCGAAATGTGCCTTCACTGCTCCACCTCT
The DNA here is from genome assembly GCA_010016025.2 of Alatinidae sp. Z8VKAUB7J3. Classification (NCBI taxonomy): domain Eukaryota; kingdom Metazoa; phylum Cnidaria; class Cubozoa; order Carybdeida; family Alatinidae; species Alatinidae sp. Z8VKAUB7J3. The sequence continues at coordinate 45,857,144 of JAAAKM020006971.1, forward strand.
CTGTCTCAATGATTTGATGTTTCCGCTTCCGTTTATATGTCATATTGGGTAGATAGTAGGTTGTCAGTGATGATTCTGCGAATGGGCCAAATGATGAAAGTGGAGGGCACTTTATAGATGATAATAGAAGAATTCTGATTCATTAATATTTATGTACACGTTACTATCACACTTCCTGAGTCATGATCTGTATGTCACACCGAGTAGATTGGATATGGTGGGTCATATCTTTGTCAGTGGACTGAAGAATGACAGTGTATTGATCGCAGTTTGTAGACCGTAGTTTACTTTGTGTAATGCATTTATATTAGTTTGCACGTTGCTGGAGTGTGGCAAAAATACAGGGCTAGTTATTTACTGGTACGACGTGAAAAGATTCATGTAGTAGCGTTATCTTTTATTGCTAAGTGTCAGATGAGATTTTTAGGACAGGGATCAAGTAGCATGTAAGTACAGGGAGCGGGTCAGCTGTGTCATACTTATCACTGATAGGAAACCGCTGCTGAGGGTTCGAGGATCGGCTCACGGTATCTTAGTCTAAGTAGAAGGAGAAAAGACGTCGATAGTCAGCTTTTCTTTAATCAGTATGAAATGTAAAGGTGGCGGTCTTTAGATACCTTTGATACTTACTAACTGAGAAGAATGAGTTATAGACCATACGTTCGCTAATCAAAAACAGATTTTGACGACGGGGGAAAGCCTGACCCAGTCATGTCAGTGTGGAAAAGTCTTATAACATCGTCTTAAGCCGCACAATGCACAATAGTAAATCGTCCTTTGTGCCGCTAGATCCTTCCATTATACAGTACTAACTGTTTCTTGACCCAGTTTGTCCGAACATTTCTATGTGCTTTCAAGAATTCACTGTGCTTCGTATTTAGTTGTATAAGCAAGCCCATCGTTCCTCTGTAACGTTAAGTCTGGTCTGAAACAGCCGGCATACGTATGAAATTTGACTGAGTCTTATGAGCCTGTATTAGAGACGATAGAGCAGGGGTACCAAAGGTCAAAAGCAATCGATCTAGACCAATAGTAAAATAAAGAAGCGTCGAAGAATTCTTTCCAAACTTTTGAAATGCTTTCTTCGAAGGCTCCTTGAAGTTCGTGTTAAGGATGGGATACGATAAGATATGATGGGACACGTTACATTAGGATGAGGTACAATAGGATAGGATGGGATACTATAGGATAGGATGGGATACTATAGGATAAGATGGGATATGATAGTGTAAGATGGGATACGACAAAATAGTTGGAATACGAAAGGGTAGCATGGAATAGTGTCGAAAAGACAGGGGAAAAAAGCATCTGATTGTGTCATATGCATATATTATATGGTAGTTTTAGGAGATAGAAGGACCCTCCACTTGACATATATTTTGTCTTGAGGACATAAGATGAGAAACGTGATTATATTTTGATTAAAGGAGAATCAGCCGGACGGAGAATTAATTTAAGAACCTCGTTCTATAGGATAATTTAGTACACACCTCCTTTCATTCATCGAAACTTCTTTGAAGTAGAGGCCTAAGACGTCTTTTATTTTCCACTTAATTTTATAAATACGTCTGGAAAGCGAATGAAAAGAAGCCATCTGCAATTCCCAAAGTATTAATGTACCTTTTATGATGTTCACTCTTAGATGCAAGAGTTCCAACAATTGGAGGCAGGAAACCAACCAATACGAAGAAAAAGGGGGTAATTGAAATCTCTCATCTGCATGTACATTAATATTTAGCAGCTGCTTGTGTTCGTTCAGCGTTGCCTATGGACATGCTTTCCTGAATTCGCCCGGTTTAGATTTTATATTGCTTATTTAGTAGTGAATTCGGTGTTGCTTTAGCGTCTGGCCAGCGACTGATCACGGCAAATCATCAGAATAGAACCTAGTTTAAATTTTATATCACGCATTTAGTGTTAGATTTGGTGATGGACAGTTTTTAGGCAATTTTATTTGCCTCTCGATGGCATTAGCAACACGAAAGCTTATTACGTAAACAGATCTCTTCTCAACAGCAATTTACGGTTTCATTCATTAACCTTGGCAAATCCACCCGCAAGGTTTTACGCGTTCATTGCGGACGCTCTTCTATGGCCAGTTTCCGACTTAAAGTATTTAGCGTAAGAAGTTCATTGAAAGTGGGAATTCGGGTGAAATGTAAATGAAAAAGCCCATTGACATGCGACGTTATGCTGTTTCTTACACGACTGAAACGTTTGTGAACAAAGAACAAGTCATTTTTGGTTTAAGAAATACAACCTAAAAAGGTTGAAACTGAGCCGAGGACATTCTCGAACTTTAACGCAGAAGAAACTCCTATCCTGCGTGCGCGGAAAACTTACTTAGGTGCTGCGAATTGCCAAGCTATCTCAGCTTGAGGAGAGCTATGACATGATGCTCATGTGGGTTGTTGTGGTACTCATACGACGTGCTTTTGTGCGCATGCGGGTCGATGCGGCGCAGTAATGCGTTGTAAATGTGGAAATGATATGAAGTGTTTATGTGATTTTACGGCGGCACAGTAGCGTCTTGTGCAGGGGGTAGTAGGTTGAGTATGTAAGGGCAGTGTTCATTAAGCAAGTCGCAGCGAAGCTTCGATACCACCTTTGAAATCCTCAGGTTGCAAACTTCGTAGAAAAAAGTTAAGGATATTTCGGCGCCCGCCCCTATCGTTGTTTTTTGTTGTTGTTGAATTGCTTCATTATATCCTGATGGCAGTTCCTTGATTCCACACGAGATTTGTGTGAATCATTTTTATCTATCAGAGATTAAATACGATGGACCGGTTCAGAATTGGTAGGAACTCTTGATAGAGTCTCATCCGAACCTGACCGTGTTTGTCTACCATGAGTGGCCTTCACCCCATGTCTTGACAGTTTCTGTCAAGTGATGAGTCATGGGTATTTGCCCACTTGTACATAACGTGCGTCGTCCAGCACCGCGACGTAATTCAGTACTTGAAGTATGACGGTACAATTTAGTGATAACCAACATTTCTCCAATACATTGAACTCGCTGCTTTCTCCTTATTGACATCGATAGCCCGTTCATTATTTCAAAACCATATCTTGAACAAAGTAATTGTCATACGTCTTCTAAACTTTGGAATCGTCTTGTCACAACCTTGTTTTCTGAGCCCGGTTCATAAGTTTATGAACTGATGAAAGTTGATGGTGATTTTTAAAGACTTAGCAGATTTGATAAGTCGTTACTCGTAGACGGAATGTGACCTGAACGCGATATTTTGTTTACAGGCATTAGATGGTTGGATACGACAAACTACGTTTTCTGGAAGAAATGTTTTGTGACGTCATCATTCAGTACTCTTTGGTGCCTGGAAGATTAGTCATGAAGAGGCCTTTCACTTATTGTTCAGGTTTAAACGTACTGAAAGCAATACTTCTGTTCTTTTAAGTCATACGTCGCAATCGTCGTATTTTTGTTGAAGTAAACTTTGAGAAATTGAACGTATTATGTCAGTGTTCTTGATCCTGTGTTTAGTGTGTGCGAATGTTGTATGGTTGGGCTCGTCAGCTCGTGGAGGTCGTGCGTGTACTGACGTTATTTTTAAAGAGTATATGTTTAAATTAGAGATTACAAGATAAGGACTTTATTATTGTGCTCTTTCGCACTTCTATCTTGTTATTTTGGCAACGCTTCAAATAGCTTTTTAAAATTTCTAAGATAATGTAGTCCAATTTTTTCCCTCTAGCTTGGAGCAAAGAAAGGTGGCCTGGGTGCTACGAAGGTAATTTTACTAATGTGAACAACTCCATTTCGTAATAATGCAATTTTATTATATTTTGGAAGGAGGATTCCCTATAAGGTGGGCCTCTTAGGACGTCTGAGGTAGCTTTGCTTTTCAATCAAGAACATTATCGAAAACCGCTATAGTTCACAGTCTGATATAATGATTGCTGTCAATGACACGTTGTCACGTTTTGAGAAACTTTTAAGAAAAAACAGGAATAAAAAAGTCATTAAATTTAATTTGCTTTTAAATATTTAAATATATTATATAAATACATATTATAAAATATATATTAGTAGGGAGAAGAAATTTGTAAGCACTTAACCGAAAATTAAGAAGAGACTTCTGCATCTCCGATGCAACTTCTTCCCTTTCGAAAAGCTCACTTCGTCATAAAATAACCTAATTGTTCTCACGGCCTTTCATTATCCAAGGTGTGGTTTGTATGGAAAAGAGTAAAATTGCTCTACTGTAAGAAAGCGTACGTAGTAAACAATTGTACTCGTCAACAATGGAAACAGTTTAAACAAAAAGCGTGGGTACTAATGTGGGCTGCGTATAGGAACTGCCTCCCAGAAGTCATATCAATGGCCACTAGAAATCACATTAATGCCCACGCATGACCAACGGTCACCCACGATGCATATTTTGTAATTAGCTGCTTTGTACGCAATCTATCACAGTCTTTCTCAACCATTCCTCCATGTACTCAACAAGGGCCCTGGAACGAGTTTTTGAGACTTAAAGGTAGGTAAAATTGAGACAAAGGGTACCAGTGGGTTCAGGTATACCAAGAATATAAGTAAGATTTTCCACTGCAATTACATTTTTCTGTTTGATTTTTCTGTGAAGCTAATCGATTTCGTGAAAATAAAAGCATGTTCTACTGTTTTTCTTGTGTCAAAATGCCGGACGTAAGAAAATGAAAAAATAAATGTTGTCTTATCATCGAGAAGAGAAGATTTGAAATGTTAGTTTTGAAAACAATACTAGGGAAATAGAAAATATCTCGCCACCCAGGATCGAGCCTGTGACCCACGCTTTCGCGGCGTGCGCTCTACCAACCGAGCCAGGTAACCTCCAATGTTAACATGCTCTATTCCTCTAGTCACCACATTAGCTCTCAATCATCCATCGGTGGATATTGACATCAAGCTCAACGCAATTGGAGACCAGCCCCTCTGCGCCACGTGATTTGACCAAGGAACGACTGCCCACCGGTAGTTGGTATAGCGCACGCCAGGATAGTGTAAATCACGGGCTCGATCCGCGGTGGTAAAATATTTTCTATTTCTCTAGTGTTCTTTTTAAAACCAAAATGTTATTTTCTATCTTTCTTTCACGCTGTTTGCATTTGTTTTTCATACCTAGTGAGTAACTGAGGACTAACTGCACATTGTAATTGTTTGATATCAATGCTGACACAGAAAAACTCAACCCGTTTGGACCCATTGGGCTACTTTGAAATTTTGGTAGCATTAGAGGGGTAATAAATATTCAAGGAATGAGAACCCTGATTTGTGGGATAGGATAAAAACTGTTGATCTCACATCTTAAAAGATAATGCTTAAAAGGAATATAAATGATCGAAGACAGCGCATAGTGGTTTACTTTAGGAAGCGTGTACTATGAGGTCATTTAAACTGATAATCAGGCGGCAAGACTAGCTTAAAGAGGAAACAAGCACCTCGGGCGTAAGTAAGAGCACTATTACCTATATATATATATACATATATAATTCGCAACCTGTGTTCTAGGGTCAAAACACACTCCCCTCTTAATCTAAAATTCTAGTGTAATTCGACTTACAAAGAAATACATACACATAGAGACCAAAATGGTCCAAATGCAATTTTAGTGAAGCAAAGGTTAACAACAAGAAATAATTTTTTTTTGCAATGACCTAAATTTATGTGATGTTGCTATAAGTACAATTCTTTTCTTATCGCTACGTTAGTCCTCTCTGGGCATACCTATTCATAAATCAAACATATGCTTCGTACACAACTCAATAAAACTCATTTTTTCTGCTTATCCTTAAGTTGACCTTCGTTTTATTTTCCGCTCTTCATTTCGTCTATCTAACCTTTTCCAGTTTAAGAACCGAACCCCTAAATGACTACGCTCAGGCGTATTGTATCATTTCAAGTGTCGCTTCTGTGAAGAAGCGTATTTAGGTCAGACAATACTTCTATTTCACAAAAGTTTGTCGGATCATCTGGGACTTTCACCTTAAATTGTAAAACACTTTCTAACCCTCCTTTTTCTAGTATTCGTCTACATTCTGAAAACTGTTCTCATCCGTTCTCTACCTCTGCCTTCCCTTTTCTCCCCTCAACTTCTTCGGAATTCGAGCTTCTTCTCTTGTTCTCTTTTTCTGTCTAAACACGCTCATTCACTTAACGTAAACAAAAGTTTAATTCCCTCTCCCTCTTCTAGTATGTCTCTTGTTAGTTTTTAATGTATTGTATTGTACTGCTAATGTTGCAGTCTTAACCCAGCGTGTTTCATACATTGTAATTAATCGATTCGAGCATGGTGGTAGAATACATCAAAAGCTCATCATATTATGTTTTGTCGTTATTTTTCACCTACGCGCGTTGTGCTGGGCACTTATCTTCATATAAACATATTCTAGCTTCAATGATATTCTACGTTCAGTCATGAAAGAAGGCCAAAGAGAAGGTTCATGGATGTGGCAAGGGACGACACGAGGGTGGTTGACGTGGCGGTGGAGGAAGCAGACGATAGAATGGTGTGGAGACAAAGGATCCGCTGTGGCGACCCCTAAAAAGGAGAAGCCGAGAGTGAAAGAAAAATAGGTCATGAAAAAAGGCGAAAAAAAAGATAAAGTTTGCAATTTCGATTTCTTGTGAGGGGTGGTGCAACACATTGCGAACGTAATTGGGAGAGCAATTGCACTTTCCATTTTACTTGCTTCATTGTTCTTATTGTCGTCGGGCTCTTGACGGTATCCCACTTTGTCTATGTAAAATATTCCACCTACAAACAAGCTCTGAAATACCGTTGCTTAGATGATAACCAATAACAACGGCTTTGCGGAGATTCAAAGATAGAGAACAATCAGTTCAGTTTTACTCTAATGAGGAGGCACGTTGCACGTCATATTGAATATGTAGGTATAGAGATATGAGTATTAACATAAGGTTAATTACCTGGTCTCATTGAAAGCAACTCAAGCATCCATTCATGCAGTTGTTGTTTTTATTTGAAATCACTCACCTGAGGAACGTTTTACTGAGAGTGCTTGATCGTTGGTATGAAAGTTGAACAAAGATTAAAACAGACCATTCACCAACGGGAAATATAAGGAGAAGTGATAGTGGTCCCTAAAGAGACCTTTCAAGGCGGACACCTCTAACACAAGTGACGGTTCCAACAGGCAGGTAATCACTTATTTTATCCTTTATATGAAAGTAGTAAAGATTTTTATAATAAAAGTGTACCTGAGGTTCATCCATACGCGTACATTTGTGTAAGGAGATTCGGAACTGTTAAGGCTTGAAATGTTCTTAAAATCTTTGTAATTAAATGTGATGCACATCCTTCGTACACTTGATGTACGAAATTAAAGCAAAAACGTTTTTTAGGCAAAAAACCAACTCGGTTACACGGTGGAAATGGCATACTCAAGAAAGTATTTTTTGAAAGGCCGCTATAAACATGTCGATGAAACTGGAGTTATGAGGCACGCTTTGATGTTCATTTTTGGACTCAAAAAGGCACTAGGAAGATAAGAATATGACACTATTGGTGCTCACCCCCGTGTTCTCTTTACCTAGTGTCTTTCATACCTGACATTTAAGATCCTCTCTTCTTGATGAGAAAGATTTTTCATAGATTGAATTAACTCACAAATGTATTTGGTCAAGGGAATACTTGTATAACTGATAGGTGATTGATTACATTTGATAGGTGATAACTATATTTTCGTCACCCTTTAGAAAAATACTGTGCTGAGGATACAGTTAGCACTACACATGTCAATGCTGAATTTTTGAGATATAATGGTCCGCCTGGCTTGTCCATTGCAGAATTCAAGGCTGATTTAAATACAAGTTTATTCGCCTGTTCTAGTGGCCGTGAAGAAGTGACCAATCAAGCTGTCACCAATTAGTCCGTGCTCACTACGCTAGAAATTTCCAGCTCATCATGAGCATCTCTCAATAATTGTTTCTGAGGCTAGGATGATTTTCTTGTACAGGTGGTAATTTTTGCCACCTCTTCCAGGATTTATTAACAACAGGTCAGAGTGTATGTGTGTACAGTAGGTGTTCACCTTAAATGTCTTCTATTAATCTTCATAACGACAAAATCGGTAGCAACAAGGGTGAACGGGGAATGTGGTATGTTGAGCTGAACGAGAGGTAGCTTCAGTGATGATGATAAGAGCGTAACCAATTCGTTCAAAGGGCAACCATACACATATTTTTGTACAAGAACATTCAGAACGGTTGGATATGAATGCGTCACGAGAAGCTCTGCTATTAAGACATTCGCCCCCTGACAACCTTTGTTGTATTCTTTAAGGTTTCAATTGATGAATGTAACCTTTAGTAAGCCGTAGTGTGTTTTGTTAGTGTTATAGTTTATGAAGAAATGATTTAAACTTTATAGCTTAACAAGAAGTACGTTATCCTTTTTTCTGCTATACATTTCATGTTCAACAAGTGGCTGAAATGTATCTTTATATATATACCACATTTTAAAGCTGCACTGCCTCTCGCTACAAAACAGTTGATCGGTCACAACGTTGTTGGATGAACCTAAAACCAGTTGGGCATTTTATTGCTTGTCACTTTACTTGCCTTTCTTATTGATCTCTGTTCCGTGTCACATCTTTTTTTGTGTTATATTGGTATTGCTTGCAAATACGTCATGCTAAATTTTCTATTGTTGGGACAACACCCTATTGAGGCAAGGGCTTTGTTTCGTAGATGCGGGTCAGATGAGGTCAATGTATCTTGCGCGGACAAAAATTACTAACGTAATAGACTGACATGGTCCGAACACAGGCTAAGGTCAATGGCGCTCAATAATAGAAAATTTTAATACAATTTCAATCTATGTTTGCCAAGCCTCTGCGTTCAATCATTTCTTGACAAGCTTAACCCTATTTGAGTCGGAGGGGGAAATATTTTTACACTCTTTAAACTTGTTGGATTTGAGGTGGAAACTGACACCTTCACGTAAAATCTCTACAACACTTGTCATAGGTTTTACTGGCTTTGTTTGAGATCTTGAGCACGTGACCAAATCATGACGCCATTGCTCTCGTGATACATGCGCGAAAAGTTTTCAAATTTTGCAGTCACGACTGATGTACAGCGTATCATTGAAAACCAAATTAAGGGGGGAGTACGATATAGTAAATTTCACATAATACTTACATGAAAAATTATCCAAAGTAAAATTTGATGATTGCTCTTTCTTTTCGTATCTATATCATCCCTCTACCAATATTTCCTTGTATGATATTATCAAATGTTAATATTGAGGTAGAAGGTTTAACTGAAATGTAGCAAATACTATGTCAAATTTACTTCAGATCCTAAAGTAGGTTTTCAAGACAGAGGAATAGATGACTATCTATGACCCCTCTACAACCAGTAAAAAAACGTTGAGCGTAAAATGCATTTGGAAAAAGCAGAGTAATCGAAAATTATTCAACTCAAAACGTTGCATAATCATTGTAAATTAACTTAGGGGTCTGAGAACGAGTACCAAATTCTCACAGCGTCTTTTGTTCAAGTTTTATGTAATTATCGTTATATAAATAGCTGAGTTTGAGTTGAGCGTCGGAGTAGAAGGAGCTAAATGAAACCTATGATTACCTTATCATTTGCGATCTTCGCGACATTACCATGTCTTAAAGCCTTTGTGTTTTGGTAGGAAACGTCCGGAACATGTTTTCAGACAATTTTTCTCGAAGTCACGAGATCAATAAATAATTGAGGTACAAAAATAAAATCATTAAAGGCACTTTCCAAATATCGTATCTTTCACCTCTGTAACCGATGAAAAGAAGACGTTCAGCGTAAAATGAAAAAAACTTGAATCGCTGAGTAATCAAAATTTAATATCTCAAGAAAATTTAGCATAGAACAAAATAAATTTCGTTCAATTGCACTTTGTTGATAATAAAAACGGGACTAATTAAACTTCCCTTCCACCACAAAATCAGGCCCGGCAGCAAGAATTGCTTCAATTCTCTTTCCTTTCAAATACCCTCGTAGAAGGAGCTCTGATATTTTAACTTTATATATTCTTGTCAGTTCCTCCATTTTATACGATGTTACGTGTATTTTAGGTAAGTAGACACAAAGAAACCATGGGCATAAAATTTGTGGTTTGGCTTCTCCCCCTTCTGCTGTGTCTGATTTCGATTGAAACCAAACGCCTGCAAGTAGAAGACAGTACCTCTAACGAACAAAGCGATGGAAATGTCCCGAGTGAATTCGACGATAAAAACAATTTAGAAGAGACAAGCCAAGACATCACGCCAAGTAGATCCAAAGACGAAGTCACTTCGAACGAACCCGACGTTTCCTCGAAGGAACGCGACGATGAACATGCTTCGAAAGAACGCGATGACGAAGACGATGAAGACGATGATGATGACGAACGCGATGATCAAGACCCCTTTTTAGTGCCGGGTAACTTGAAATGGAGAAGAAAATGGAATTTTGGTAAAAGGATCAGAGTGGCAAGATCTGTATATGTGACTATTCGAGTTTGTTCTAGAAGGCGCCTCAAAAGGGTTCGTTTTGTCAGAGGCCTTTGGTGGCGTATGAAGGTAAAAGTAACATACTACTACACCACCCGTTGTCATTTTAAACGAGTTAAAAAGTATGGCGGTAAAACTGGTGTAAGTCGTGGTTAATATGCAAAAAGTACAAAGAACTTGGGACATTACTCTTATTTTTTAGTAGCCAGTCCTGAGAATTTATTCTTTGACCTTTTCGTCTCTTACTGTTTTGAATGTACGACGTTATTGGGTTAAAACTTTAAAGCCATAGAAACCATGCGGTCACTAGAAAAGGGGGCGATTGATGTCCACAATAACTGGCAAGTTTGTACACAGTCGGTCCACGAACTTAACTAGGCAATTGAAAGGCTAATGTTGCTTCGAACCACAAATATTTTACTGTAAGTCAGAAGGAAATAAAGTTGTTTATGGGTACAAGAACGTACACGTTCCGTTTTTATAAGTAACCAGCCTATAGGAAACTTAAGGTTCAGATTTGGGAAGATTTAAGGAACTCTAAAGAAACTTAGACAGGCTGAATTAATGCAAAAGTCAAGAAACATTCATGAAAAGTATGGGTGGAAATAATATTTTGATGCTACAGTCCATATATATTACCTTAAAACAATAAGTAGTAACTTATTATCAGTTAAAATTGTATTTTGTGAATGCATGTAACAGTCTTACACAATTCTTAACCGTACCTTACATGGGGGCGAGGAGGGGGGGGGCTGTAAGGTTTACTAGTAGTTTTCCCATTATTCTATCACATGTATATTAATTCAGGCTAATTTAAGGGACTTACAATTTAAGTGGAATTTCCGTCCTTAAGTGCTTTTTCCTGCAAATAATTACTGCCTCAAGGACTCAGCATCACGTACACAGCCTATACGTGGCTTACTTTGTCTGCCATTTTAGCCAACCAGAGTTACGGAATAAGGCGTTTACCGTAGGCTATATATATATGACTATACAGACTCGAAACATCAGTGGTCATGAGAAATTCTGTAAGGCTGTCAAGTTTCCGAAGACTTCAATTGCAAAGTAAGTCATATTTTATGTACTTTTATGACTTAGTTGTAGTTATATGTAACTTGATGATGGTGTATGTAATGATGATTGTATATTCTTTTATTGATGGAATATGGGTCTGTTTTAGACCGCAGGACATTCAGGATGATATATGGAATGACTGGAATATCGTTCGCCGTAATTGACTATGCCACTGAACGTCTATGTGTCTGCGCATGTGAAGTATTTAACCTCTATGTTAGGGCCGGATTTCGGAACCTAAACGTAGGTCCTTACAGGGGCTAGTAGGCCCGCTGCTACACATTTCAGCTCATAACCTCTTAAAGCCTGGCTGGATTGACATGGAATTTTGTGACTTTTCCTAACTTTTACTGAGAATTCTTATGGTGAATAAATTTATTTGACATTTTTTTGAGTTTTGAGTTTTTTACCTTTCGATTTTGTTACTTTTCTTTGAATAACATGATATCTATATCTTTAAGCTGAGATTTTCTTTCCGGAATTTGTACCGACGATTTTGTATTCTAAAGTTTGATAAGTGACAAATGCAAAATTTGTTGGAATTTTGCAAAAATGAAAAATATGTTGTGCAATAAGGTGAAGTTCGCTAGAGAACCTTATATAACAATATATGCAAAAATAATTATACGAAAATCACATCTTTAGATGAATTTTTTACCGACAGTGAATTAAGAGTTATACTTTTGATGTTTGAAGGATACTTTTAGTCATAATGCTCAAAATAAATAACAACCGGTGGTTTATAATTAAGAAACCGTTTCGGTAGTTTCAAAACTCATACATTTTGAAAAAGAATTTCTCTCAAAATCTGAAATATCTTGCCTTAATACAAGGTATACATGCAGAAATACCATAGAGATACTAAAAGCCTTTAAAAAATCAAAATGTAATATAAAAAGTATGTTTTAAGGCCTACCTCGGGTTATTAACTTCAAATATCTGGGTTCTTATGTATCTGATTGCAAGAAAGACTTTGTATCCCGGAAAGGCCAATAACAGTTCTTGCCAGAAATCTTGTACATACTGTATTTTGATGAACATTTATATCAAAAGAGAGACTGAAGTGATCAATCGTAGTCTTTGTATTTCAACCCAGTGGTACAGTATCGCCCTAGAGGGAAATTTCCTTCAGATTAGGGGCCACTGACCCAGAACATCTTACCAAAGTCATATATGTGCTCCGTGTAGTTCATATTTTTGATATATTTGTAAATGAAGAACAACATATTTGCTCGTAAGCCATTAACACCAGTCCTTTGTTAATAGCTAAAGTCATCTATTGAATAATCAATTACAAACACAATTCACACAATACTTCCAAATATCGTATTTAACCTGCAGCTGCTTGCATATTTGTAGTTTGTTTCTATAATTAACATCAACTTGGTTCACATTTTCATGTGAATGTAAAGTATCATCTATTGTTATGTAATAGACTTTGCACAGCCATTTCCCCACACCTAAACACACTCATAATGAGTGCAGTAATTTGTATGGTTGCTTGCTTTTGAGACTGATATCCTGCCTTCACAAAAAGAACTTTCTTAGAAAATCTCCCAAGCCTCCAATGTCAATTGGGAAGGATTTTTTGGGTCCATACTGAGTATATAGTATTAAATGATTAATTAATGTTAATGTTTCCATTAAAATTAACTAGTTCAATGTAACAGCAAGGGAAGCAAATTTTGCTATTTCTTACTGGAAATATAAGAAATATTACCCTACCTTAGAAGAGCAGTGAATGCAGATACTTTAGTTTTATGGCTAAATTTGAGCAAAAAGGAAAATACCTCAACTCAACATCCAACACGTTGGATCAAGCTATCAAAAAATTTTAGTACCCCCTCACCTCCCCCTCAGCCCATTTAAAATTGTCATTGTTTCTCTTGATTGATATGAAATAAGTCAATGCGGAGCCAAAAATTGCTTAGCAAGTGTCAAACAAAAGTACGAGTAAGGTGGCAGTAAACAGTGACTGTATTTGTTTCATTTCGTTGTTTTAAGGGGTACTAAGAGAAAATGTTGGAACTTGCTATTAGTTGTTTGGCCCCTCTAGCAGGAAATTTTAGCCCCTTGTACCCCTTTTATTCATTTTACTCCATTCAAAGTCTCACATACCCCATAAGGGGGGCCCTGGGCACCTATTGAGAATCACTAGTCTAAATGAGTATGTGAAGCTGATTATCTCCCATTGTCAAGTCTCTTCTGCTATGATTCACTATTTTCTATGAATTTCATTCCCTCTTGTTTTTGTCATTTATCCTTTTGAGTAACAGCAAGTACAGCAGCTAATGACTTCATGGTCTTTTGTGTTTTGACTTAAATATGAAGTGTAGATAATGTCCACCATGTGAGTTTTAATACACTACAGTCACTTTGGAAACAGTAACAAGGTTCCCTACCATGCTGTTCATTACGTTTTCTTTGAAGTGTCAGCCAACTAGAATTAAATTAAGCTGATTATGAAAATACCATCTGAATTTTAAAATGCTTTTGTAGAATATATTAAACCAATCATTAAGTAGCCCAACTTCTGCTAATATATGAATTGAAGAATGTTTTGGTGTGTATTTTGAGTTAAAATTGGAGGCAGATCTTTGAAGTGTCGGTAAATTTATGTGCTAAAGCCAATCTATAAATTAATGACATAAGGTTTGATATTAGAATAATGACCACAAGTGATTGCACAAAGAGAGATACTTTGTAATTCTCATGGAATAATTTAGGCAAGCATGATTGCTAAGTTGTAGAGAGTTTTGATCACCTAATCCTATTGAGTTCTTGATCTGCTTACTTGTTTAAACTTCTTTCCTAAACCCTATTCACAGCTGCAAGAGGCTTGACCACATTGTGTAATCACCTTTCATTGATAGTTTCGTGACCTAGCACAATTCATTGTTGTAGACCTTCCCTCTAGCTAGTAGTTGCAACATGTAAATATTTGTTTATTGTCCTATGATTTTGCTCGTGTATTAACAGAAAGCTTAAAGTGATTTTTTTTCAACTAGAAGTAACTAACCCAAATATTTTGTTACCACAGAACATCAAAATTTCAGTTACAAATACAATTGCTGGTGGATTGTCTGATTTTTACCTGTAGCAGAGTCAATAGAAACCTATCTTTGGTGCAAACTTGATTTGCAGGGCAGAAAAGCTCCTGAACCTTTACCAGAATAATATATTCTGATCTGATATGCAAAGGTTTTTGAAAAGGCAGGCACCAGCAGGGGTTTGATGAGAACATTAGTCATAAGACAGTTGAAATTCTTCGGACATCTAACGAGATAAGGCAACATGGAGCATCTGGCTTTCACTGAAAAAATCTAAGGAAAGCATGCAAAAGGAAGGCAGAGGTCTACCTATGCAGAAAGCTTTGGTGGATTGCTGGGATTACAGCCAATGGACTTGTTGCAATTGTCATCAAATAGAGAACTTAGTAAAAGGATCACCAACGACAGAATCTGACATGGTACCTAAAGCAGATATTGAAATTGTAGAAAATCTCAGTATTTTTTTATAAATCAGTGCATTATATTTAGAACATTTTTCAAAGTGCCAAGTAGAAAATATGTAAAGATGAAAAAGCTGTAATTATTTTCCATGAATGAAGGAAGGACAAGTCACAAGTGCATATTTGACAAGATTATTGGTCCTAATCTATGTTTTCACTTATAATTCAGATGAATGTATTTGTGGAAAGTGATGTGTGCCTCATTGGAGTGCAAGATTTGTTTTATGCTCACAAATCATTATTGAGCATCTGTCACCATAAAACTAGCCTAACATTTTTAATAACAATAAACAGAGAATCCTCCTTCATACATCACCATGAAATAGTTTGCATCAGTTTGAATGTGATCGACAGCATCAAAATATCTTGACTTAAGGAAGTAATAAGTATCTTCTGGCCACTTTTTGATTTTTGTCCTCATGTGGGTCATCCTTATTTAAAACTTTCACAAAGTTCAGACCCCCCGTTTATTAACTTTAGACTGTAATGATGACCCCTCCCCCCCTGTTTATTCAGACGCATCTGTTTATTCGGCACTCCAGAGTACATCTTCTTGAAAGGTTTAAGCCTAACTGGCCATCTCTTTAACTGTGTCTTCTTAGTGACAGATATTTGGGTGCAAGAGGTGTGTAAAGGCAGGGAAATTATAATATTACTTTGTATTTAATATTATTGCCTGTCCTGTATTATTGGCTTCAGTTTCAAGACAGCTTCTTCTGTAACAAGGCACAAATATTTGTTCCAAGTACCCAGCACCGACTGTAGTGAAACAAATAAAAGCCATTATTTGCATCATAAACCAACCCTTCACAGTCACATTTAATTTAAAACCAACCCCTTGTATTTTTTGCAAACTTTCTGGATGACCATTAATTTGAAATGCATTTGTCTTTATTTTTTATCTTTAGAAATCAGACAACAATTTAGTGATCAAGTGAAGAGTCTAGATTCAAGAACAGAGAATAAATTAAATCTGGTGGGAGACTTACAAGAGTTTTTGAGAAAGAGGGCAGAGGTTGAAAGCGAATATGCAAAGGGGCTTGACAGACTAGCAGACAGATTTCAAGACAAAATTCAGAAGCAAAGGGGCTTATATGGATTGTCTAGGTAAACAATTTATTTCGTTCATTTTCAGAGTAGTTTGTAAATGCTGTGTCAATTTTCACTTTGGTAACACTGATACTTTTTGCCACTGGAAAGCAGGCCTTTCCAAGAGTAAAGACATTGTTTCTATAGTTGTTCTTGGATAGCTTATATGGGTTGTCCAACCCCGTAGCAAAATTCTGTATTTGTGTAAAGCATTTGCCCACCTTTAAGACTTAATATTGACCACACCTCAGCTTTAGGAAAGATTTATTGTCTCTTCTTTCCCGTCAAAGCATTTTCTGGTGTTTCACAATGATCTTGTGGATATACACCCTATTAAAGAATGCCTCTTGTGCTCTTTAGAACCCTGATGATATGATTGCTGGTTTTTTTTTGAAAATACTAGTTTTTATGTGTCAACTTAAGATTACATTTTGGTTAATTGGTTAACATACTGATTGAAACAATCAGTCATCTATAGGGAATGAATAAAATACCAGCAGGAATGTAATAATATGCTAGCTATCTGAGCCCAAAATTTGTATTTTGTTTTCAAAATCATCCTCAGAAGTTGCAAGGGATGCATGTTATCATTAATAGTAGTCTTAAAAGATATCCTTTTGAGCAGCATTTGATTTGATGACTAGTATTATAACTACTTGGGGTCCCAGCAATCAAGGAGGTGTGTAGAACTAACCAACTGCAGTGGTTTGAACATCTGTAATGCATGGATACCAACAGATGGCCAAGGAAAGTGATTGACTTTCAGGTCGAGGGTAAAAATCCACGCAGTCACCCTAAGAAGCGCTGGATGGACTGTATCCAGGAAGATATGCATGCAATGGGACTCAGTCCTGCCCTAGCAGCCCAAGGTAGAGACAAGTGGAGGCAGGCTATTCGACCCCATCGAGAGTTAAACAGAAGATGATGATAATGATGATGATGATGATGATGATGATGATGATGATGATGATGATGATGATGATGATATTATCATTATTTGCGCTAAACGTTACAATGACTTTTTAATTATCAGTCAAGCCTGTTAATTACTGGTGCTATGCAGATTAGTTAGTCTGAGCAAGTGAATAGAGTGTGGACAGTAATCTCAGACAAAGTGAGCCCAAGACAACTTACAGGATGGTGAAGCTACTGTTGTAGTGGTTGGTAAAATATGCAACATAAATCTCTCCTACACAGTTGAGCATACACTAGTACTTACAGTGATAGGTGTAAAAGTTGTTTCCCAAGTGGAATAGATCTTGTGTGCCTTTCGTGAAACATATCCAGTGCCTTTCAGGCAGCTTTTAAAACATGCAACACTTTTGTGCAATCTTTCCTATGCATCTCTAGTGGCATGTACCATGTAAACACTTATATGAAATATCTCCTATAGCACATTCTATTGAAAATTGATGTTGTGCGAGAGCTTTTGTAATTTTGAGCTTGGACACATCTGTACTCTGGGATTGGTTATTTGTTTCTTTGGCTTATCGTTGATGGGCATAATGTAGAATTTTAGACAAAGGATACTTGTTTGGGGTGAAAAACTAACCAACTCAGTGGAAATGGATTTTTGCTGTATTGTCTTACAACGTACTATGGTTCTGAATGTGTTAAACTGCAGGAGTGCAAAGGGTTTGGCAAAGGAAGAAACATTTAAAGATGTGTAAACTTGCTTCTACAAGAGTGTTGAATATCAGAATCAAATATAAACAGCAAAGTCACTTTTCTGCTTTCCATTAGTTTACCTTGTCCAGAAAATAATTGTGTAGGGAAGCAAGATATTCATAACAACTTGATAACAAAATCTTAAGTTGACAATTTGTCATTCATATCTTTGTTGGCTATGGAGTATGATTCTCTGCACTAAGTAAATATTTATTATGAGGTCATAGTCACTTCTCTGAAATCAAGGGATAGGAGAATAACAGGATGTTGAGAGGTGGAGACTTCTTGACTCCCAGAAGAGGGGAAAAGATTGGTCAAGACAAGCTCTTGAGTATGATTACATGTGGATTAGAACAGTTGATTTTGAAGGAGAGATAGAAGGCCTACATTGAGATAGAAAATTTTGGAGTCACAACTCAACACATGACCATCAGTGCAGAAAATAGTTGTGACATTTGCCCTGTGTTAGTGTACAGGAACTTTTTATTGTCCAATGTATTGGCCATGGACCGAAAAATATTCTTAGCTCTGGCTTTTCTGTCCAAAGATATTAACCTTCCTGTTTACTTTAAGCACAAAACATACATTTTATATGTTATATTGTGTCAAGTATCTAAGTCAGCTTGTATTAGTTTTGTAAGAGTGTGAACTATTGTTAATTACCATTGAAAAGCCAAACACAGGAGAGAAAGGAAATCCGTTAGATTTATGCAATGTTACTAAGATGAGATATTTGTTTTAGAATTAATTAAATTTGACACCATCCTATTCATGTTAGTAGTATTTGGTATTCATTTAGTACTTGTTCCCTACAGCACATCTGTGCTTTGCCACCAGTAGCTATTTAAGCTGTTAAGTGAACAACCTAGCATTCAGAATGTGATAGTGTAAATGAAATTTTAAATATTTGCTGTCACTTCTGAGGGTTTCAGTTAAGAAGTACCAGGATTGTAAGAGTTGATAAAGTTGATTTAATTCGCACATTCAGGTCATCAAGTGCAGTCTTTTTCAAAGGAAATGGGAATCACATCGAAAAATACTCTGTATAGACCAGCATTACGCCTTGCAACCACGAAAGTTTAACTGAGGTAGATAAATGATGTCTACTCTCTACTGTCTGTAAAGACTGACTATACGAGAGCCCAGATGAAGTTGAATTTAATGGTAGGAAAGATGTACTTTTTGAAATTTATCTCCAGCGAACTATCCGCAAAGTTTTGTGTGTGATTTTTTAGATGCCGAATTGAAACCCTTTATTTAATAGAGCGGTTCAACTTTATTATTTATATAGATATTACCTTTTACTTTATGTGCCTATTTGGTGAAAACGTAAATTTATAAATCAACATAATTAGATAATATGACATGTTACTCTTCTTGCTAGAAAGCATCCTTGTGTTTCCAGGACCATCAAAAGTATGTCAGTGCTCTAGGAGTGATAGACAACAAACGTTGGAACTCTTGGGTGATAGACAACAAACGTTGGAACTCTTGGGTGATAGACAACAGAAGTTGAAGATCTTCTTACTAGAAGGCATCCTTGTGTGTCCAGGACCATCAACACTCTGCTAGGGCTCTATGGGTGATAAACAACAAAAGTTGGAACTCTGGTACTACTAGAAGGCATTCTTGTGTATCCAGGACCATCAACACTCTGCTAGGGCTCTATGGGTGATAGACAGCAAAAGTTGGAATTTTTCGTACTAGAAAGCACCTTTTGTGTACCTGGAAACATGAAATGTCAGTGGGTCCCCGAGAGTCTGAACTAAAACTCCAGGACCCCTATGGGGGCTGATAAATATCTCTTATTCAACTCTTACGGGCCTCTTGAATGCCCATGCTCCTAGGTAACTACCCCTTCAACCTCCTCTAGATACCATTGTGTGTGTCGCCCTTTAATTTACGCTGATTTGCGATAATTTGACTATCTCTACGAACTTTTTTTACAGGAAAGAGAGGTCTTCAACAGTGAGTGTATGGAACAAGCTGTTGGTCGACACAAAATTCAAATCGAAAACATGTTCCAGTCTTGCAGATATATTTTTGAAAAACCTGGTGTCGAGGTTACAAGATTTAACAGACGACATATCACGAGTTTCCAAGAGTGTAAGTTCATAAAACGTCTTATCTTTTCTTGCTTTTCCTAACTTTTTAACAGCCTTATTGCGCATATGTGAAGATACAGAGAAAACGGGATGCCAAAGGATCCGTAGAGCTGTAGTATTTGTCATATTACCACCAGTGATAGGAGCCGGACATGTAGGGTTTACTCTAACCTCATACATGAAGGCTCGCCCACTACACGAAATCCCTGGCAGCTCTGAGACAAGGCCCGTGGTTGTACGCTTAACAATTCGATTTCGTTCCAGTAAAACGTCAAGGTTTGGGAAAAATTAACATGATTAGACTTTACCGCTACTAGATCTACGGAGGAAAGTAAAGCTGTCCCGTTTCCGTTTTGTTGAGGTGGGCCCAAGTTTTATTCCAGAAGGAAAAAATTACTATTTCCCGACTTGGTCACCCATATTTAGTTGTCTGTGGCCGTGCCTACCTTACCAGGGTGTGCTTTTTGCAAATATTGCCTTTACTTTTCCCTTAAAATCATCTCCATTATTCACCGCCATTGGGAAATCTTTTGGTGAACAATTAGAATCTCATCGTATTTGTTTGATGACACATCATGCGAGGTCTTCCCGCTGATGAGCGGTCTTGCTTGAGTTTTCAGAGTAGTACATCGCTTTTGATCTCGTTTTTGCTGTAAGCACACCGTATTCTTTCTCGTATGGGTTTGGTGATTGGACATAAGTCGGCATAGATCCTTTTTTTGGTGGTATTAAGTTTCCAATGAGTGGTTAAGCGAACTAAAGATATCTTTGTCTTCACTGATAATATCTTGCAAAGTGTATTCATGTCCTCTGTCTAATGGTTTATATGATTGGACATAAGTCTGCGTAGACCCTTATCCTGGTGGTGTGAAGTTTCCAAGGGAAGTTGAGAGCCGTTCTTAGGATTCTGGTGAAGGCCGTACTTTTGATAAGAAGTCTAATCCAAAACAGATAACTGAAAATAAGACATTATCTGCGCTATACTCTTTATGGCTTTATCCTCAGATACGGGCTAAGCATTACAATCTCAAGATTTCCATAGCTCATCAGTACCGACAAATAGAGGTCTCAGTAACAGCATGTAGTGTCAGCCGAAAAAGGAAATGCATGTAAAATGTGTCGTTTGCATGAATTAGTAACCCCATGATTCTCTTACTATCAAGACCATATTTTCCCAACAGTTTTTCAAATTTGGAAGCATTATTGGAATAAAATCCTAGTGTTGATATCTCTAGTGTTAACAATTTGAGATTATTATAATAATAATCATAATGATAGCAATAATAATAATATTGATAGTTTACTTAGTTAAAGTGATTCCAGTAATATCGGTGCGCTTGGGGATGGGATGAAGACTGAATTAAAAAAGATGTTCGTTTGTCAGAGAAGTCAGAGAACTGTTCAGAGAAGATGAAATAGCGGGTGAGATGCAAAGGACAGTATTAATGGATAGTGAAAGTATTATTCACAAAATCCAACCTCCATCTTTAGATGGCATTGATGCTGTACTACTGTACAATAATGATTATATTAATAAAAATGCTAATAAATGCTCAGCTTCAACTCACATATTTGTGTCTGATCTTATAAGTAGAGATACTCTGTCTTTCAGAGTACCAGCAATTTTTCCAAAAGACAATCTTTTATTTCGTTATATATAAAATCGTTAATATGTTAACCGATAGCCAAACAAGACTATTAGATCATAGTTTCAGAAAAAGTAAAGGCAGGGCATAGGATCCAGTTTAAAGGACTGATATCTAAAAAGAAGTGAAAATAGGCTTTTAAACAAACATTTTTTCCTACGATTCCATTATGACACTTACGCAAATGGAAGTACTTGGAAAGTTAGACAATGATTTACTCCATTGTTTGTTTGTAAAAAGAAAAAAATGAAAAAAAAGAAAGAAAAGAAAAAAGGAAAAAAATCATTTTACAATTTGTACGACGATTTTCAAAATCGGCAAGATTTTGCCGGTTTTAACTACGTATTTTTTCCAATTTCTTCAGGAACTCCCTAAGCAATGTTTTGCCTGCCATTTTCTCATCCATGATTTTGTAAGCCGTAACATTATAATAACATTTTGATTAGAAAATGTTTCACATCAGGTTAAAATTTACGTTAAAATTGGAAAATAGGCGACTTTAAATTAATATTTTCTGGATCAAATTACCATGTAAAGAGAAGTTTTAAAAATTAATGAACCTAATAACACTGCTCTTTCGTTGTTTATCAAATACTTAACGCAAGTAGACGTCTTTGAAATTCTACTCTATTTTTCTATCAATTTCAACGCAAAATATGAAATCTTAAAAAAAAATCACTGAAACAGCATGCTAACCTGTGACACTGGTATAGAAATAGGTTCATATCTCAGAAACTCTAATATCCATAACCAAGGTATTTTTGTCATGCAGCACCTGAAGATAGTACCAAGGGTGTACTATGCTTTATTGAATGGAGACGTACGATTGCAAAATTACCCTGGTGGGTCCCAAAGTACCCCACCCCGAGTAGAACCGTATGTAAACATTGCTCGAGTTGAATAAGTCTAGCTTCTGCGTAGAAATAATATGATTTGTATTCAAGAAAGGTTTGGCCTGATGCTTTATGCAAACGTCTTTACAAGGATTTACGAGCCCCCAGCACATTACCAGATAAAGGACATTTGAATGTTCTGCCCAAGCTCCTGATATTTTTATTCCTAGCACACTAAACTCCCTCATATCTAAGTCCGTTGTCGACGAATATGTGGTAATTATGTATCTTCAAGATGACTAATATTTCCTACTTTTCCATCTAGAAATGTTCCCATGGATGCGTTTTTCAACAACAGTGCCCATACATTTGGAAGATATGGCCTGTGGATTTTTCCAGTATACCACCCAAAAGGTGATGGTTCTTGTAAAGCCAGTAAAGCAAATCCTGCTAAATTCGAACAGCTATGGTCTTGGAATAACATGCGAGGAGCTGAAGTGGTTGTCGGTGGTGCAATTCGATTTGTGGATGGGGTCTACACCGATAATGACCTAGCAGGAATAGAAGTCACTGAAGCCAATGCTGGTGGCACTGATTGGGGCGATGCCATGGTAACGAATACATGCATTTGTGGACATAGTAAACTGAAGGAACACAACAAATTGATAATTAGTACACATAAAGGATGTACAAGTGCCGGAATAAAACTGCCGAAGACACCTCGTTTAACAGTTGACAATGTTACCTTTCAAAATTTTGATCAGGATTGTTCCATAGTCAGCCCTTGCTCTCACTGCAAAGTCTTTCAAGGCGGTTACGTAACAAGGTTTAAAAACATCAGGCGTATAAACGCCCCTCGAACAGTCGGGTTTTCATGGAAGCATGAAGCTATTCTTCATGATGTTGATGGGTCACTTGTTGGAGAACCAGATGGATTAGTTGTTCCATACATGAAAACTCTTGATCCCAATTTTTGCAAAATAGAAGCTTCTTCAAGTCTTGGAAAAGTTAAGGGAGCAGTGTGTAGCAAGAAAATAAAGTTGTTGCGTTTAGCCTTTAACAAAATCCAACCTCCATCTTTAGATGGCATTGATGCTGTACTTACCAACAAATTTGGAAATGACACGTGCCCTTGGAAGAAGAAAGGTCTTACCCATCCTAAGGGCTGGACTTGTCTTGTCGCCGAAGGTGATAATATTAACCTTAGTTTCCTGAAGATGCCACCATTTACAAATATCTCGTACAAAGCCTCAGTATCTGAAATAAATCCATCTGATTTTGTGTACTTAAACCACAAGTTTGGACAACGGCCAGACCATTTTTCTACAACTAATAGGCACGTAAATGCAACTGTAGGGATTCCAGATAATAAGACGGATAAACACGGTGACTGGTATTTTAATAAAGAAACGAAGGTCATGACTTATCTTTGGAAAGGGCGTCCAAAAAAGGAGTATTATACGCAGTCTGTGACTTTTAAAGTTTATCGATGTTACTACAACGAATGTATAACACCTACGCCTCCACCGCCACCAGCTGGGCCTTCTAGTAACGACACAAAAAAATGGAGCGAAAGTGCATCCTGGGAAGGAACTCTTGAAGGCTGGGGCGGATACAAGAATGTTCTTCCTAAAGATGGAGACAAAGTCATGATCTTTTCACAATGGTACATGTCCCTTGATGTAAAAACTCCTAAATTAGACCATTTGTATATCTATGGTGTTCTTGAGCTTGATCCAAATAGGGACCATCATGTGACTGCAAACCTCATTTACATCGGCGTTGAACATAGGATTGTAGGGCGATTGATTATAGGTACACGCGAGAAACCGATGGTCAATAGCGTTATTATTGAATTAACTGGAGACTTTAATACCCCTGATCTGGTGCTGAATAGTGGCGTCAATGGGGGTGCAAAAGCAATTGCTATTGACGGTGGAGAGCTTCATGCTCACGGAAGACCTCACCGTGTCTGTTGGACACGATTATCTCAGACTGCCAAGGTCGGTGATACCTCTATACACTTGGAAGATGCTGTAGACTGGTCTATCAATGACAAGATCGTTATCTCGACCACCTCATTTAAGCCCAGGGAAGCAGAGGAACACGTCATCAAAAGCATTTCAGCTGATAACAAGACATTGACCCTTAACAAAACGCTAACCTATAAGCATCTTGGAGGAAGACACCAAATGGGTAAATATAGCGTTCGGCTTACAGCAAAAGTTGGTCTTTTGACGCGTAATGTGGTGATCAAGGGAGCAGATTCCCCATCCGGAAGTACAAGTAAAGATCGATTTGGTGTTCGAGTGTTAGTAGTTCCGGCAATAAAAAGTGGTGAAACATGGAGTGGAAAGATTAACATCTCTAATGTACAGTTTCAAGACGCAGGGCAGTATGGATGGAATGGAGACTATGACCCAAGGTAAGTTGTTCGTAGTTCCCGAAAAATCGAGCTATAGGCGAACTAACCAGAAACGGTCGTTTCGATAACCATAACGACCTTGGTTACATGGTGGCAACGACATGCTTAATACAGTGTACTCAACATGCGGCTGCAAAAATGTCTATGCCATTGGAGGCAACACGCCAAATGTGGTAGGGATTTTTGATAGACTAAATTAACTCACATGCATATTTGGAGGAGGGAACCCTTTTACTGGTGAGAACTTTAAATCTGTAGAAATATTATCAGAATCCCATAGAGAATACAATGCTGGGAATGTGGCCACCACCGTCTAACCAAGGCCGTTCTATCTTGGAGGTTAGTGGTGTGTACAAGTAGCCAAATTGATAAAAGAAGTTTGAGAGCTTATGTCTTACACGGGTTCTTTATAACAGTAACTTAGATTTTGGGTAAAGTCTCTATTTACTTAATTTTTACGCTAGAAATCGTACTAAAGTTTCTTAACTGGTTTAATGCTGTTTCCACAAGTATGTTGTTCCCGAACATAAGATATGGAGCATTTCTATAGCAACGTATCGTGGGACATGTATTCACTTTGCTGTTTGGAGCATTCAAGGTCGCCTTAGGGTACTCGGTTTTAGGTACTGGTCGCATCTTAAAGTTTAAGGCCCGGTTGATGCCTGATAATTTGTATTTACATTTTAGAAAGATAAATGTCAAAAGTCATTAGCAAACAGATTTCTGTTATGAACAGATCCAGTGATTCAGAGACGTTAGACGGTGCATGGTGTAAATTGACTCCCATGCTGAATGGAATTCAATTCCTCCATCCTCGCCCTCATGGCTGCATCTTTAGATCACGCCCCTTTTTCACTCTCCTTCTTCAAATGTATCATGTGGATTCATATGGCTATTTCCCTAACTGTTTCTCACTTTATTGCTAATTCTATCCATTTTTAAGGTTTGCATTGTCGATTATGAACCTCGGAAATGCTGGAAGTTCATCAACGATATCAGATTGCTCGTTTTCAAATGTATTCAGCGTTGCGATCGGGCTCTTTGAGACGGACAGGGTGCAGGTTCTTAACAATGTCATATACAATGCTGTAGAGGCAGGTGTACGTGTCAAGGGTAATGTTCATAAAAGCAAACACAACAGACTATCATCCAATCTCGTGGTGATTGTAAGAGCTTCTCAGTTTATTACAAAATCGAAAGGGAAATTTGATCCTCATTGGCACGGCGCTTTTGACATCATGGGGATTAGTAGCATTGTACTTGAAGACAACGTTGTTGCAGGAGTTGATCAGATTGGGTACAAGATCCGTGGGGAAGTTTGTACACCTGGAAAAAATATATTAGGGTGGAGAAACAACGAAGTTCATGCCGCCATTCATGGCGTACACGTTCCCTATGAAGGTAAGTTGGAAATATACGCTTAACAGTATTGTTTTAGTGGGACAATCAGATGATAGAGAATTTGCAAATTAATTTTATAGAAAAAAGCATATTAGATAATTCTTAATCGAAGTCCATTTTCGTCATAACCCGTGTCGTGGAAAGTTTGGATTGGCGTTAGCTCACCCATAGAAAATATTATGACAGATGCCTCTATCTATTTAAAGGTTTGAACGGACTCTATTTTTCCTCAGCTGTGATATCAAGTCGTTCAAAGATTCACATTCATATGATACTAACCCCAAAAATGTAATTGGAGAAAAAAAACACACACGGGCTTTTAAAGCTGTGAATGATTGTAACAGTCTTGGTGAGAGCATGAAGTTTGTCGAGGACAGTGCCGGTGTTTAGCAAGAAGGGGCCCTATGCCAGAAAGTATTTTTGGGACCCTTTGATAGTCCTTGCAAAAATATGTCAAAAGTGTTTTTGCCTCAATGAGCTGTGAACGGGTCCACACTTTCCATTTTAGGTACGGGGCCCTCTGCCGCGGCACAGTCGGCATCCCTCTAAAACCGGATCTGATCAAGGATATCATAGTTAAATAATGAAATAATGAAATAATGAAATAATGAAATAATGAAATAATGAAATAATGGAATAATGGAATAATGAAATAATGAAATAATTGAATAATTGAATACTTAAATAATGAAATAATTGAATAATTAAATAATTAAACAATTTAATAATTTAATAAATAAATAAAAAAATAAATAAAAAAAAACAATTGAGGAAAATGACTATTGTTTGATAAATACTGTATATATATACGGCAGGCAATTTACGATTACATATTATCCTCAAAGAGAGAGAAACCAGAATATATACCGTGGTTCACCCTCCGTATTGACTCCGTTAAAGCAAACGTGGTAGGAAAATTTCTATCTTTTATCGATAAGTACTTCCCTAGTATGAGCAAGCCCTATTTTTAACTTGAAATCCCTATTGAGAACTCTTTAAAACTGTCTCACATCATATGCTCTCTGGCATTTTAAATGACACTTGATTTACAACTTGTTGGTGTGGCGCACAGGCACACATCGGTTTACATTTAACACAGACAAAGCTAGGGAACTACAATCAAAATAAGAAGCTGATTTTTCTTATTTCTACCTATTACTGTTTGTTTGCTCATTAGATACACAACCTGGCTGCAGCAAGATATCGGGATTCCAGGTTTGGATGGCTTTTGATTTTGGAATTTTTGCTTATCCGAAGACAACAGTCCATGTTTCAAATTGCGTGGTTGGTGAAAGTGGTCATGGTCTTGCGTTGTACGCTTATGGGCCAGGCGCTCTCACTCATGAAACGTCAGATAAGCACGTAAAAGTGGAACACTCTCTTGTATTTGGCATCAGTCCGGCATACAACTGTAAAGAAGATACAGAGAAACCCTTTCTGGCTACAACAGGAAGCACTATACATGCACACAGACCAGACGGTACATAATGTATTTATATAACATAAAAACATTGACTAGTGTTTTGATTATAGCAGTAGTTTTCAAATTAACTTGATTCTGTGCTTCAGCTGTTTCCCCCTCCTTTCAGGGATATTTCAACTATATATGTTTTAATAACAGGTGAGTAACAGGTGTGGATCCGAAGGGAAAAGAGGGCTACCTAGACCACGGTCTCCCTAGCAAGGATTCTCAATTAAGTTTGCTGTTGTCATTCAGACGAAACATAGGCCGATTGGGGG
>JAAAKM020006971.1:45894003-45908463 GCA_010016025.2 Alatinidae sp. Z8VKAUB7J3
TGATTGTATGAAGACAGCATTACTCAAAAACCCAACACTCTTCTAGCTCCAGAATGATTCAATCTCTTGGCTATCATATCCAATTTACACGAGTCACATATAGTGCCAGATTTATTTTGTTTGTAATCAGCCTCTAAGCAAATGCAAGCTCGTATACAAAATGTCTACAAATAACTTAGTCATCTCATAACAAATTCTAAAGTGAGAGAAGAGCATGTCAATATATATCTTACTGGCCCGATCATTGTTTATAAATAACTCTATTTAGCCTTAATTTCTTGTAATGAAAATAGTTTTGTCAGCGTGAACTTGTACGTGATGAATGGAATTGGATCGAGATATCCTAACAACAACCACTTGGTTGGAATTAAATTGAGTTGACGTCATCCAATTCAAATAGAAGATGTAGTGGAATACTGTTAATTGTTTTCTTCTAGAAGAAATAGATTAACATTTCTTTACACCTAGCTTGTGCTTAGACCAGATGCGTCCGCAACTCTATTATTCAATGGGATGAACGTGTAAGAGACGTTCCTCACACTGGGAAAGAGAATGGATGGCGAAAGATCACAGACAATAGCCTTGGTCTCTAGAGCATATTTATATCGAAGGAGAAATTGTCTCCGTTGGATATTGGTATCTGACGGTTATATTAAGACTTGAATTTTCTGTGGTTTTTGTCAACGGAAGGCTCCGCTTAACAGTAGAGGAGCTGAGCTAAACATGTACAGCTTTCGTGCTTGGAACTGATCTAATGAGATGAATCTTTTGCTGTGCACGAGTTGATGATTTTAAATAAGCGATAGATATTGCGTGATAGAGTGCAAGACCACAATATAGATCACAATGTACTGTTATAATTGAAATACAAGAAGAGTCAGTTAGGTACACAATGGTTCGTGCAGCTATCGAAATTGTTTGTGATTGTGTTTGAGATTTCTGAAAAGTGAGACAGAACCAAACGACAATACAGGACAGAGCAGTATACGAAAAGTGTCATATTCTAGACTGAAGATGGTCCATTCCTAAAGTGCAATGGAGTTCAGTACAGTACCAAGGCTGAAGTTATTAGAGGAGATAACAAAGTTAGTTTGTCAGCATCCCTATTGGGAATCCATTATCCCATAAACAAGACACACTTTTGTAAGATTGCTATCGCAGATCAAATTTGAAATTTCAAAAACCGAGTACAATTTAGGATCTTACTGAGTGGCGACGCAACAGTCAGGGTTGGAAGCTTGAACCTCTAAAAATGAAAACAGCTGCATTGAAACGCTATCTGCAGCCAAGATTATTTTCTTGCCTTCTGTGCGACCATAATTCATTTTGTCACTGTAATTCTTACTAAATCACAAAATGTGCAAACAAAATGTAAACATCTGTCATCAGTGCAGCGTTTGCAATTGATTTTGTTCTAAACCTACAATCACCAGCTATATTTACTGTCATCCATTGTTGGCTCTGAAACTGGTCACTTTGTACTAAGTCTTGTCATTCATCAATCTGGTCATGCCATTCAATGATTGGATTATGTGGATGGGATCTCCAGCACTGCTGATCACTTTAACAGCCTTGGACAGCAATCCAGGACTTTGGACCCATCTTGTTCACTAGGGATGATTTAGTCACGTCTGACCCATCGAAGAATAGGGTTTCCCATAGACAACAAAAAGGTTGAATTAGCAAAATTTTTAAGTTGTTCATCGGAATTAGACCCAGAGATATTATTCCTAACAGAATGAGGTTGTTAAGCGCATTTTACTTCAAAACGGAATGTTTAACATAAATTAGGCAAAATTTACAAAAATGAAATAAACAGAAATCGCCAAAATTTTTAAAAAATAAATTTTTGTGTGGTTTCATGTTTGGCACACACAGATAAAAGTGAATCGAACAAATAATGCTGTATCAAGTGGACTAGACAAGCAAACCACACTGTTTTGTGCCCTGGGTCAATCGGCCAATCGTCCTCAAAGGGTTAAGCAATTTCAGCCCCCTAAATTCTGCAAAGCGAGCAAAACGTAAACTAGAGCCTCCAAATTTCTAATACTAGCTACAGGCCTGATTTCATTCTGAGCTCATTTCTTTTCATGAGGCGTGAATTTCCTCTTTCGATGATTCGTGGGCTGCTGCAGGCAAATAGTAAATTTTAGTTACATAATTAAATTTAACGGGCAAAGTTTTACCGAACATTCCCAATATCAGACCTTGAAGATGCCAATTTTAGTTAAAGTTGGGTTTTTGTACGCAAATTTAGACCCTTTAACCTGCTATAAATAAGTAATTAAATGCTGGTGAGATCTAAGCATTTATCTTGTTTACAGTCAAGCAAAGATTCTTGTCTACTCGGCTGCCCATAATTTCCCCACAAATTAGCGGCAAGTTCCAATAAATTTAGATTTGGTTAGGGAATAGTTGGTTTTAGTTGTATTACTGGCGTTTCTACTAAAATTGAGTAAATCATAATATTTCATAGTTGAGTTTCCAATTAAGTCATACCAAAGCAGTCATGACCAAATTCTTTTAAGTTTGGGATTTGACGGTTGAGTGAGAGAAGAAATTTTATGTTGTCGATATGTTTCGGCTAGTCTGTCTATGCTGAAAACTTTTGGAAGGGTGTTCTGACTTGCTATATACTTTCTGCATGGATTCTGGTATTTCATATTAACGGTTTAGATGCACTTTTGCAATAAAAACTTGCAATTTTTGCCTGTGATATTTATATCTATATTCTAAAATATATCTTTTATTAAAATTTCATGCTAAAAGCTTAGCTCATCTTCTTTATTACACTCATTTTCGAAGATTAGTAACATAGGCAAAGTAAAGGATCTTGTTACACAATCGGGGAACACCACAGAACTCATTCGATATTTTGATGAACAAAACATTTCAAATCATCTATAAGATATATTTCTTCATGCGTAATAAAATGTGTACAAAAAGAATTTGTTTACAATTTACGCCTTTTTCAATTACACGAGTGGCAGAAAACGTGTCACTCTTAAGACTGTTATTTTCTGGGATCTTCTCGTCTATAAATTCATCTAACAGCTTTCTCATTTCACTCCCTACGATTGCTGTGATCAGTATATGGCGAAAACGTTTAGTAAAATAAATCCGTTGCTTAACGCAATATTCAATTTTTTTACCACCAACCAACTTTTCAAAAGTCAAGAGATCAGAACTTTCTTCTCCCTACATTGATGTGTTAATCTGCGGTGGTGGCCAGTTAATTTGATACGAAAAATCCTAGAGAAGAAAACTGCATGATGTCATGCGAACAAAAATCCAAATGGGCATAATCATTCAGTCAATCATGATAAGCAAGGGAAGAAGAGTAGAAGTGGTATTGAAAATACCCCTGCTGGCTATGTCATTATACCTGTCTAAAGAAAAAAATGATAAAAAGTGATTCAAACGTATTGCACTAATATTGAAAGAAGTATACAGCGCCTTTGCATAACTAACAGGAAAGGGTCTCCTGACTATGTTCAAACATATCATAATGCAATACATCATTAAATTTGCTCACATGCCACTTTAGCTATGGCAGATGTGCTGACGTAACACCATTAACAACCTCATTATCACTGTAGTTAACCAAGCATATCTTAGAACGGCTATGATCAATGAGAATTATGAGTATAAAGATACAGAAGTTGATATATATCTGCAATTTGTATTTTCAACCCCGAGATTGCCTTTCCTTTTAAGCTGTTAATTATCTTTCAGGTTCTTGTGTTGTTATTTTGCCACAAAACATTTCAACTACACAAATGGATAAGAGGAAAAGTAAAGATGAGGAAAAGGGAGATGCAAGTCCAACATACAAAGGGAAAAAAGCAAGTCAATAATAAAAGATAAAATTGTTTAGTACCTAACTCAAAAAAACCCTCGAAAACACAAACAAGCTGCAACAAACAAAACAATCATAACTTGGATTTACGGTGGCTACGTGCTCCCAAAAAGGATTCAAGGCTTGTACGGCCAAGTAAACCTAGTAATACACTACAAGTCCAATTTTGGTACTTGTTGCCTATTATAATTCATTCAAAGAAAAGTATGTACAAAGGAGAACGTTCTGATCTTATTGTTCGAAATTTTCTGTCTCAAGAGATAAAGAGAAAAACAAACATTCCTTTTTCTTCATTCAACAAATTGAATTTGAATGATTTTGCTTGGCAACAAAAAATGTTTTGAAGAAGTAGTGAACATTAGTGAAGTAGCTTGGTGAAGTGAAGATGAATTTATTAACTCTGTCAAATATTGTTCATGGCAAGGCGTCCAGTGTCGCCTTTTTGCAACAAAGTGGAATTCTACACAATCCAAGAGTTTGTGCAAACGGTCATGATATGACATTTCAACTGAGAGATAAAGGCGATAGATGGAGGTACCGCTCACTTGACTGTCGAACGGAATTTCCTTTACGAAAAGATACTTGGTTGGAGGGCTCAAAACTGGCCTATAGAGACGTAACTTTGTTTATATTATGCTGGTCGAAAGAATACACAAAAATAACATTTGTGAAGGAAGAACTTGGGATAGGATAAGACGCCACGATTGACTTCAACAATTATTTACAAGAGGTATGCGCATCGCAATTGCTAATCCGATCACTATCGGTGGACCAAATACGACGGTGGAAGTAGATGAATCGCTTTTTCCAGGCCGAAAAATAATCAAGGGCGTGTGTTGCCCCAACAGTGGGTGGTTGGTGGATGGTGTCGGGAGACAAAAGGATGTTTTATGTATGCCGTTCCTGATCGCAGCGCAGCAACATTGCTCCCGACAATTCAAGCGTCAATACGTCCAGGAACTACCATCACATCAGACCTCTGGAGAGCATACGGTGACATTGCAGCAATGCAGGGTATGGGGTTCAACCCCTTAACCGTGAACCACGGTGTCAATTTTGTTGATCCTCAAACTGGAGCACACACGCAAAGTATAGAAAGATCGTGGAAATCAGCAAAGGAGCGTAACAAATGACATAATGGAACAAACAGTCATATGTTGGATTCCTATTTGTGTGAGTGGATGTGGAGACAAAGGCATCGGAATAGGGACAAATGAACATATTTTAGACAATATTGCAGCATATTGGCCACCTCAGTAGTTTTATTGAAAATAGTTTTCACCGAAAATAAATTTGAACTTCTTAACAGTCTCCTTTGGTCTACCTTACAACTACATATAAGGTACAAACCGTCTGCCAATCTCAGCATATTAACAAACACATGCCTGCACTACTTACACCTACCAGCAGATAATTGCACCTAAACTGCCTAGACGCACCGTTAGATAGCTACACGTGCTACTGACTACCTACCACTAACTACGTACACCTGCTATTATCAGATAACTACCTCTACCTACCGCGAACATGGCTTAAAGTAAAACATCATTGGTTGATACTTAATCGTACATCTTCTGTCCACAATTATCCAGGAAATGATTAATCGACTCTGATAATTATCTCATCAATATGTTTTTGTTATCATTTTTTCAATTATTTCAGATAGTTTTTAGAGATTTCTTACGTAGTTCTTTTCTTCATAGTTATATTTCTATATAGTTCTTATCTAATTGGTTGTAGCATGTAACATCAAGCAGTGTCTGAGTAGTTAAATGTCATTATATAGGAATCGACTTGATTGATGCAACGCAGGGTCAATGATAAGCCTCCCTTGGAAACTAACGCAGTCTCTGTCGTTCAGTTTATCTGTTTATATCTGTGTTAAAGTCAAGTGTACAGAGTGAGAGGTCCATTGTCTACTGCATCACATATTTCACGAATCACAAAGACTTTATTTATAGCTTATTGGTATAACCATATTCTTACCACATGATATAAATTCACGGTGACGTAAAAACCTGATAAATTATTGATAAAATATCAAAGTCATTCTTTTTCTTGTAGCGGTTTATTTTGAAAAGCTAGTGAGGAAATTGAGGGAAATCAGAAAGATATTTATTGTTCCATTAAACAAGGTAACAAAGTTGTGAACGTAATTGAGATGAAATAGAAAGGCTCCCTTTTTAGCAGACACGTTTTTGAATTCATGAAACTGTTTTCTGGTTTCAGAAACAACATGATAATGCAGGAGGTAGAAGATTGTATTGACGTAGCTAAAGTAATTCTCGTCAACAAAATATTTATAGTAACACGTAATTTTAAACTGAACCTCAACAATTAGCTTTTTCAAAAGAAGAAGAAGATCAGCTGTTTTCTATCACGTAATATTTTCTCTCTGTAAACTAACAGTTTTTCTCGATGCATATTTTATGCTCATTTCGCTATATTAAAACAAAATCAAAGATCATATTCAAAATTATTATTAATTTATTCATAAGTTATGTGCACCTTAAAATATCATTTTTTGCTGTTTCGATAAACCTATATAATTTGTTGAGTTGAGAAGTAGACTCATTAATATACTTTGACTGTGGATTGTGATGGACTTGGTCCTTAAAACGAACCACTCAGTAGTAGAAATAAACTCAGAAAATGTAACCTTGTAACAGAATAAAGCAAAACCTATGAAGTTGTTGGCAAGACATAGTTAAGCATGCCGAAATACATAAAACTTCTAAATAAAAATAACGTCAGAAGAGTAAGACTTTTTTTCTTAACATTATAAGGAATAAAATTATGCATATTAACAGCATCTAGAAAAAGTCTAGTAGAAAGCTTATGACGGCCTTACTAGTAAAGGAAACCATATTTAGTAATAGCTAGATATAAGTTAGGTTATTGTTATGTTCCTCGTAGTTTTAGTATTTTTATTCCAAGCTCTCTAGCACCTCCCCAAAGTCTGAACCCTTGAGGATGCTTCATATTTTCTAGCAACTTCTAATGCTAAGTTTGGGCGTGACTGTGGCATGACCTTGTGTATAGAGAATAAAGAGACCCCGATTATAGTTCCTCTCTGCTGTGTGCTGTACAAGGCACCAGTTACATGACTCACAGTTACATAGCTTTGTTGTCCATTTAATCTCTATCACTTTGTTACACATTCCAACGCACCGCAATTCGTGAAATTTCCCGTTAGAATAGGCATATATATATGCCTTTTATATTTTATACTCTCTCTATATATTTATAAATATATATATACTCTTTACATAATAAAGATTTTTAACTGAAAGCTCGTAGCTCGCCTTAAGGCATTTAAAGTTATTTCATATAAAGTATAATTTTTTTTATTTTAGAAAGATATTAATTTATCTTTTAATGTGGTTGTAGGTTTTAAACTGTATGTTTAGCGTTAAAATGAAAAGTATTTTTATACAATAACTCTTCATCGGTTTTGTATTATTTAAATAAATATTGCTACCTTTAAAATAATACTCATAAAGCAATCTCAGCATATTTTCCAAAGCATTATTACATGTTTCATAAATGTATCTTCATTAACTCGTACACGTTTGGTCCATCGCTACTTGTTTACTTATATATTCAGGGACGGGGGAACAGGCGGCAGAGGAAACCTTGCCCCCCCCCCGAAGATTTGCAAATATCTCAATGTTTTCGTGACCACTTTTCATCTTTATCGAAATTAAAAATTGATTGTGACATATAGTGTGTTACAATCACAGCAAGATATGCATATCAACAAGAAGCACCCCTTTCCACACAATGGCCAAAGGCACCTTAGTGGAATGTGAAAAAATAATTTGAACAAGCTTACTTGCCCCACAACCAATCCGCCTTACCTTCCCCCGTCGCTGATATTTTAATGTGAATAGAACTCTGCCAATTTTGTTGACATGTACCACGAATGCTGTAATATCTATAAAATGCTCTAATATCTATATCGCGTTGAAACAGGTAGGTAGTTTTAATGTTATTACCAACAAAGGATATTCAAATGCCTTGTTACAAAAAAAAAGAGTAGTACAGAGTCTTCCTAAGTTGCCATACGCTCATTTTTTCTGGTAGTACTAACATCTTGAGAGTGCAAATGTTCACAGACCAAGCTTGACTACTGTGCTTTGGCACCTGCTAAATTTCAAGGCAGTATCGGCTTTACATAACTTGTGAAGCCCTTTGTCAAAGTGTAACAAATTTATCAATAGAATTTGACAAATATATATTATTGTCAGAGAAAAGGTATTCACAAAATGTATGTTTCTGGCTTAAATTGAAAGATTCATCAATAAGTGCTATTTTTCTACGCCCACATATGAAAGAGGCACTTCACCAGTAGACAGGATATTTGTAAATATGGCCACTTGTTTTACCAATTCGTCTGATAGTGTGTCACTCGTGACATCTCTAGAGTACACAATTATTTGTTATAATCATTTAGCCTATCAAAAATCCATATACAACTTTGGATTAGCATGACAAGGAAAGCAGGTTGACTTGCACACCACCAATTTGTTGTAAGCTACCTCATTTGTAATTATAATGCCTGTTTGAGTTAGGAGGATTTGTGTGCTACGTAAAAGGCTGAAGTACTCAATTTGCATACATAATTTCTGAAAAAATGGTTCATGAGCAAAATATCACTCCTCTCTACAAGTACTTAACCCTATTCCCACCAAGGTCTCATGAGTCTGGATTTCTCCAAGTCAGAGGGGTGTGTGTAAAATTATCCCTCCCCCTGCTTAAAATGTGTTTGAAAACGTTTTAGATCAGAAAACGTAGCACAAATGTAGGTTGTTATAAGAACTTTCAAAACGTGTAAAAAAGTGAAATTTTATCACGTGATTTTGTGATGACGTCATCTTTTTCTTTAAACATTTTTCGTCTTGTGAGCTCTGGAAACCACTTTTCTGCATAAAGTAAGGGTTTACATACTTTTTGTGTTCTTGTTATACCTTTACCTCAAAAAGATGTTTGTCCTAAAAAGCAATGCTTATTTAGGTCAACAATGAATGTTGATGGGGCTCCAAAAGAACATCATTATTGAGTTTTGTTATCATTTTCATAAAATTTGACCATAAAATCTTTGAAGGATTTAATCTTGCGTTAGTGCGCTGACAAATCGTTTCCTTTTTGCTGACATGACCACGTATCTGCTGTTTGAAAAATGAAAATGGTCAACAAAAATGAATCAAATGTTTTGTTCATGATCGATTCGAATGCGATCAATTGAATTTGAAATTGAATGAAACTTGAAAAAGAACAAAAGAATAGACGCTATTATGAAATCATTAATTAGTCGTAAATGACTCCATTACTGGCTTTCATCTTTATTCTTCCCTATAAACTTGCGAAAAAGATCATATCAGTAAAGTTTGCGTCAAAGTTTCAATGAAGTCAAAAATTTCAATTGTCATGTTTTTTGCAAAATCATGGGTCTTGCCAACAAGTTGATAACAGCAGAAATAATTATTGTCATGAGCTGAAAATTGACAGAAATTTGCAAAATAGAAATTAACTGAAAGTCAAAAACTTGAGGATGATATCTGACATAGTTTTGAGAAACTTCAAAAAGTTTGCGAGGTGAGGTATTTCAAATTCTACCCCCATCCCTTTTGCAGGAATAGGGTGAAGACAACACCATTCCCACACTTGAAACATATTACCCAGTCAGCTGTAAGATTTGTACGTGTAGCTTCACTACATTACCTTTTAACCGATCCCTTGAGCTTTGTTAAAGTATGAAAAGTGTAGAAATGGTCAATCGCTTAGTAACTTCAGTTGTCGAGTGCAGTGGTTTGAAAATTTGAAATTGTCTCTATATAACGCGTATAAATGCAATTGACTTGTTACACAATATCTCACACTGAAAGTTCGATATCAAAAGAAAAGCCATTTTTCGAGCTCATTTTTGCGACGAACATTGCTTATGTACAATCTGGAATGAAGATAACAAATGAGAACAGATACCATGATGAATCACAACGTTCGTTTGGTTTTAATCCTTTCTGTGTGTAAGAGTGTAAGTTGGCCTACTCCTTCCATTGCCCTTTGTATCTTGATTGATGAGGTTAAAAGAAACAAACTTAGTAGGTGCTTGAAACTTACAGGTTCACTGAGGCATTCAGTGCCAAGATTTTGTCTAATGCTGTTGCTATAAGTTCTGTTTTTCTTGTCTGGTGTGCTTCACCCCAGTGGTCTAACCAGCCAGTATAGAATTCTGTATTTACCTAAAAGAAATGAAAGTGAAAGGAATTTGTTAGAGAACAAAGCATAGATTTTGCGGCTTTTTAAAAAGAAGAACAGACATGGATCTATGGACAGAAGAAGGTATGAGAAGCTTGGGCTTTAGAGTGGAAATGCATATGACCCACTAAAAAGAATGTAGCTTATGTGCACCCTCGCACAACTCCTTGCAAGTTAAATCAAAAGCAAAACCATGCTGGTGATAGTGATGGTGATGACAATGATGATGATGGTGGTGATGATGATGATGATGATGATGATAATGATGATGATAATGATGATAGCAATGGTAATCATGATGATCATGACGATGACAATGATG
Source organism: Alatinidae sp. Z8VKAUB7J3 (assembly GCA_010016025.2). NCBI lineage: Eukaryota > Metazoa > Cnidaria > Cubozoa > Carybdeida > Alatinidae > Alatinidae sp. Z8VKAUB7J3. The sequence goes on from JAAAKM020006971.1 coordinate 45,904,446, forward strand.
ATGGAGACGAGGATGATGATGATTATTATCATGATGATGATCATAATTATAATAATAATAACAATGATGATGGTGACAATGAAAGTGACTGTGATAAGAATGATGACTTTACAACTAGGCCACCATTACCACCACCATTACTGTAATCATCATCATCATCATCAACAACAAATTTTTGGCTTTTTATGTTTATTCTAACGATCAGAATGCAGGTACCTTACAGTTAAACCCACAATCAGTGCTTTATCAACTATTTTTAGTCATTTCCAACTATTTGAAAAGATCATTACAATGTAAAATCACCTACCAGTGGTCCTTTGGGTTGAATAGTCCTAAGAATATCAAAGGCTGTACTGATGTCTGTATTAGCCCCAAAATCTACAGTTTTGAACAAATCACCAAGACTTCCACACAAGATCTCTTTTTTGCTAAAAGCAGAGTCAACTGTAAAAAGCACAACATTGCTGCCAAGATGTTGCAGATATTGCATCTTCAAAAATGCCAGATACTCTTTATCGCATGCAAAATAGCTTCCATATTCATTTTCAACCTACAAAGAAATAAATTTGAAGGAAATGATATTGATAGTATTAAGCAGGTTATAATGATATGAAGAAATGTAATTAAAAGCGTTTAATTTGAATACTTAGATATTAGATATCAATTTATACAAAAATAGAAATTTTGAGTATTAATGTTATTGTATTTTGATGAACTGTGATGATAATTTCTCCACTATGTATAATTCTGTGTATTGGTGTTTTGAAGGCCCCACTAAGTGGTCTTTAGCAATGCTGTCCACCATTTTCTTCTTTGGTTAGCCTCTTCTGTTCTGGCACCATAGCTAAGTTATATGGCTAGACTTTTTCATTGTGTACATGAACACACCTGCAGCATGCAGTCCAGCCCATATAATAGCTACAAGATAGTTAATACCAATTACTCTTCTACAGGGGCCATTGAATCACCATCTACGCTGATCCATCTTGTTGCCCATGTAAGTAAACAGATATGTTCAATTAACATTTTTGTCACTTACCTGTATCATGATGATTGGTCCACCATTTTCATATAAAAAAGGCTTCAATTTTGGAAGAAGTACTTTAAACCATGAACCCACTGCATCAAGATAGTCTGTAAAAGATCATTGTATATATGTAAGAATGATTTAATGGGTTGTCTGTTAAATAAAAAATTGTTGGTCACTGCTACTTGTTTATCTTCTATTGTTATATTGTTACTGTATGAGGAGGATATCATCATCATAAATCACTAACTAGAATTTGATGATTTTAGATCATACGATTGAAAGCTAATGTGGTGATTAGCAAAATAGAGTATGTTAACATCAACTGCCATCAAGCTCTGTCAGCAGACCATTGGCAATGATAATGTGGGTCATTGGTTTGATCCCCAGTGGTGACATTTTTAAAATTCTGATGTATCTTTTCGTACATGATATTTCAAATCCTCTCCTCTTAAAGATAAATTTTAAACTCTCAACGGGCTTTGAACAGATAGATGAGCTGAATAGTAGTCCTTCTTTGGTTAAGTCCACATGCTGCATATAGGTTGGTATCCAATTTGGTTGAGCTTTATGTTTATATCTCATCAGTTGATAGTTGAGAGCTAATGTTGCACATGGCAAAACTGAGTATCTTAACATCAGCAGTCAGCTAGCACAGTTAGTAAGGCACAAAAGCATGCACAATGGTTATGAGCATTGATGGTGATATATTATCTATATCTCTAGTGTATTTGCACAACTGGCATTTCAAATCCTCTGTTCTCCATGATACTTTTGAACCTTACCTTTGCTTGCATATGATAGGTGTATACAAGCACATTTTTTTGCACAAACAACTATATAGTGCCTCAAGCACCTCCATAAAAACTGTAAACATCGACCATTGTCACCTCCATGATTCCCACACATTAGCAGCCAAAGCCTTTCTGCTTTCATGACAATGAAGAGAACCAAAAACCCTATCAAAAGATTCTTCTTGTGGTCTGCATCAACTGTTGATCATCTTAGCACAGTTCCCAACTTTATACTATGACATGTGTATTAAAATGAGCCAACTCAACATCAACCAGCATACCAAATGTTTGTCTACCAAGGCCATTCTCATCAAGCCTTGCAGCTAACCTCCTATGATAGCCTGTGATAGGCTACAATTTGCTGAAAATTTTTGAACATGTTCAATACCCTACGATACCCTGCAATAGTCTATGATAGCCTAGAAATTTAACTGTGCTTCTTTTTTATAATAATTGTTTTTTGAAAAGAACACTGTAGAAAATATGTCACCATCGAGGACGATATAATGAATCTATTATATAAGCATTAGTGTACCTTATGATACATTCTGTATGTTTCACTTCTCTCCCCAAACCTCTTGGGCAACTTGATTTAGAGTTGGGTCACAATATAGTTTGAATCTGTGGCCTTCATTTAGGCCCTCTAGGTCATCCCATCCTATCAGGAGGGCATCAGAAACTTTTAAATCTGATTTTCTGTGAAGGCAGTATACATATTTATTCAAAAATCTTAGGTACCCCAAAATTGAGTTTGTTAGTAGTATTGATCCCCCTCGAAGGCAAAGGGCTAAAGTTAAGCAGGATGGCTCTATTCCAGATGCCCAAGGTGTCAAATACATGCCCATGTAGACAAACTATTGAACAGAATACCAAACATTTGTTTAACACCAAAACATACAAAGGATTTGAAAAATTGATTTTTGTTTTAAGCTTTTACCTTTATCACTTGATCTCAGAGTCATGTTCTTCATCTTTAATAACCAAGGAGGCAATCCACCCTAGATTGAAGAAACAGAAAAAAACAAATATAGTTTTAAATATGCTTAACACTTTTCAGTCATTGCCATAGATGGTAGAGTTCATCACCTCTTGAGTCTGTGCCTTTTTGTGAGCTCCGTTTCAAGAAGAACTTCTCGTATCTCCAGGCTCTGAACATAGCGCACAAAAGTCTACCAGCTATATATGTTAAATACTCAATTACTCAAGTTTGTTTTTGAGGGTAACATATAAATCCCACATTGAAGGTAGATAAATTGAAATAAATCTAGGTTGCATGGATGAGGGGATGCAACCATTCTTAATCCATGCATATATTGCAGAGGATAACCAATTTCAGCTATAGTATTTAAATGCTTATTATGGAGATGTTGCCTAATTTAATAAATTTTGTGTATAACTGTCCCTACCAGCAAAATTAAAATGTACATTCACCCTTCCCCAAATTAATTTGAATAAGTGCCCTCCACTTCAGATGACAGTGCACATGTAGTTAAACTTTAAACACTTTAAACTTATTAAATATATGCACTGCCTCATAAGTTCATCTCAGAGAAACTGCAAAGCAACCTAGAAATGCAAAAGTGGTTTGTGTTACCAGTCCGGCTGCACGTGTAAGAAATGAAAGGCAACAGGACTTTGCCCATCTGAGCAATGCACTTAATCTATTACCCAAATACAGAATTAGTTAGGTTCAGAACAAAATTATGAATGACCAAAAAACCCTTTGAATCAGATACAATCCATACTTACAAAATCTCTTTCTGCATCAATGAAGGGTCCTACATGATACAAAATACAACGACAGAATCGTAAGTAAACATTTTTCATTTATATTTAGAAACTAGATAAAAATATATTATATGGATATTGCTTCCAAGATTAAAAAATTGGGTACTTGTTTGATGACACTTCAATCGACCTCAGTCTTCTTGGTAGTGGTGTGTGCCGCACCAACAGAGTTTAAAAAAAACCATGCCAAGTGCTTAGCATAAAGAAATACAGGCCTTGCAGTATTCTCATGCATGCACGGGCCTACATAAACCTTTTTTGTCTGTACATCCAACTACACAATCTTTTTTTTTAACGATTAAACTCAAAATGTCTGAGGAACCCCAGTACTGGGACTTTTGTCCATCAACTGTGTATTATCAAAATTAAGCGACTTTCTCCTGACAGATAACATCAAACAAACTCACTA
>JAAAKM020006971.1:45922308-45933881 GCA_010016025.2 Alatinidae sp. Z8VKAUB7J3
ATTGAAATTGACCTTTTTCTTACGACTTGCCTGCATATTTGGAACTTTTCAAACGCCATGACAATCTTCTCCTTGCCTTGCCTAGAAGTGTGGGCCCTTGACAGGTACATTTGTATCGATCAATAAACTAATACATCATGATATGTTTATGAACGATATTATTTATAATTCGACAGACTATAGGCCTAGGCACAGGCCACCAGTTCTTAGTGTGCGGATCATGAAATTGTGGGAAAACCTTATCCAAGCTAGGAAAGTTTGCCACACCGTAACAGATAGTCTAGATTTTCCAAAGATTTTCAGCCATTTAATTATATGCCTACCGTATACGGCGTATATATTAGTAGAACGACTCAAACCAGGGTCCAGCTAGCACTGAAGTCTACTTAGTAACCCTGCTATTTTTCTGAAGATAAAGAGGGATTGATCTTTGTGTCTTGGAGACTATTTGTTTCGCGCTCCCTCAACTTTACTGAATATTTTATTTCACAGTGCCTTCCAAGTACAGGGGAAAGCTGTGAAGATCATCCTCCCTAATTTTAAAACACTCAAAAGTTAAATAGGATCGATACAATACGTTCTGCAGTTGATGGTAGTGTTTCTGCCTTGATAATTAGGCTACAATCCAAATTTGTACAAATCAGTGTCAAAATACCCCATTGACAACCCCAGGATTACGATTTGATGAGGAGGGTTGAGGTTGAGGATAGCTAATGCGTGAGATTATCTAACTTTCAGACGTTTCCAAAGTATTAATAGTTAAAATTGATAAAAAACTAAAGCAGGTGACTTGCACAACAGTATTAGGATGAGATTCTCAAGTGAAACTTGGTAGTATATTTGAATAAATGTATAGATACATAGTGTAGCCTTCTGCAGGTTATACTTGTGAGGTGGTCTGTGTGCCAGGGTGCAATCAAATAAGAAAATTTCAATTTTTATTGATGAGGCACTGATAATGGAAAACTATCAACAACTGGTACTCTTCAGCTGTTAATATACACAGAAGCAGTTTCAAAATATTGTGTTTCTTATATAGGACTACCTAATTTCTTTGGGAACAGAACACACTGGTATCCATACTTAAGAATAACAAGTGGAAAACTGTTGGTGTTTGTAAAAAGTTGTTTATCATATTCAGAAATGAGTGAGATCTGCCTGCCAATGCTTATCAGGGGGCTGCACTGAGAGATTGTGAAATCTGCCTGCCATCAGTTTGCCCAAAATTAAATGTCCCTTGAGCTAGGATACCATGCACTTGTGGAAAGCTTACATAATTTTTAATAGTGAAGCCAGTGTTCTAAGTTTGATCATTCTGGCAAGTTGAAATCTTTTAACTGCATCTTGTATTTGCCTTGAAAAAATGCCATGATTCTGATGTGACAATTGGGTTGACCAGGAATACTTATTGGAAGTATTTGAGGGAGGAATCTGTAAAACACAGTTAAACTTGTCTGTCTGATTTTGTGTATCAAGTATGAAATATATCTCTACTATTGATGACAAGGTCAGGGTACTTGTTATCTTTTTGCCCAAGGTAGAGTAGTAGCACATGTGTGGTAAATTGATAATATGAGATTGAGGGCTTACAGACCTTGGCCTAGGTTGCCACAGATTTTGACACAATGCAATAAATCATCATCATCCAGTACTATGTTGCATAGTGCTACATCATGTTCCTCCCCTCTTCATGATCCCTTATTGCTCCTATCATTTCAATTTTTATCTCCATCCCCAGCCAGCTAACCATGCTTGCAACAACCTTTTCATGTTGCCCCCCCCCCCATTATCACACCTTCAATTTTGTCCATTGTGAGATGCTCCAGGTTCTCCTCATGACAGTCATCAAAACATTTTTTATAAGGCACCTTACTGTATATTTCTTGTCATTTCTGTTTGTGATACACGTACATGTGAGCAATTATACCTCAAACACTTCCAATTTCTTGGTTGTTTTCTGATGTTCATTGATTATCACACCAATACATATGTGTTCTACACAGCATAGTAATTGTTCCTTTTCTTACCTTGATAAGGATTTGTTGCAGAGGATATTTTTTTGCTGATGATCATAATCAGTGTTTTAAAAGACTATTAATTGTTATTCGGGTGAAAAGGTTTTTTTGTATAACTTGCAACAGAACCTGGCATCATAATTATTACAATGATAAACAAAGAAAGGGATCAAAATTTGCAAAATTTGCAAAAGCTAAGTATGTAATTGGTTACAAACAAGCATTGAATAGATGAGCAACTGTGCATGTAAAAGACGACACTACTTAAACAAAGAATTTTCATATACAAAGTCTATTTGTTGCCAAAGTTCAGGCACAAAGTGTATGTTACAAAGGGCCTCCAATACCCTTAGATGAAAAACTGATCTACCTAGGTAAATGACTGTAAAATAATCATCTGTAAACGCCTGACTGCATTCAGGATTTAACAGCAAGTGCTGACTGATGGCAGAGTCAACTTTAAAGTCCAATATCTTGCTGTTGTCTTTGCAACTACATGTTTTACTGACACAGCATGCCTTCCACATTGTACTACGGCAGGAACATGCTGTTTTAACATCAATTCTAAAAGTAGTAGTTGTATTCAAGAAGGATACATTATTTTTAGTTCAGTTTCATTATGCTGACATATTTGGTATTCACTTGCCCCCAGTCTTCATCATCAGCACAGAAATTTATAGAGCAGCTATTCACTTATTCAAAAACCTTTGGAAGGTCTCTGTTATCAATTTCTCACTCAGAATGTATATATTTTGTGCCTGAGTGATCATCCTTACAAAATATGTTCGCTTTTTTCTTTGTACTCTGATGCTATTGTCAGTACATCTACTATCTTCTTTTTTCTACTCAATACTCAATACTTTCACTAAAGTAAAATTCATATATCACTTTCTGTAGACTTTTGGTGTTGGAGACTTTCTTTGACCAAAGCTTTTCTCATACAACATGAAAACCCTTCACTACTTGCACTAAGCAACTGTTGTTCCATATACTAATCATGGATGGATCTTCATTGACATTTAGCATTTTAATTTTTTATTGGAAACAGCCTCAGTTGGAAGTACATCAGAACCTCCTTTTCTCCCACTAATCGCAAAAGTCAGATTAATCATAGTCCATGTCTTCAACTTTGCAGTTGAAAAATTGTTGGTGTAAATCAAATTGGGATCATTTCTTTCCGAGTCCACTTTTCTCATAAAATATGATACTCTTGGGATCCAACCAACTCCAAAACCCTGATTGTTTTATTTAAATCATTTACTTAAATACCAAAATTAGTTTATTATTGGAGTGGAAAATATTGATTGCCAAAATACTTAAATGTTGAAACAAAAGGCACAACATCTTTTAAAGATGTAATTTTATAATTATAATTATGCTAACATACCATGAAATGTAATAAATAAAAGTGCTCAGCTGCTGCTAGACAATCAAACATCGCATTTGGACATGCATACATTTTAAAAGAAATGGAAAACACAGAGACAAGCAATTTCAGCTTAAAAACTATACAGTACAGTTAAGAAGGAAGATTTACAAGTTGAAACAATGTTTACAATATGAGTAAATCACAGCTATGGTGTCTGTTATAAAATGGCAGAGATACCTTTAGGCCTGTGTTTCGTGAAATGTGGATGCTAATCATTATTAGTCTAGTCTTCCCTTTCATTTAAATTCATAAGATTTACCGCAAACCTCTGTTGTAAGATGCTGCTGTAAAAATGAAAGCAAAACAAATGTTCATTATGTCTTCTTGTTTATTTTCAAACATATATACACGTTTGGCTGCAGTTAATATTCATAAGAATCTCATTGCACATTGTTTTATTTCAAAAGAGACCTAAGCAATGGCTCAAGTCTCGAGGTTTTTAAAATTCTCCAATTTAAGCCTCAAATGTTTCTTAATTATCCTTCTTCGACCTTATAAGTTTCTTAAAAGGTACTTTCTTAATAATCATGTAAGACTGTTATATGCAACTTATATATAATAAGTAACATGTGGTAGTAAGTAACATGTGGTGATATTTGTGGACTGTTGCAGGAAAATATGATTTCTACCCTTACTTTTCACAAATGTTTCTTAACTTCTGGATTAGTTCAGTCTGCCTAAGTTTCTTAAGAGTTTCTTAAATTTTCCAAAATCTGAGCCTAATAAAAACACCAACCTGTAATCCAAATTGCCACTTGTAAAGGGATCACCTTCAATTCTGAAGATTTAGTGGACCCCTGTTAACTTATGCACCAGGGTTGGCCCAACTATTTTATTCCATCTATCTCTCATTTTAAAAGAAACTTTTCAACTTGCCCATACTATTCCAGTCATCACTGTCTAAACCAGACTTGAGTGTTTATACATTGCTTAGCTATTACACTTGCACATGCTAAGGTACCAGTGTAAGCACCAAAATAGTTATACCCTGTTTACATTATGCAGTACTTGTATATTCCTTTACATGTCAATGAGTGCCAAAGTGACAAATCATTGATTGATAGATTGTTAGTCAACCCTATTAGTAGTCGTCCTACATTCAAGATAAAATATATGAAAAAAGGATAAAAACTATATGTAAATGTGGATACTCATCTGGCTCACAATGTTTTCATTAATGCCAACCTTGGTGTAATTACACTCAGGAGTATAACAATGGTAATTCAACGTATTTTACTTAGAAATTATCACAACTTTAGACAGTAGGGGTTTTTTATTTTCAAGAGATGGCTAGGGTAAAAAGGAAGAATGGTGCAAATGATCTTTGGAAAAGACACCTATTATTTTGACTGTACGTATGTGAATTGGTTTAAATTCCAATCCTAATAAAGCAGTTGTACTTAGTTGGACACCTACTTGGAAAATGTTTCTTAAGTATATCTATATATAATTTACTGCTTCTCCCAGTCATAAATCATTCAATGTTTTATTTGTAGACCAAGCAATCTCTGATTTAAAAATTTGTAATTGTGCAGCGATGGTCAGCAAAACTCAAAATCCTCGGCAACGAATCTGTTTTATGGCCTCTTGACATGTTTTTTTCTTGGTTTACCTATAGCCTTTGCTCCAGTAACTAACAAATCTCTAAAGTTACACTTTCTTATCCAACTATTTTGCTTCATTTGCTCCAAGTGATGCAACCAACTGTACCTCCTGATCTGAATAACATTTTGATGCGATATGTACTTAGCCTACTTCTCAGCTCATTTGAACTTTTTCTATCAGTGAGGCTGGAAATACACATCCACCTAACCATTCTCATTTCATTCTTTTCCAAGAATCCAGAATATCCTGCTTCACTGCAGAGTCTTTGTGGTCCAGTGGATAGTTCACTTACGTTATGCTAGAGGGTACAAAGGTTCGGTTCCCCAGAGGACCATTGATGAGAAGAGGAAGGGCATCTGGTCTTGATGTGTTCCAAGCTCCAACAAAAGTCCCATATATACAGGCACTGCCCTAGCCCCTGTCAAGCTGAATACAAGGCATAACAATGATTAAAAAAGGAACATCTCCAAAAACCCTTCCTGCCCATGCCTCACATACAACACAACACTTCTGACATCTTAAGGAAACTTACCCTTTCTCTCATGGCATGGATACAATGCTACATGTCCTTTTAAGATATGCTTAACCCTGTTACGGAGTGATCCAACGTTTTAAAAAAGTTTCTGCAAAATTTGATAATAAAAGACATTGCAGATACAAAAATGAGTGGAGTTGAGGTGTGGCTTTGATGATATATACCTGTCTGTTTGTTGTTGGTGTGGACTTTGTGACTGTGACAGAATACGAAGACACGTTGAGAACTTTCATTACAATGTTACTACAGATTTGGTTTAAGAAGATAACAGTTGAACCCTTTTACGATGCAATCTTACAAAAAGAATCTATTACCATAGTTCACAAGTTTCTCAGCTGTATTTCTCAGCTGTATTGTACATCTACTATACTATAAACCAGTACTAGTATTTCCTCTACAAGCACCAATTAGTACATATACTTATTGTTATGCTTTTTCTCTTAGGTGTTTTACAACAGTTTTTAATGATGGATATTAAACAAGAATGCGAAGGTAAATATTTTCCAGTACTATTGCTTAAGTGTGCAGAAAACATAATCAGACAGTAGACTATTTCAATATTCAAGCATCCAAGAATAGGGCCAAAGAAACATATATACTTCTGTGATCTGAACTTGAACACTATCGTATGTAATAAGTATGTTGCAGGTTACATTGTGACGGGGGCAATTTAAATAGTCAAGATAGTTGATCTATATTGCAATGATGTGTTCTTTTACTGACAATATTTAGAGTGTAATGGAACTTTCACAAACTAGGCAGGCAGTTGTCAACCTCTGTAACAAAAATTCCAATAGTAGGTACTCTCTGTAACCTAATTTTGGAAGTATGGGGAGAACCTGAGCCTGCCTGAGCTGCCCCATTCTTCGTAAAAACTCCGTAAATTTGCAGGGGTCACTTTATGCACTATTCACATGATTTTGTAGCAATTGAAATGCTCCAAGTGTTTTTGGTGGTTCGGAAACATGCATTTGCCATTTTTACCCCCTCTCCGTTTGTTAATATTTTACTGTCATGTGGGAACCCCATTTAATCTGCACCAGGTGTTTAATGTGGTACCATTTTTTAACCCTGTACAGTTTTGAACCACAGGTTTTTGATGATGAAAAGAGTGTTCATTGATATTTGTTACTGCCATGTTTGGATCTATGACAATATCGGCCACAGGGTTTCCTTAATTTCTACTGTCCAATTATCATTTGTCTTGAACATTAATGCAGAACAACTTCCCTGAACTTGTCAAATTCTGGAAAGGTGTTTACCTACAAACACCTACTCTAAACATTGTATCTGGGTAATATCTTCACATCCTTGAAAATTTACAGGGACTGAATATTAATTTTAAGGTGCTTACAAGGTTTATCCACAGAACTGTAACCTTAGATTGTAACATTTTAGAGAGAAGTTTCCTAGAACTTTGTGCAGGGGCAAGTGTGAGCTTTTGACTATTCTTCTGTAACAACATAGTCAAAATTTTGTCCAGGGTGTGGTGAAGAATAAGTGGGAAAAACAGGTCAATGTGTACAGTTACAGTTGCTTGAATACAGGACTCGCAACAATCTGACCATCTTTCTGCACTTGTCACAATGTTGACTGTTTCAAGTTTATGTCAATCTTATGTCACATTCGATATGAGATAGATGTAACAGAACACATGAAAAATGCATTTCTTCTCAATTACTCCATCATTGAAACTAATGGTAACTGGTTGCAATTATTATTTCTGGAAGCTTATATGAAGTGTTGTTCTCCATCTATAAAGAAAGGTTTAAAGGCCTCTAAGGAGCTACATTTATTTTCGTGACATAATTGCACTCTGCGTTTCTTTGTAACTCCTGGTTTCTATGACAATACACCTTGTTTACATAGGACTGCTGTATTGTTGATGTAGTAGAGCTGATGATGACAAGATAATATTGCTGAAATATTCTCCATAAAGATCTTAAAATCTTAAAACCAGGAAATGTTAATATCTGGCTTTGATTTTGTTTTACTTTGGTTACATATAGTGGGTTCTTTGTCATTTTAGTTCATATGGACCAAATACCATACTCTTATGCGCAGTACACAATGTCTGTATTCGATCCACTTTATGTACTATTTATTATTTTCTTGATTTTGTAGTACAGATTTTTTTTATTGCTTTCCTCCCCTCCCTTCCTTTTTTGAACCATTCTGCCATTGCTGAATTTGGTGGCCAAAAGGGCAGATGTACAATAATTGCCTAATATGCTTCTAAAGCAATTTCCAGTGTATTGTTGATCATTTAAATTACCTACTTCAAAGACTGCAAGTATGTACAACAAAAATAGAGGATTACTGTTGTAAAACCTGAGGCAGTAAGTCAGCTAAAAGCTTTTTCGCGATACAATAGAAAGTTGTCCACTGCTGAATACCATAAAGTATCAACCAAGAACACTTTGAAAAAGTATACTATGTTGAAAAAACTGCCCATTGAATTCACCCTATTTTTTATATTTATATTTTTCCATACTTTCTTTGGGTATAAAAGGATGAAGAAAGTGTCAAACTGTCAAAATCTACTGAAAAGCGGGCTGTTGAGGTGATTTTATCAGATCTTTTCTTTGAATTGCTTCATAAATTTCTTAAAAAGCAGATACAGTTAACTCTAACACCTGGGACTCTATCATATGAACCAGGGAGTCAGTGTTATAATACATTTGCTACGTCAGCCTACACTACTATCTCTGCTACTTAACTATCTATGTAGTTGCCATTACACCTCCTAATTATTCATATGTTGTTATTATATACATAGATAAGAATTTAAACAGTACTCTTCATGCACTGTGTTAGTTAAATCTGATACAGCAGTATTTAAACTGATTGGGCCAGTTCAGAGCCTGTGGATTGTGTATAAGTTATCTTGGTTAAGGAGAGGAAAGATGACAAATAACTCCCTAAATTGCAATGCAGACACAAAATTAAGTAAACAGTAACTAAAATAGCATCATGTAAGTAAGGAAATATTTAGTTAAATCATGAAGACTTACTGCCTTAGCATTGCCACCAACTTGCATCTGGCGTATTTGTTGCCATGTCCAGCTGGTATCAAGCTGTGTTGACCTAATATCATGGTGGAAGAAAGCCAAGAATAAAAGTGAGGAACTTATACCTGGATGCAAGATGAGGAAGAACAATTTTACAACTGCAAGAATTATTAAACTTAAACAATGATAAGAACTACACAATCTAAAACAATGATCAATAGAATTGATAAAATGTAGATTGCTACATTATATTTTTAATACTCTAAGTCCTTGATTAAGCCCTTGGAGGCTTATTTTTCCCCAAAAAAATTGGGGTGGGAGCTTATTCAAGGAGTGGGGCTTATTATGTATAAGCCAAAAATGGTCATTAGGATATGTTGTTTCCTGGTGATATCTAAGTCCAAGTATGTTTAAAAAATAAGAGGGAAGTCAGTCAAAAAGTGAAATGAAAAGTATTTACTAAGATAACAAACAATCTCCCAAGTTATCAAATATAAAGTTATCCTATAGACTTAAAATCACGTTTCATCCAGTTATATGAATGTCTTCATCATGTTCGCTATGTTTATCAATTAGCAAATCATCAGGTGCTGCTGCCCAAATCTCACTCTTGCATGCACTGAAAGGATCCTCTTAGAAGAACAGAACTGTCTTTGATAGTTGAAAAGAAAAATTGTGTTGTTTCTGCTTAAATCGAATAACTCCCCATAGGGGCATATTAGAGGGTGAGGGATTATTTTGTTACATAAATTTTAAGTTGAGGGTTTATTTGAGGGGGGGCTTAATTGAGGACTTATGGTATGTTAGAATTTGTGATTGTAATAAGAATACGTTTTACGCTCTTCTAACTACACCAAACCCAGAATCGATGGATTTACATAGCAAATTCTTCTACTTTTCTTGAAACTGCCATATTTATGTGACTCATCAGGGATATATTGCAGCAAGATTGGGAACGAGTAACAATCTGCCAAAACCACTCCCTCATTAAAAACCTGAACATGCTAACATTAACATTAAAGCTTGTGAAATCAACATAGAGAACCACAGAGACTGTCGAAAGTGAATTTTCTGGGTGCAAAAAACACCCAAAACAGTAATCACTGCATATCTGGGCCCAAAACGTAATAAATTAAAGTTATATTTCAACATATCTTAGGTACTATCTACGTGCTACCAAAGTTTGAAGACAATCTGGGACTAAGGTAAGAAGGCCTTATTGAATTTGTAGTCACTTTCCAGTAACCAAAAGGACTCAGACCTGAGTAGCTAATCCGAAATATAGTTATTTCAGAGATAGTTTACATGATAAATCTATGTGTACCTGTGCAGCACTTCTACGTTACACAAGAGGTACACAGTAAAAAGTTGATAAGAAATCCTTGATTTTGAGGAGACTGTCCTCATACTATCACTTAGTAAAAGCTATAAGTTACAACACTCTTTTTACAACTGACATTCAACATTAATACAGCTTTCTACTGGTGCAAATTTAAGCATTGCAATCCCCTCTGACAAGGGCTACAGCATTGCAAAATACATGGAAACTTTTTGGGAGGTTAGAACATTTTAAGGCCCAATGCCCTTCCTGGTGTCACTAATGGTCCTTCAGGGCACTCAACTGGTACCCTCTGCAATTGAAGGTAAATGAAGTATCCACTGGACCACTTTGGCCTTTTAACAAATATAACTCTATAATTACCTCCAATTCAACACTGTATGCTTAATTTGTAGATATTTATACTTCATGTAAATGCACTACTAGACTTTATAACCAAAACATTAGGCCTGCAAATAATAATGTAGTGCTGTGAGGTACCGTACTTGTAACACTAGTAGCAGCATTATCTTTATGTGCAGTTATAAAAAAATGTAATTTCAAGTGGTTTAAATGTAAAATATATATATACTCACCTTATAAAAGTAAGATGAACACCTAAGGATCTATGTGTGGCTGAGCAGTCTATACACAGGAAAACACCATATGTTACAGATGCCCACGTAGGATTAGAGGCACGACAATCAAAACACAGCTGCCAAGAAATTGAAGAAAAAAGTAGTTAATTACAAAAAACACAGACATCTTAAAGCAGTAAATACTGGTAACTTCTTAGTAACATTCATTTTGGTGTGAGATGATAGAGTTAAACATGACTTGTAACAAGTTGCCAGTATGCAAGCTACTCAGTTATATATATATAAGTTTTTCTCAAGCTGATCATTGGGTTGTATAATCAGTTGTAGCCTACTCATTAATACCTATTATATATAAAAAAAGTATATATTCTCAGCAGACACATTGCAATTATATATAATTCTCGAAGAGTGGAGCATTGCCACAATGGCTTGCAATTTAATGGTGATGACCGGATTCTAACCCCCAACCTCATGATTACTAAACCAACGCCTCAACCATTGAGCCATCAGGTTGATAACGCCAGATAACTTCATGGAACATATTAGGATTTCTCTTGAAAGGTTATTACATGCTGTCGCTGCAAGTAATATCATCTATGTTTAAGAAGGCAGCTCAAAAGTGATAACAAAAACACCAGATCAGGTTTTACACTCTCCTCTGAAACAATCCATTGTGAGTGTTATTATGGTCATGTGAAGGACTTTCAAGCAGTTGCAGTACCAGCCATCAATCACAACCCCCAACAACTTAAACTAAGGTTTGTAGAGGAAAAAAGTGGTACACTATCCTAGAAAGATGCTTTTGAGTCTTTTTGCTGGAGCTCTTTTAAAGTAGGACACTGTCAACTTTTGCAAAACTGTCAGGTTCAAGTACATAAACACAGGTGTAAAAAAAATTGTTTTGTGCTTGTTGAGTGTTAAGCAATTATACATGACACATAACCGCATGTTTATGACGGTTCCTTTTTACACTTGCTGGATTTAATTTTAATCCCAAAGCAAGAATCTTTAAAAAGCTACATACATAAACATGCAGCACCCGAAACCAAAATATGGCAACA
>JAAAKM020006971.1:45936683-45947694 GCA_010016025.2 Alatinidae sp. Z8VKAUB7J3
CTGAAATATTGCACGATATATTGACGAAACCAAAATCCGTGGATATTTATTGATGATCCGTCAATATTTTTGACTTAAGCTTCGCAATCGATTTTCAGTTTATTCTTGAATTTCCGAAGAGAAACTTGGCAACTGAAAAACATTTAATTGATTAAAACGAGAGACTTCCTGCAGATTCGAATACATCAAGTAAACAGTTAGTTCTTGGTTTAAAAGCCAAGAAGGCAGAAGGGAGTATTAAAGGAACAAGGTAAATACCCTGAGAACCAACATTTGGAATGAATATAATGTTTCAGGATTCAGCCACACCGTTTGCATGAACTGATCAAGTATACAAGCCAAACGTATGGTGCTTCGACGCTCTAAACCATTCTTTAGCCCATTTATTCCATCTTGTTTGTTATTACTTATATTCCGCTTTGCTGCAGTAGCGAGCGAGTTGATAGTTGCTCCGTGAAAAAAGGGACTAGTAAAATTAATAAAACAGTAGAAGCATTATCAATGAAAGTGAATCTGTGAAGGACGCAAAATTTCATCAATAAAAGTTGGTCTTATTGTCAATATATTGCCAATATCAATGTCAGTATTATTAAACATCTGTTTGAAAGAAGATTACCATGTTAGTTGAGAAGATATCTTATAATTTTAACACTCAGTCTGAAATTAGTTCTGGTGTTATTGTTAATATATAGTTATGGTATCAGATCTAAGAGACTTCTTTCTCCAGTGTCACCTTTAAACATTGTACATCCTGCTCTCGTTTCTCGATGAAGCTTCGTCCATTCACCGTCGATGTTCTTCGGTGCAGGATTTCCACTTACACCATGAGTTTTTCCCCACTCTGCTACTCTCTCGAATTCTCTTCGTTCCTTCGCTCCTGCTTCCCTGAGGAATGTAACCTTAATCGATTAAAGGTTTTTGATGATCATCACCCTCATCATCATCTATGTGCCATGCCAGTAGGTTGGGCGATCATGGACCTCTAACAACTTCGGTCCAGACACTGATGAATGGCATCAGAGTTACCGCGTAGGTGCAGCCAATCCCTGAAGTTATCCAACTGCTTCCTTCTCTGCCTTTCCCATTCTCAGGTGCCTTCAATCTTTCGAGTTGTTACAAGCTCTTCTTAATAGTATGTTTCTTCTTCTACCTAGGCTTTTTACTTGCCTTATTAATGCCATCCTTTGCAGTGAATTTTAACTCTTAATGTGCTGCAAAGCAGTTTTATTGTTTAGAAAAAATAAAACAAAAAAACACAAATAAATAAATGAATTGTAAGCAGCAGCAATGGGTTTCTTACATTTCAGCAAATTTTTACGCGGACTTTATTTTAATGAGTAAAACAGTCTTTGAAATATCAAATTCATAAGGATACTAGGGCTCCCTGAGATGGAATCGGGCCGAGTTGGTTCAGCCTGAACCCTACCCGAACCCGAAGTAGTAAGCCCGAACCCGACCCGAAGCCGAGGTCTCATAAGGAAGCCCGATTCGGCCCGACAGAAGTTTTTTCTGTTCATTAAGTAGGCTATGCTAGATATTTGGATGTTAATGTGCTGCAAAGCAGTTTTATTGTTTAGAAAAAATAAAACAAAAAAACACAAATAAATAAATGAATTGTAAGCAGAATTCAGTAGTTCTAGTGCCTCCACCTTTTCTGGAGATAGCAATGAAACATCAGAAAAATCTAGTTTTGAGAAATATGTCCGAATGAAAAACAGTTATTAGCTAGTGTGTCCTCGATCGAGCCCGACTGAGCCCGATTTCTCTTGGGAAAGTTAGGCCCGAAACCCGGCACAAACCGGCCCGACCCGAACCCGGCACAAAAAAACTCCACCCGACTTCCATCTATGTGGGCTCCCAATTGAGACTGCTGGGAGAGGAACAATGGACAGACAAGTTTGACGTAGAAGGACATGGACAGAGCTAGGGGCAAACATGCATGAGCTTTTAAGTCTAGTCAAGTCATTCCCTCCAATAAACGCCGCCCCGGGATAAACACCCTTCCGTAACCGCCACCCTCAAGCGGCGTTTGTTGGAAAACAGACCAAACAAAAAACAGCAACTATTTTTAAAGAGTTTTACTTGTTTCTATCACCAATGTCTCCACAACTAGAGATAAAAATAATTATAATACACAATAATTTTTGCATGATTCCTTTTTGTAATAAACGCCGCCTTATATTAAATGGCGCTTCTTGAAAGCGGTTTTTATAAGAAAAAAGTTAAAAAAAAAACCAACAAATATTTTAAATGAGTTTTTCTTGTTTCTATCAAGAAATTTTTTACAACTCGAGATAAAAATAATATTCCTGTTCTTTGCTATAAAAGCCGCCATGAAAGTCTTTTGCATCAATTCATTTTGTAATAAACGCTGTCTTCTATTAAATGGTGAATCCAAATGCTGGAATTTGTAAATAACACCGCCGCGTTTATTAGAGAAAATACGAAAAGTACGTTTTTATGTATAACTTTCCTAATTTACCAGATTCAACTTCGATTTGCTGTCATGCATTCTAATGCGGCGCGGCCCTTTCTGATAGAGATACCTTATTACGTCATATAAACCGTGTATGTATTCAGGCCGCGTTAAATTAAGCCGCGCTTTAATTGAACCGTACTTGACAAAAATTAGCATTTTAAAGGGTTTTAATTATACCGCAGGCCGGAAAGTTTGCGATATAATGCTTTTTAAAAATACTCCTTCTATTTTCTCCTCAACGCCACTTTTAAAATCTATGTAAATGCGTCCAATGACAGTTCCTCTTCGCTCCTCGTTTTGCTCATAATAAATTAAGCCGCGTGTTAATTAGCCGCGCAATTAATTAAGCCGCGTTTTTATTATACCGCATTTTTGAAAGTGGGGCCTATTTAAGTACGTGGCTTCATTTGACGGTAAGGTATTAACTTTCCTGGGTGACAGTGCCAGTAGTTTTATTGTCCTTAATCATATTTTCAGATTGCCTGAACACAGAAAATTGTAAGTCGGTGTGCAGATCTGTATATATCTAGAGTGTTTCATTTTAAATATAAAGGAAGTCTGTCGAGCCGTTTCGGAGATAAAATAGGTGGGGTTAAGTTTCTCTGTCCTTCTGTCTTCATGCCACTGCCTCGATGGTAACATTTTTCTGTGTTATGACGCACTTACAGGTAAATGGATTGAAAAAGCAACGAAAGATGTTGGAGACACATTAAAGAAAGTAGGTTAAATTAGGTGTCATATGCAAATCTCATTAGTATACTAGGATGCTTATTACATATTCTCCTGTGTATCTTATACCCTATTCACATGGAGAGCAAGCAGACGACTTCACGTCTAATATTGAAGTTGGGCTTCTCAACGTCAAAGTCTTGTTCACATTAGCCTGACGTCGTTACTGCGAAAGCGCAACTGCAAACTATGACAACACTGAGACCATGACCAAGATAACAGATCTCGGTAAGTTCACATAAAGATCGAATAACCAGTCAATTTACAGACATCTCTACACAAAATCTGTAATCTGCATCAGTGAGCGAGCAAATTTATGTCAGTGTATGAGAGTAACTGTATCTGATTATCGCAATTACAAAATTTTGAAGAGCAATGGGTTTCTTACCTGCTCATCATTTTGTCAAAAGCCAATTCATTTTCTGTTATTCCTCAATGTGGAGAGGAACACTTCCGAAAGAGAGATAAAAAAACATTATGTCTTTGTAACTATATTTACTTCTGTTGGAGGATGCCATTTTGCATTCGTTAGAAACAAACGTTATTCGAGTGTCGCAACTACGATCCAACATGGCGACTGACTTGGAAGAGTTCTGGACTGAAGTGTGACATTTAACATCTTCAGTAGACGTGGTTGAGGTCTGTCTTCGTCATTTTATGACTATTGTGAGCACAAACATTTCAGCTTCATGCTGACTTTACGGACGTAAAACCCCTCACGTGAAAAGGGTGTATTTGTGTCATCAGGGATTATCAACTGACCAAGGGGTGACAGATTTTCTATTTCTCGTTTGTCTTTTGAAAATAAGAATTCTAAATGACCCCTAGCGGTACGAGAAGGAGTGAAAACTGAAGGTGACATGAAATAGAAGGGGTTGTCTCTGTTGTCCAAACCACAGTGAGGTGTCCTTAATTAGAGGCTGTTAAAGAGCACGGTCTTTAAATAGCACAACTATCTTACCTTGAATAATAATAAATTCTAGAAGACATAATTTATGCAATCTTGTTTTCTTTAGGTCGGAGAAAGCGTAGGGGAGTTTTTCAAAGGTTGGCGAAGAAAAAGGGCATTACGAGACAGCAGAAATGTTATTTTTCAGGAGCACATTAGAACGAGACGTTTTATCAGTAAACTCTTGTGTGAAGGACTCGTCCAAGGAACATGCATAGGTAATGTGTTAATATGACTTTATTTCAAAAACTCCCTTATAAAAAATTAAACCATTACTATCATTAGCATGACAATGATCATCCTAGCATTATTGTAAATATTGAAAAGTTACCAATATTATTAGTAATTATTGTGTAATTATGTTATTAGGGGTGTGAGATAGAAGAATAGAAGAATGCGATAAAAAATAGAAGAGTCATTGGGAAGAGAGGATTTGAAATGTTTGTTTTGGAAAGAACACCAGAAAAATAGAAAATATGATATAGAAATAGAAAATGTAACGGCTTCGATCCCCGGTGGTGACATACTTTCTATTTCTCTAGTATTCTTTGCAAGTAGAAGAGGTCCTATTTGCTAACATAATGTAGGGTTCGTTGTTATAAGGTGAAAGCAGTTGATAGAATTCAGATAACTGAATAAGAGATAAGTCACTGGTTTCAAGAGTAGCTAAAAGCAATCTGATCTATTTCCATAGCAAGAGGACTGTATAAAGAGATATTGACGTACAGGAAGTGAAGTTATTACATACAAAAACGAGGTAAAAACGGACGTGTTACATGAAATCGAGGTTACAACTGTTATGACTAATAATACAATATTCATCAGCAGTAATATTCCCGTATTCAAGGATCACTTTATACACGACTGACTTGACTAAAATGACACAATACTTATTATTTACAGAATGAATGAAAGGAAGAAAGTAGGTCCCAGACTACTTCACTACGCGTAATTATTCTCGCGAAGAAGATTGATAGCAACTCTAAAACAAATAGTACGACCTGGTTTAAAGCTTTAATAATAAGGATGAATTGATGTTGATTCCGAGTATGAAGATGATGAATATGACTGCTATTATGCTGAGGTCTCACTACAGTTGTAAGAAAATGAGAGTGACACGTGGCCTCGCACAAGTTGTGAATTTGGAAAGTCATTTTATTTGTAGCTACTTTATAAACAAAATGTTTTTAGATAAGTACCGTAGTTATTCGATTATCCGCACGGTGCGCTTATTTATTTTTTCAAATTTTTAGGGGTGCGCTTATTTTGGGGGTGCGCTTGATCGAGGGAGTGCACTTATCACAAATTTTAAGGACACGATTCTTCATGTAAATTGTATCGATATAGATAGTACACCACAGAAAAGTCGGAAAATCAGTGTTTAACAAATGAAACAAAAAACCATATGAAACTGGATGTCAACATCATGATCTAGTTTTTCATCTGAGTGACATACTTTTTGCTTTTATATTATCTTTGCAAACATAAACTTTTGTATAATATTCTCTTAATCAGGCATGGAAAAGTTCTGTGAAGGATCTTGCAATGCAGTTGAGGCAATAGGGAAGGGTTTGTGCCACATTCTCGATGCTGCAGTTGGCATTTTGAGGGCAGCAGAAGTAGTTTCTGGTTGGATCAATGCGGCGATCCAATTTCTAATGGAGATGTTTCTTGTACATAGGTAAGAAAAGGGACAATTTCTGAATACTTTTATCACTGACTCGTAATGGTCTTGCGAAAACCAAATACTAGTCAATAGGGACGGATTGATTTACCGACAGACTCGGCCTCAAGCCTAGGGCCTCGTCTTGCAAGAGACACCAATCATGACAATGGCAGTTCTTGTGAATTCCAACAGTTGTATTTCTATTAGAAGGTGCTTAGAGTATTATCAAATCAATTTCCAAATATTTGATGACCATATTAGTAAGAGACAGTAAAAATTAAAACTCATTTTATGTAATGTCAACTTAACTATATAACCATATAAAGACAAAAATACGACACTATGCGAACTTGTTGTTTGTTGAATTAATTTCGTTTTCTCAAACATTCTCAGCAATTAAGTTCCATTTCATTTATTATTATTAAAAGCACAATGAGAAAAATTTTATAATCTCAGATAGGAAGTAGGAATAAAAGTTTGTGGCCGAGAACTCAGATACAACTTAATTTTTACTTCCCGGCTCCTCTACTCCTACTTCTTGTTGATGTCTGGTAGCAACAGCTCTTGGTGAATGGCCTCTAATAATGTTTGTTTCATCGCGCTATCTTCCGGATCCAAGAACATGCGAGATCGTCCCAACCTGTGGGTAAATACGTGAGGGAATGTGGAGTGAGTAGTGAAATGAATGTGAATGATGACATGGAGATTTTGGATGCGTGCTGGCGGAGCATACTGTTTCTCCGAACATTAGGAGCCATTCAACAAGAACTGTTGCGACCACAGATCAACAAGAAGGAGACAAGGAAGGCCCCAAAAGCGTTGGGTTTGATCAAGTACGGGCAGACCTGGGGATCCCCGCTCTCACAGCTGACAAGAGAGCCATGGATCGTGTCGGCTGGGAGGACTATGTTAAGAGGGAATGTGCAAAGACTCTTGGAGTTTTATGCAACTAAGTCAAGTCATGTCATTTCAATGATTTTGTGAAACAGTCACGCACTAATTGAGGTATATTTCAGCTACATCTTTGGCTTTCAGCTACGCAAGGCTTGCAAAGTTGCACAACGTCATTTGCGTTGGATTGGGGTCTTCTCTCTCTTTCTCTAATTTTAGTAATCATCTAATGCTATTTTGTTTCCATGTTCATAAATTTTCCAGTTTTAAATCCATAATGTACACTTTCACATCGAGTTCATTAACAACCTGTTCGTAGCAAATTTGGATAACTATAGTTCTGATACAAGACGCTGACGACCTCGTTACATTTGCGGTCAGAAGCCATATATATAAATATTTTCCTACTGTGAAGAAGTCTTCCTTTAAGTTTGCCTTGCTTGAAATTTCCATAGATAATTGTATTGTCTGATCCGAGCGATAAGGAAGGCTGACAAACAACGATAGATATTCAATGTGTATCCTCATGCGAGATACACCTGTATGTCTTGTCTATGAAATCCAATGCACAGGACCTGAATTACAATCAGTCTCCATCTCTATTTATTTACATCAAAGGTGTAACTTTGTCACATTACATCATTATTAATCTAGAACTAAAGCACACTTGCGGCCATAGGGCCTGGCACTATTATGATGTAATGCACCATTACGGTGCTTGTCGCCCTCGTAATACGCGAGCGGTGGTACGACTACAAACACGTCAATAACAATAACACAATTTGACAATATTCAAAGGCATATTTCTGCTTTTCTTAATAGGGATGGTAAAATACATTTCACTTGCTGACTTCAACATACAAGAGTAATGTCCTTTTTTCTTTATCATTTCAGCGTGAAGTTTGAATTTGGACTTGGTAAGAAATTCAACGGAGTCAAAGTTGCGGCAGAAATAGACTTGACACTTTTTGGGAGCCGTTTCCAATTTGGGTTTGAATTTGACGCTCGAAATCCGGTCAAGAGCATATTAAGTGCGAAGGACACTGGATTGACACAATACAAAAAAGGTGTTAAACAAAAGAAAACAAATGTTGATATTCAAGCATACGATCCACCTAATCCGTTTTCAGATTTCGATTTGTCAAGTAAGTGTATCTTTCTTCATAAGTAAAAACAATTTTACCATAGGACACCATAGGATTTTCGTATTTTCTACATACATTGTTACTAAAAGCATTGGGAGGAATTACAAAAATGTTTAAATTGCCAAGAACCTAGGAAATATCTTTTTAGCTCAGTTTTTGTTTACATCACATCCGGTTAGTAAGCCATGTGCCTTTTCTAAATGGATGACAAATTATGCCTCTAGCAAGTGTTGGCTCCGTAGCGACGTGAGTGATCACCGATTCGACCCTAAACAGCGCCATAATGATGTTTCCTTAAAAGCATGCATACTCCAAGACAATGTAGTGTTTCCATAGTATGTATGTAACAATATTTCATAAGTATAACTACCTTAATACACAAAATTAATGTTGGCTAGCAGTTGGTAGAGCGCACGCCACGAAAGCGTGAGTCACGGGTTCGATCCCCGGTGGTGTCATATTTTCTATTTCTTTAGCGTGCTTTTCAAAACTTACTTATATTTTTAGAGCAGACCCTTCCTCCCTTTGAAAAGACGAAGGAATACATTTTGAAATTCATGTTTACGCGAATGATTCGCCCATGAGATACCGTCTCTTATTTAGAGAGGGCTGGATGTATATAATATTCACAGAGTAAAACGACCGTCTGACGATGCCAGATCATTCTCTCTCAGCAATAAACTTCACAAATCGAATAGATGCCTGAACTTTAACTTTTACATACTGAGAAAACATGTCTGAAATTTCCCAAACAGTAACAAAACTCAAGCGCCTAATCTACATCACAAGGGTTTAGTCACTTAGGGGCCATTCAAGTAACGTTAAAATTTCGCCTTTTTTCAGCCCTACCCAAATATGCGTCTACCAAGTGTTGGATCCGTTGCGACGTGAGTGATCACCGATTCGACCCCGAACTGCGCAATAATTATTATGTTTCCTGAAATGCATGCATAGGCCTACTCCAAGGCAATGTAGTGTTTGCCATAGTAGGTATGTAACAATATTTCATATGTATAAACTATGAAAAGAAATGCACTCTCTGGTGCCTTGTTCCTGCTTCCACTAAACTACAATAAAAGGGAAGGGTCATATTTAACGGGGGAGGGGGGGGGATTACCTGTAAAAAGAAAGCAACTCCTGCAACTGACAGAGAGGAAGGCAACTGTTAGGATTTGTTTAAGTAGCTAAAAAGAAGAAGTTCAATTAGTCTTACACTTTGTTACACTTGCTTACCCTGCAGACCCAATAACAAGGAGGGGGTCTCAATAAGGAGGGGGTATTAGTTCCGCAAAACGTTTTTATTAGGGGGTCATAACAAAATGAAATGAGTAGAAAACTTCACCAGAAAATAAAATCTAAACCCCCTATAATAAGGAACCCGAGAGTATGGCAGTAAGTGTAAGTCGAAGTTTACTAATCATGGGTTTAAAGCTTATTCGTACAACTAGTCTGTTATCATCTATTTACTCATATCTTTAGAACAGGCCCTTCCGCCTTTGGCAAAGACGAAGGAATACATTTTGAAATTTGTGTTTACGCGTATATTCGCCAATTAAGATGCTGCCGGTTCTTTTAGATAGATAGGTCTGTATGTTTATGATATTTACAGAGTAAAACGATCGCCTGACGATTCGAAATCATTCTCTCTCAGCAATAAAAGTTTACAAATCGACTAGATACCTTAACTTTAACTTTTACATACTAGAAAGACATGTCTGAAATTTCACAAGCATTAAAAAAACTCAAGCGTCCAATCTACATTACGAACGTTTAGTGACTTACTTGATGAATGAAAGGTGAATAGTCCACCGACAAGTTATGATGAGTAAAACGCCAAATGTGGAAACTTTATTGACAACGTTTCGTCTCAAAATAATTATTTTCTAATACTACCCTGGCTAAATCTACAAGAACTGAGCTGGGTACATCCGGTTCATTTCTACTTCATATATATATATTGTCTTAGACTATTCAGTAATTCAAATTGTATAATATATGTGCTTAATTGTTGTCTACTTGGAAAATTGGCCTAAAATATTTGGAAAAGAAGATCGGGTTGTAAAAGGCCTAAAATTGCCTAAAACTTTCCTATAAACAGCCTTGTCGTGCCCTGGACACATTGATCGTTCTGTTAGAGTCTACCATTAAATACGCCCAAGGAAATGACATACCGTCCTCGTCAAATGCTGCTTTGTGTTGCTTTCAAATCAACTTGTGATGGAGATCTTTCAAATGTACTTCAAATCCTTTCAGATTTAGAAAGCGGCTGCTTGCCCAGCATTACCCTGTCTGTTTTGTAAGCTAGAATGCACAAATTTGTCTCTTATCAATAGAGGTTTGAAATTTACATGCTAGAACGGTATGAAACAATGTTGACTGCAGTCATCCATGAGTTTTCTTTATTGCAAAGTACGCTTCAACGACTTACAAAAGTGGAGGTGGCGAGATCTCGGAGAGCCTGAAGATCTGAGTTTCAAGGTGTCAATCCACATCGAGCAAGCAGCTAAAAGCAAGAGTTCAATTAACCAGGAACGAAGATGCCTAACCCGGAAATTAAGAGAACTAAGTCAGTGGCGGAGAGGTAAGACTATGCAATGAATATGTTAGCAATATGTTCGAGGTATGAAATTGTTTATTGCCATTACCTCTGTATACCTCGGTGCTATTTCGCAATTTCAAAGCCTCCTTGTATACCAAAGATGTTTTTTGTTAGCTACAATGATTGGTATGAGGTCGAAATGACTTCCTAAAGGTGGATTATAACCTACTGAGGGTAGACAAAACCTAAGGGATGGTTAGTGCTACACGGCGATCAATAATGGGTGTATTATTCTTGCTTTATTTAAATTGCCACGGATTTACTTTACTTTCTCAAGTGAAATAGAAATGGCGTGTCATAAAAGAAATATTGTTGTGCGGATCTTCCCACCTTTCTTGACAAAGTACAACCTTCTCTTACAGCTTCAGGTGCCTGTGAACTATTTTTCTAAGGGAGCACAATACCTAAGGGATGGTCAGTGCTGCCCGGCGATCGCTAACATGTCTATTATTCATGCTTTCTTTACGTTAGCTAGGATTTCTTTTCCTTCCTCAAGTGAAGTAGAAATGTCATGTCATGAAAAATATATCGTTGCGCGCATCTTCTCATCTTC
>JAAAKM020006971.1:45956628-46002117 GCA_010016025.2 Alatinidae sp. Z8VKAUB7J3
ACAATGACAAATTTTGTTGTGCCTTCTTTGTATCTGTGGGCACGACCTTACGGCAGCTCAAAGCTACTTAGCTGCCATGATTTCCGTACTCTGGGAGTCGGATCAAAGTCACCAATTTTTTTGATCTTCATTGTATTGACTTTGAAATTTGAAACCTCTGAAACTTAAAAAACGCGTTCAACTAAGAGGTTACATGACAACAATTGCAGCGTTATAATCAAAGAAGACCACTACTTCTTGTTGGAAAATCTTTCCTTTGTACTCCCTAACCTAGTTTAACCTTAAACGCATGTTACTCTGGGTTATAGGTTCCGTTGACTACAAAGCAATCTAAGTAAAGACAGTGGTTTTCACGTACGTGTTTAGGCGACACGAGGCACTACGGACCTCAAATGCTACAAAATGGAACATTTATTTTGAAAAGAACACTAGAGAAATAGAAAATATGTCATCACCGGGGATCAAATCTGTGACCCACGCTTTTGCGGCGTGCGCTCTACCCACTGAGCTAGCTGACTTCCGATGTAACATACTCTGTTTCTCTCGTCAAAACATTAGCTCCCAATCATCCACCGGTGGCCATCGATATCCAGCCTCTCTGCGCCATGTGACTTGACCAAGGAAGGACTGCCCTCCTGCCCGTCCATCTGTCCGAATCCCTGACATATCTTCTATTTCTCTAGTGCTCTTTTCAAAACTAATACTTCAAATCCTCTCTTATCGATGATACATTCTAAAATGGCACATTACAGTCTACGCAAAACATGAAAAGGCAATTCAAGCACATCACAATAAAAGATGACACCAGTCTTTTAAACGCATTTAGGAATGCATTCAAATGTACCATCAATCATAAAACTGACCAAGGAGATTTTTTAAGTAAATGCAATGAAATCCCTGGTACGTTCCTATTTCCGCCACCCCCTCCCCCCCTGATCCGATTAGGTCCTGCACATGCCTCCATTGTCCCCAGCCAGTAACCATACTGCATGGCAAGTTGTACAAATCACCTACAATCCATATATCTCCTCCAAATTATGTATTTGAATGCAGACGCATCTTTGCATTATTTAAAATGTTTTGAAACTATATACTGCGATATTTTTTGAGTTTCTTTAGAAAATGTTCATCGCTCATGATTATGTTTCTTGGTGAACGGTACGAAAGATTGAGACAAAATGATTGCAAAACTTCTTATAATTTTATTTAGTATTAAACTTGTTGCCCAATCTAATGTATTCAACAATTTAGATCACGCGCAGAATTTCCACGGAAATTGCCTGAGAACTCTTCTCGCTTATACTTCAATGTTATATGCAAATATGTGATGACTTAAGATACACTGAGATATGTCCTGATCAACGATAAGAGGCAAAAACGCTAACAGAAAACCAATTTAAACTACCGTGCACTACTTTACTATTTTTAGCCTGTTAGGTAATCAAATGGCCGTAAATTTAACTCCACTATAAAACTTACCAATGAAGTCCGACACTTCGGCTTTCGTGACGTAAAACTGACCGTTCGGTTTTGCCTTCCTTGTTGCCATTCTTGCAATAAGAATATTGGGTCCCAGGCCTGCCGATGCAGTACAACCTGTGTTAGCAAATACAGCTCCCCTTAGCTTCGTAGCAATGTCCATCGGTGACACACCTAGAACAGTAAACTATAACCTTTAGTAAATTACAGTGTGTTGTGGCTACGAGCCGTCAATGTTTTATATCAGTTCAACAACGGCTATACGTCCTCTGTATTAGCAAAACGCTAGTACAAATCGGCTCTAGAACGCGTACGAGGGGAGAAGCATATAATCTCAGTAAAGATAATGAGCTCACTAAAGGGACTTTTGGCCTTGTAGGAAGGCCGTCCAATGGCACATACGATTTCTACGGCTTTCCATACGACGGGGTCTTCTTCTCAATTCTGACGACTACCCAGAGCAAGCCCCCGCTCTCATCTTGAAATCAATTTCGTTCCTCTGTTGACCTCTCCTTCTTCTCCTCCTCCTTCATACCATCACTGAGCCAGCGTTTGACGAACAAAGGCAGTCCAACGCAAACGATCTCGAATTGCTGTAGTCCCTGGGCATTGATGTTGTCAAAGTTGTTGTCCAATCAACATATATTGTCATTCTTGTCAAAGGTTTCCTACCCCAATTTCTGGAGAAAATGTTTATTTCTGTTTATGAGCTTCATGTTAATGATTCAATGAAATAAAATGGCTGCAAAACCTCTCAGCGTAGAAGCACAATTTTTGAAAAAACGCCCAAGGCCTTCATTGACAGTGTTATGATCAGCTGTAAAGTCTAAGAACCCCCCTTTCAAACTCTCCTGGATACACAAATACATCAGTCCGTACGGTAAGCATTCAGTAACTTCAGGCTTCTGTGATAGGCTTGTCAGAAAAAACTACTGTTGCGACTCCCTCGGCAGAGTTCTACTTATGAGACATTGCCATTTCTAGCATAAATCTCTGCCAAGCCCTGTTGTTAATACCAAAGAAACACGTCAAATACATTTTGTACACACCTTGAGTCTCGAAGTGATTTACCACTCCCATTTTCGGACAAGACTTTCTAAACCGTTGGCAAGTTATGGGTACGCGTGGACAGGTCATTTACAAGTAACTACAACATAGTCTGCTTTTGTAGAAATTGGAACTTTTCACATTATTATCATTTTATACTTTATTGTGTAATTCCACTGTTCTGCAAGAGCGGACAAGACTTTCTAAACCGTTGGCAAGTTATGGGTACGCGTGGACAGGTCATTTACAAGTAACTACAACATAGTCTGCTTTTGTAGAAATTGGAACTTTTCACATTATTATCATTTTATACTTTATTGTGTAATTCCACTGTTCTGCAAGAGCGGTCATTTGCCAAGCACAAATACCTATACTGTCCCGCCAGCAGCGAAAAGAAATATTCCGTGGCGCTTTGACGGTCAAATGGGATACAATATACTATTTAAAGCTCATATTTTCATGTTTATATACGGATCACAATAAGTCGGGTAGCTTCAAAAAGATCGACCTACCATTAATAGGGCTTTCTTTGATAAGATCCGAAAACCATAAATGATTGTCGCGATTAGAATTTTCATTTTTACACATCTAAGCATATGGGTAAAAAGGTATCAAATACCTAACGAATGATGTAGGTAAATAGCAGAGAATTGCCCATCGCAAGTTATCGGTTATAAGGTGATTGCAAGCAGAATGATCTTCAACAGACAAAACTGCCTCGCCTCGTTTTCTATGTTAGGAGAGGGATGTACTGGAATTATAGGATACAGAAACATGAATCTGATGCACCAGAATTGATGTGAAGGAAATACTATCTAGCCTGTTTGAAGTTACATCAACTTCCTTGTAGTTACGCAGAATAATAGTTTCGTAAATGATATTGTTAACCAGGGTTTGGCTCCAACGAGAGGCAGCTAGGACGATGTTTGTCGTTGCAAAGGTGTTTTTCAGACCCAGCCCTCTCACGCAAGTTACATTGAGCATGATCTCAGTAAGCTACTGACAACCCAGGTAGCTTTAACTCTGACAGGATAGAGAAATTAAGTGCAAAAACGAGCATGGTTCCAAAAAAAATCTAATACTACTTCCCCCTCTACCATACAAATTACGATGTGTATAACGATGAAGATTGGGCAATGGACAATTCGCAATGTACAATGTTTTCGCTTCCAAAATGTTCTAAAGCGATTCACCTGTAAATAACTGACTTATCTGGGACTAAATCTTCACTGCACGACATCTGCAACGGCAAAACGCCTTTTTAATTGCCTTGCTTCTCTTTCTGCAACGTTAGTACCACTTCACCCCAACCGACTGAAGCGTCATATTTTATCTGTCACAAATTATACTTACGATTGGTCACCAAATTGGTGATGTCTAAAAGTGCTTCGTCACAACTGACAGCCTCGATTTCACTTGTGTAAGTTGCAAGGATTTCGTAGAACGTTTGGGAGACAGATCTGTAGCTCTCAAAGTAGTAAGGGACACATTGTAACTCTGGACACAGTTGTCTCGCTCTCCCAAGAAACATTCCGTTTTTCACACCTTTGGCGCGGGCTTCATAGCTGCAGGACGCTATCTCCGACATAGACCCAAAGGAAGTTCCACCTTGCTCTACGATGGACAAAAATACATTATGAAACTAAGAAGAATGTTTGTAATACATAGTGTAATATTTGTAAGACATACTGTAATTTAATACTTAAATTTTCAGTGTGCATGAGACATGCCGAACTTTTGTGATATGACAAATCGTTGTCGAAACTGCAGTATTCTTTTTGGCATTACTGTAACACGAAATAACAGAGAAAATCCGCACACATATTCTATGTTATTACCTTTAAGTCCGCTTAAAGATCAGGTTGCTTTCAGCTGTTCATTAAGCGCGACCCAACTTTTCATTTAAGATTTAACGGAGCCCTGCATATCAAATATCAAAGGCCTCAACGTTTCCACTATAAAAAACTATATGTAGTAAATATTACTGTTTATAGGGTGCCTCCGCTAAGACCCGCATTAATTCCAATCATATTCTAAGATTTTCAAATTTCGTTAACATATACATTGTTCACTTAAATAGAGCTATGATGATACCAGGTCTAAAGACAACTATAACGCAAACGGCACCCGGACGAAACAACTAAAAGTCGTCATTTTCGAACATAACGTGAGATTGTGATGTTCCCAGTTACTTTCGAGTGATACAATCTGCTGTACCGCTGATGTGAAATATAGGAAGTTTTCTTAATGACAATTACGGTGCGCAATAGTTTAACTAAATGACAGAACTACAGCGCCCGTAGTAGAACGATTTTTGTTTTGTTTTGTTGATTAAGATTCCACATATCAACTCGTATCCTCACTCTGCATCTTACTTCCAGTTTACGTAAATTCGCGCTGACGCGAAAGCAGTCGATCAGTATCAGTAATGGTGTCAATATTCAACATAATAAGTGATACGCAGGTACTATCTGTACACTCCATGGATAAAATGGTTGGCTTACAAGACATTTTCGCTCTGGATTAGGGTCGAAGCGATCTTTCAAATGTGACCTCGTCTACTTTAAGAAACAGAGAAATAAGCTTACAGTCTTCCGTAATTGTTACAAGAGTGACAATATCGTGAGAACCCCCAAAGCATCAATTTTATAAGCGAAACAGTGAAACTTCAACTCCAATGGTCACCAGTCCCCCTTGTACTCTAAACGGCTTGGGAAGAAAATGTCGATATTTCAGACGTAAGGACGACTTTAGTAGTACCCATGTGGGTGGGTTAGTAAGTCTTAAAACTGGTGTGTCGTAAATGTCACTTACATTACTACGTAAATTATCAGCAGCGTTTACAAATTATGCAAAATACGATAAAAAACTTCAAAAAGCAAAACATTTCCCCGTGCTTTTACAGCATGCAAAAGCACAGCAGCTCGAGTATCTTAACAAATTCCACAAATTATGTACCCTCTACTGAAACTTAAACTTTGACGTTGGTTTTAATGATGTTAACCAAAGAGATAAAGGTAGGTGACAGCTTGAAACCGAAAGAAACTGATAGAAATCGAAAAGAGAAAAGGGGAAAATGAGAGAATGTTTGAAAACGAATAAATGAAAGAGTGAAAACGTGGAATAATTAACGACTGAGGCGGTAAAAAAATACGTACAAAATATATCTACAAACAAAGGAAGTAATATATGAGCTATTTGACGTATAAAGATACATTGACGTCCATATATACTTAATATGATCCAGTCACTTACTGTCACTGTTGCCACGACCAGCATGACAAACTGCAACTGGTACACCTCTTAAATGAGGCTGTTCTTTTAGTGCAACAGAGACGAAAAATGAATCTAAATCAATATGCATGATTATCCGTTCCTTTCCATGGCTGTCCAATGAATGCTTTCCTTTGCTTTTATTTCCAGTTTGGTGTATCATCTTGGCAAAACGCTTTAACTCACTCTTCCACATGGACAAATGATGCAATCGAGAATTGCTGTAGAAATCCGATACAAAATTAGCATCTCCTGCTCTTCCTGGGCCTTTTCTTGGTGATACTGAATAGTCGTGTTTGGTCAAATTAGGGGCTCCAGTGCCAGTAGAAAGTGAGCTATCACCACCTTCAGCATGCGCTGCTACATCTTTCCCTGACTCTTTGCTTTGAATACATGGAGGCACTTCATCAAAATCAGCTGGAATGTCTTCTCCATCATTCCATCCACAATCTTCATCATAAAAGTCTTCTTCCCCAATCCATTCCGCCTCATTTATGAGATGCTCCTGAGCTGAGGTTTCTTCCTTTGTGTCTGCAGGAAATGATACGTCTCCCTCATTAACATCAGAATCTACGCCTTTGAAGCTTTCATCCTTGTCTTCGGATGGACCTGGCAATGGTTCCACGCTGCTATCGCTGCAAATAACAGTTGCACAAGTTGATACCTTCTTGTCGAATTTAAGCTTAGGCAGTGAATTTTTTGCTCCATCGTATAACAGATATTCAAACAGAGGCAATTTCTTTTTGGCTTTAATGCTGTGTGAAATTGAAAGCAACAAATAATTTAATTGAAGAGTACCTAAATTCCATTACAAACAAACAAAGTAGTCAATATTGATAAGAGGATTCAACATAACATCAAATGATTTAGGTTGTCTGGTACTACCAGCTACGAAAATGTACCTGTTGATATTTGTTGCTACTTGTATGATTTGTATGATGATGTTGATTATAATGATGATGATGATGATGATGATGATGATGATGATGATGATGATGTGAAGATGTAGAGGGAGTAGTTATCGATTATGAAAAGGTTAAATCTTATACCATAACTGCAGTAGCCACTGATGGTGGAACTCCCTCGTTGCAAGCAACAGCGCTTTTAAAAATAACCGTCTCGGACTTCAATGATAATGCCCCTGTTTTTGAGAAAGAAGAATACAAAGTATCTGTGTCAGAAGCAGTGCATCCAAACACTACGTTCTTTACTGTTAAAGCAACAGACTCAGATCAAGGAGCAAATGCCCAAGTAAGTGACATACGTAATTTGTAGTATACATGTAGCTTTACTTAAAAGTAGATCCTAACTTTATTATACGGTTTGATAGCAATTAAAAGGTTAGAGATCCAGAAAGGGGAAGCAGAGCCAAAGGAAGACCCAAGACGAGGTGGAGAGATGAGATCGAGGGAAAAGCTGGTTCGAGTGGATGAGAAAGGCGGAGAATTCAGAGGCGTGTAGGAGGTTGTGGAGGCCATCTGATAGTAGTGGCGTGACCGGCTAAGAAGACGAAAAGGACATTGACGTGCGTTGCTGCTGTGTATCTGCACTCCCCAGGGAATAGATCAGAAAAAATTATTAACAGCCGGTCTGTACTGGTTGGTAAATCTTAGTATTAAGGCGCATTTGAATGTGCTAATCAAAGAAAGAACGCTGTACAAATACAGTGTACTTTACTTTTAGTATCTATGGCTTTACCATCGTAAACAACAGAACTGGAATTTGAATAAAAGTAAATTCATAATAATTATTTTACATTTTTTATTAACTAATTTATTTATTAGGAGTGTTGTTTATCTATAGGAATTTATGGTCGCCATTCAAATGAGACATTTGACCATACGCACATCCTATGACACAGCAGAATCCTACGAATGCTTCAGAATCTTTGCCCTATAAAGTTCAACAAAACAGTTGTTCCAAATTGATATCATCCGTTTTGTAAGTGTAAACCTGGGGGTCAGTGCTGTCTAAAACTGCGAAAGACTATTTTCTAGTCGATATATTCCCGCTTAACATATTGTTGCTGCTATACTGTATTCCTCCATGGCATTTCACTAGATCAATTGTTTGTTGATGAGTTGCCGTCAGTCTTTGTCACTTGACAACCTATGATCATGTTGTAAATATTATGGTGGCAACTACACCGACAGACTACAGTTAGAACGCCAAGAAGGAAACTACAATCTTGACAACGTTTCATCTTTTCTTTAAGACTTCGTCAGGTCCTTCGTCAGGTCCTTGTACATTGGGCTAACGTTGTAAACTCCAGTGTACAAGGACCTGACGAAGTCGTAAGGAAAAGACGAAACATTGTCCAAATTGTAGTTTCTTTCTTGGCGTTCTACCTATAGCCTATGATCAGTCAAATGTGCTAGTAGCAGCTGCTCTAGTCTTTGTCGAATAACAAAGTATCTGAAGAGAATCCCAAACCATCTACATTGATGCTTTATGTTGCAATCAGAGAGTGGATCTTTTTCAAGTAACTCTTCTCCTAATTTAGGGCTTTCACTTGTCAGTCCGTTTAATTGTAACAATGTTTTTTCGCTCTAGGTTTCCTATAGTTTGAAGGAAGCGAGCCAATACTTTGCAATAGACAGTGTTACTGGTCAAATTGAGTGCAAGACAAAGCTAGATAGAGAAGTCTTTGCGTCTGTGACCTTAACGGTTGTTGCAAGTGACGGAGGAACACCAATGTTATCTTCAACTGCCAAGGTTAGTTGCCTTTCGTTAAGTACTTAATCCCTTCAGCTTATTGCAAGTATATCAACGTTACTCTCAGGAGAGCCATATACCTTTGTTTTAGAATCCCTTTAGGTGACAACTATTCAAAACCGGCTTATGCTTAGTATATGATAAGTTTGAACAGTTAAGACAATTTCCCCCTCTCTCAGTTGAGGTTAAACAACGAGCACCTATCTTTCCCAATAAGCAGACTTCCATAGCCTAGGTAGTTAATAGCAATCCCCACCGCTATTCCCAACCACTTGCTATGAAAAAGTCGCCCGAGGTAGTCGTCCCTGTCGTCTAATTTAGAGAGAGAGATGTATGAAAAAAGAATCGCGAAATTTTTCGAAGTTTCTCAAGCTAAAAAACATAATTTACATAAGAATTTAATTAGCACTGGATACACTCTGCGTAAATTGGACGGTTAATCATCAGCCTAAGTTGTTGTTATCTTACTGAAAGAAGAAATGGACGAAGTATGGCACCAATTAATAGACATTTTTACCGAGCAAACTTTGCTTAACGAAATATTACGCCATCATACCCCAACCATTCCGCCCAAATATCCTAAGCTCTCCTACCCACTTTAATAGTCGTAGAATTGTAAGTAATAATCAAAAGTATCATCCACAGTCCTATGTACAATGAAATATTATATTTATTACCCCCCACCCCCTTCTCTCTATCAAAATTCGTAATGTCTTTGCAATAACTATGTCAGGGCAAGCAATGTTACGGGAAACTCACATTCACCTATTGGTAAAGCCTTCTTGAAGGTGTAGAACGGCGAAACTTGTCTACAACGAGAAGGATGACGCACGAGGCCGACGCACTGCTGTAGTCCCAAAGGGCGGCTCATCTGCGATGGTTAACGCCTTGAAACACTGCGTTTCGAAGATCCAGACTACTTGTCGTCTTTTTTCGTCTTCTTGTGCGGCAGTAGGAAGACCCGGACTACCTGTCCTCTTTTTCTTTCTCTTTGCTCTTTGCAACTTTTTATTTCTCAGTGAAAAATGCGTTCTTTACTCATTTGGCATGTCAGCTTCATATAAACTACTTTCAGCTTCCATGGCTTTCAGGCTTAATTGAATTTCATTATTGATGCTCTGAATTAGCTCTCGTTTAATAATCGCGTTTAATATTGGCGTTTTAGCTCTGAGAAAATCAACAGGTCATCTAATGTTAACACTCTTCTTTTTTACAAAGTCCCCAGCTAATGTACATTAGTACCAAGCAATATACAACACATGCATTCCTGTGAATATCTTCTGCATTCTTCAAAAATATTCGTTGTACGAGAAGCTTCAGAAGTTTTATACTATTGTCACACTGTTGTTTTACTTTTGCCCTCAGGTATTGATTACAGTGACTGATATCAATGATAATGCTCCAAGATTTGTCTCCCGTTTATACAAAATCAAAATATCAGAAGGAACCCCAGTTGGCTCTATTGTGCTAAAGGTTACAGCTAACGACAAAGATACTGGAAAGAATGGTGAAATTCTTTACACAATTGCAGATGGGTCCTTAAGTAGTAAGTTCTCTTTACGCGTTACCTTTTATAAGTAATTACTCTGCATCACTTCCATACGTTACATTATGCGTTCAAAGGATTCATTTTAGTTCTCCTGTGTCACAGTCACGAAGGTGAGGGGGGCAAGGGCGAGCACCGCCCCCCTGAGAGAATTCACTAGTGTATTCCGGGCCCCCTGACATTCTGATCGGCATATATATTTTTCACTGTAGTACATCATGACAACCCCCCTTTCATATTTTGGAAATCCCAACGCCCCCCTCTCTTAGAGGGCCAGCTTCGTGACCGCTGTGTCAGTTCTGTCGGTCTTCCATGATTACAGATAAAACTTTCAATTTGCAACCTACAGTTTTAGATAGTTGTTCGGCCAATGCTTGGCAACCTAAGTGCACCTATGCTTTTGGCTTATTGTACGAGATTGCATAAGAGTCCCTGTTTGTTTTTCTAGCAATGTGTAGCACAGTGGTTCTCAAGCGTTTACTTACGCCGCACAATTGGCTCTTGGGGCTCGTCAGGACGGTTGTTAGGTATCAAAATTTAGAAATACTTGCATTGTTACTTTATTAGAGTTTGGTTATAATACACTAAATCGAATTAAAACTCCGTGTCTTTCTTTTCATTTTACAACTATCAGAAATTATCTTCAAATAATTGATTCCAACAGTTTATTAGAGACCAAAGAATATGATATTTTTGATCTTTTAAACTTTGTTTACAGATCTGTTCCATATCAATAACAGGACAGGAGAGATTAGGCTTGGCCAACGACTAGATCGTGAAACAAGACCATCCATTTTTATGCTCATCATCGCTTCAGACGGAGGCACTCCTACTCGCAATGATAATGCACTGGCTGAACTAACAGTGACGGACATTAATGACAATCCCCCTATTTTGAAACCAAAGACCGTACACTTGTCAATAAGTGAGGTAAATGTTGTTAATATTTTTAATCAAATTGGTGTTGAAAAGAACACTAGAGATATAGAAAATATGCCACCACCGGGGAGGAACCCGTGGCCCACGCTTTTACGGCGTGCGCTCTACCAACTGAGCTAGGTGACCTCCGATGCTAACATACTTATACTTCTCTAGTCGCCACATTAGCCCTCAATCATCCACCGGTGGACATCGGCATCCAGCTCAACGCCATTGGAGACCAGCCTCTCTGCGTCATGTGATTTGACCAAGGAAGAGCTGCCCTCCGGTCCGTCATCAATCCAAAGACCATTTAAGTTAGAAAATATCATCACGTTCGATCACCGGTTCGATCCCCGTTCGATCACCGGTTGTCTAGTGTTGTTTTCAAAACTAACACTTTAAATCCTCTCTTCTCTAAAATAGCTTTTATATGCAAAGTTATCAGTATAAGAACTTAAGGGAACCAAGGCGGTTTCAGTATCCAAATTTCCTATAATTTACTTTTCGATCTTTAAGTAAAGGTCATTGGAGGGTGAACAATTTGGTCTCTTCATTCAGGTACCGATCGCCTGAAGCAGTTTTGGTACCCTGCAAAGGTAATTAACAATAAAAAATTTTACAAATAGAAAAAATACCTTGCAACAAACCAAATTTTGCAGAATGAGGTAAGACCCCGATGAAGTCCTTATATAAAAGATAAACTCAGTGAAATGGGCGAGATTATAAGTTCGGAGTCAGGGCTGTTGAAATAGTGGACACCAAAGAAGGCAACGATATGGAGTTGCATTTTACGTCACGGGGAGGAATTAATGTTTCTATATGACAATTCTATTGCTAATGTGGCCAGCCACGGTCATCAGGGGAGGCCAATCAGCTATCAGGGTGGGGGATTCATAGAAATCAAAATTTTTAATTAGCTATCAATTAATGCAATTTTTGGCCACGTAAGATAAAGTACGATTTGTTTACTATAACCGATATCAATAAGGCATTACTTGATAAATAAAAAATAATTCGAGATTACTCTGGGAATATCTTAAAGGGGGGGAGGTAAACTTTATTGGCGGCATGCCCTTAAAATGCCCCTTTCCCTTAGCTATGGGCCTGTTAGCCACTTGAGAGATTGCCACTATGGAGAAGTTATTTTATGGCTGAAGAATACACGAAAGAGTCATTCCATTTCTACTTTACCAATAGAATTGTACTCCTATTTCTTAAGGACCTCCCATATAGGTAGCATTTCTCCAATTTCTGTACTGTGCTGTTTACAGAGTATACCATTACCTTCAAAATACTGCTTTATCTTCCATCCTGGGGACCAATAAGAAAATTAAAATGTCCAATATTGCTCTTTTAGCTATAACGTGGTTGAGAGATTAACGTTAGATTATTGATTCCTTTGAAGGACGCAGCGATCGGATCCTTTATTGTTGATCTCAATGCGACCGATGCAGACAAAGACACCAATAGTCATCTCGTTTATTCCATATCTCATGGAGATGATAAGAAGTTTAGTATAAATAAGACAGACGGAGTCGTAAAACTAGCAGCTTCCTTGGATAGAGAAACCAAAGACTACTACACTGTGAGTATATGCTTACATTTACGTTCTCTTGTGCGTGTTCCCTGACATTCATTGATCTTGTTATAATATCTTCATGTTTAGCAATATTCCTTGCTATTCCCTGACATACTCTTAAATTTTCTTATCTTTGCTGATACTTCCTAATACTCGCTAATATTCCCTGATATTCCCTGATATTCCCTGATATTTCCGGAAAGACCTTGATAATCCCTGATACACCCTGACATTCCCTGATATTCCTGATATTCCCTTATATTTCTTGATATTTTCTGATATTCCCTGACATTTTCCGATACTCCATTATGTTCCTTGATATTCCCTAATATCCTTTGATGTCCCTTGATATTCCCTCATATTTATTGATACTCCCTTATACTCCCTTACATCCTAAAATTCCTGGTACTATCTTATATTCCCTTCTATCTCCCTGATATTCCCTGATATATTTCCTGATACTTTCTGACATTCCCTGACATTCCCTGATATTCCCTGATATCCCCTGATATTCCCTGATATATTTCCTGATACTCCTTGCTATCTCCTGATATTCCCTAACGTTCGTAGATGTTCCTTGATTTTCTTAATATTCGTTTTTCAAAGTCGGGAATTTTTAGGTTTTCGTCTGGTCAAGATTTGGTTTGGTGTGTGTTAAGATTGATTGTGTAATCTTTCCATACAACGTTAGCTAGTATTTGATTGATCAGAATGAAATGCCTTACTTATTCCTTAACTCTTTCTACTCATTAACCTTTTTAGGAAGATATCCCTTGTAACGCACAAACGTTTGAATATCTTTCACTTACTCATTATCGTTATTCAATATAGAATTTGTACTT
Organism: Alatinidae sp. Z8VKAUB7J3; assembly: GCA_010016025.2. Taxonomy (NCBI): domain Eukaryota; kingdom Metazoa; phylum Cnidaria; class Cubozoa; order Carybdeida; family Alatinidae; species Alatinidae sp. Z8VKAUB7J3. The sequence goes on from JAAAKM020006971.1 coordinate 45,970,031, forward strand.
ACATTTTTCAACCTTAATTCAACTTTTGTACTTGTATATTTTAACGACTTGTAGGTTGTTGTCATGGTTCGGGACATGGGCCAGGTTCCATTCCTTGCTTTTGGTACTGTTTATATTACCGTCAATGATGTGAATGACAATGCCCCAGTATTCAAACAGGTAAGAAAGTCACTGACAGCACTAAAATCGTACTATATTTATTCGTCAATCATAATTTAAAAGTATTGTTGCTACTTTGAGATCTGACAGTCTCTGAAGTTTGCACCATATCACGACAGAAAAAAGGGAGTAAGGGTGGGGGGTTGCAAGTTCATGCATCGTAACACTCAAATTCACTTATGATTTCCAAGGCAAAGACTTGCCTTCTCGGACACGTTGAATATCTGAATATTACGTTGAGTAGCGCATTCATTACTCAAAAAATGTTTTGGGATTTTGCACTATAAACCTACTATTAAACTATGAATAAACGTAATGTTGTTAAATTTATCAATTTTTCGCACAAACAACAAATCAGTTGAGATGTGAAAATGTTTGGAATTTTACTCCGATTTATGAATATTACACGAAATAGAGAAAACATTCTGTACTGTCCTCAGAGTACAATCGTCAGAAATCATCGAAAAGAAAACGTACGAAAGAATAAAGCCCACTGCATTTATGACAGAGCCAATCAGAATTTGAACTGCTTGTTGTAATGTGTTTTTGGACCAATCGGCATCCACTACAACTACGTTAACTCAATAGGCTCAATGAGAAAACGAAGTCTTCTTGTCTGCTTAGTAAAAGGTTTTTTTCTTTTATGTGGACTGACTCCAGAAAGTACAAACCGTGAAGGATACAAAATGCTTTCCCTTTTTCGTACAATGTTGTGGGTTTTTTTTACCTCAAACAAACTATCCAATCTAAGGCTGATGTCTTTATCGTCGTCAGGTACAAGATCCTTACAAGATATACGAGAACGAGCCAAATGGCACGGTGGTTGGCACAGTTACAGCAACGGATAAAGATATTGGAATGAATGCTGTTATAACCTACTCAATTGCTGGTACAGCTGATATTTCACCTATTATTGCCATTAGTTTTTGAATCTACAGTAGAGTATACGTTTCGTATAACGTATACGAGTATACGTTATTGACGGAAATATTAATATAATACACTTTGAAGTATGATACTGACTTTAATTGACAAGATTGCGTATGCGAGCATTCGTAGGGTGAAGTATTAGTTCATTTATTAAGTCAAAAGTATTCGTTATAGTTATCGTTATCGTTATCGTTATCGCTATATTTCTTTGACATGCTGGAGAGGTTTTAAGGCGAAATTTATATGGTGTACTACAGTACGAGACTTAATGTGCAAGCTAGGATTGATGACCTTTATAGGCATGACCATGACATACCTTAAAAGAACTATGTGCTATCATAATATCGACTTCTCTTACGTTATTGTTCATAATGATGGGAACACTCCCTGCAGTAATCCATTTCGTTCTCAAGCTTCAAAAACAACGGCGGAGCTCTATCCTGAGGGCTCCGGGTTTTCATCATACATTTATCATTTGACACTTTTATCCAGGTCTCCCTTTTACGTAAAATGTCAGATAGTGACCTTGCCGATTATGGCTCGGCATCTGTCCTCTTTATAAAATTTCGCAAGTGTTCGTGAAAGATTGTTGTCGGTGTTTGCCTTACCTGTAACAAAAATTTCTTTTTTTAAGTTCTTCTTATTTTGAAGGCGTGTCCTAAAGATCTCATCTAAGGTTGCGGCAAGTTTTCGCACGTAGGTAATCATATTTGGTACTCTATGGAAAACAAAATTCGACAGAAGTGATATGTCATATGTGCCCGGGGTAGTGCACTAGTGCTAGTTGATAACACCAAACAACACAAGAGTTCGTTAAATAACACCTTCTTAAAACGAGACAAAACATATAAGGGCCCTTTAAGCCCAAAACCCCCCCCACTTAAAGCCCCCTTGGTTTAAACCCCCCCCCCCCCCAAAAAAAATAATATACGCCCGTTAAAAATCCTTAAGAATAAGCATAGGGCTTATATTCGGGATTTTAAGGTATATTCCTTTTAATAAAGCATTTGTGTTTTGTGTTACCCTTTTGGAGGTGGCGTGACTGAGGTATTAGAAGAGCTGTCCCATAATGCAAGAGTTTTGAGATTCAAAGGCCCCAGTCCCGTTCCCACTGTAATATCCTTGACGAACATATAAACTCTGTTGTGCCTCACCGTACCATGGTGTGAAATTGGGACGTGGCTATGATGAACAAAAACATATACGCGACATGTATGGCTGCTATATGATAATATTGACCAGGAAGTGGATCAGACGAAATTGTAAACAGTAGGCTTATGCTGCAAATAATTGTTAGTCATCAGAACCCTGTCCCAAAGGGCGCTATATAAATTCAGTGTACCTTACTTTACTCGGTATTTACGTAAGCCAATACGTTTATAAACACTTTGCCGGTCCCTGAATGCGGAGAGTAGAGGGGGCAGAGGTAGACCCAGAAAGTCATGACGTGACAGCATCTGTGAAGACATGCGGGCCTGGAATCTCACATGGAGAGAACATTTAAAACTGCCACCTGGCAGTCCATCTCACTGGACAGGGGAAAGACGGGCTCTAAACTGCCTGATGATGATGACGATAATGATGATGATGATAATAAGGATAATAATAATGATGATGATGAAGATGATGATGACAATGATATTGAGGATGATGATGATGATAATGATGATGATGATGATGATAATGATAATGATGATGATGATGATGATGATGATCATGATGATGATCATGATGATGATGATGATGACAATGATGATGTTGATTATGATTTGTACTCCATTTCTTGAAATTTTTAAGGTTTAATATCATGTACCCAAAGCCCAATTCACCTCCAGATCTATTTGGAATCTAGGGCTATTCTTCATAGACCACAAATGGCCTAGGACTGACTTGAAACAAAGTTGATGAGTAGACCTTTAAGGTATAGTAAGACTGTCAGCTTATCAGGGTGCTTGAATTTTCTTTTTTTAACTTCAGTGCAAATGAGGGACATGATGCTGGCACAATGTACAAATTCAAGACCAAGGTGATACTAAGATCCGATGGTAATAACACGTGGTATGCTCCGGCGATCATAAGAAGTGGTTGTAATATTGACATCACTTTCTTCCCGTTTGATGATCAGGTAAGGCTGAATTTAATCCTATAAAGGTGTAATGCCTGGTAATATTATATTATTATGTTTTAATAGCACACCGTAGCTTTTTGGCTGATTATGGAGTAACCGAGTTTTTAGTGTTTACTCACGTCTAAGCATATTTTTAAAACAAGCCTGGATATGGATTGGTGTAGCCGGCTAAAATGAACCTACGAACAACTCAGATGCATTTATCCAAGATAGGTTTCCCTGTTTTGAAGTAGAAAAAGAAGGAAAAGAGAAGGGGAATTAAAGGGAGGGAAGAAGGGAAGGACGGACGGAAGTAAGGAATCAAAGAAAAAGAAAAAAAAGGGAAAGAAAGAAAGAAGAAGTACTATTCTTAACAATGCTGTGAAGATTATTAGACTAAGACTTATCATCACATTGGTGCTTTTTCAGCTGTATTGCCTTTCGTACATTTTGATGGTTTATCAGTCCTAGGAGACTCAGTAAATTCTTAATACTAAAAGACATATAATAGGAAAAAAATGGGAACCAAAACAGCTTATAAGGCAAAAGAGGTTATACTAAGAGCTCTGAAGCTCTATTTCATTTGCAATCTATCAGTGCAGCCGCCTGATAAGCAGTGGGGCCTTACCCCGGGGTCCGTTCTTTCCAAAAGGAAAAGGCGTTTCCCTAAGGGAATCGTCATTGAGATTGCTGTAGGATTGATTTATTTGCAATTTACAGCGTATATTTAACAGTTTGCAATTTACAGTAATAAATAAAAGCTGCTACAGACGCTATTTGCGCCACCCAAGGGGTTGACATTTATGTGGAGAGAGGACACACAGAGATAGAGACCACTGCTTTATCTACCACACTCAGACCATAAACTTGCACTCAATCACGTTTTTCTGTTATTTATTTATTTATTTATTTTGTTTCTTGTTGTTGTTTTTTGTTTGTATTTTATTGTTATTATATTTATTTATTTTTAAACTCTTTGATTTTTGTATCTTACGCTACTTCATTTGCTCAAGCTTTCTCCAAATCTGACGACAGGAAGCAGACTGTAGTAAACAAGTAAAAACTTGTCCTGTAAACATGTATCTCACGCACCTTACAAACTATTTATCGTGATCAGTGAGTTAACTTAAGCTTCAAAAATGTATTATTGCATTAGAATAATTTTACATTTCAAGTTAACAGTTTCAGTGTCCTTTAATAAATATAAAATAAAAATTGCAATGGCTGAAGGAACAATAGTGAAAATATAGTTGTTCTAGGGTATAAACCTTTATACTTTTTTTAATTGACCTGCCTCGTTGCATTGAAGGTTTTCTTCCCCTTTTTAATTTTCAGCTGCACTCCTTATCAATATCATCTTCCTTTTATCTATAACTCCTACCTCCTAGAACCTGCCCCTTAGCACGACAGCAAAACTGGGGTCAGGTCATATCTAATGCAAGTCTTAGTGTTGTACTACATGAATTCTAAAAATGCGTTCAGCTATTCAGGTTTAAAAAAGTTTAGATTTTTTACGATAGCTATGAATAAAGGACTGTTTGTATATAATTTCTTGCAATTTTTTGTACTTTGCAATTTGAAACTACCCTTAGTCTACTCGCTGCATTAGATGCTACGTGTGCTTTGAGTTATGAGGCCAAGACAAGTGACATGTGAGAAGCCAAGTTTGTGTTACTTCTTTCATGGCAGAGGATACATTCCGTCAGTAGAATTGCCCTTTCCCTTCATTTCAAGTACGTCTAATCAGTAAGAAATTGCATTCTGTAAGTTTAGCCTACATTCATTGGCCAAGCGAAATAAAAGTAGTTACTGAACTTCTACGACAATGATATATGATTTTGAGGCAGTGTTGGATACCAATGAGAATCCGTTGAGGCTATGTGAATTGACCGAAAAAACCCTTCTTTGGTTCTACAAACAACGATACTTCCTTCTTTTCACGCGTCTTTACTTCGACCTTCATTCCTTTGTTTTATTTGGCGTTTCTTGGATCAGTGCACATCAAAACAATAAATATATTGAGTTAAAAAAACAAAGAACAACAGATAAACAAAGCACAAAGAATGGAAATAACGATGATGAGAGGGTGGTGATTCATATATCATTAAAACAAATGAAATTACAGACTTAAAAATTAGATTTGTAAAGAAACTAAAGAAATAGAAAATATAGCACGACCAAGACTAGACCATGCGACCCACGATTTCTCGGCGTGTGATCTACCAACTGAGCTAGATGACCTCTCATGTTAACTCTATTTCTCTAGTCGTCACATTAGCTCCCAATCATCCACCAGTGGACATCAAGATCCACTCTACCCCATGTGAGTTGTCCAAGGAAGGACTGCAATCCGGTCCGTCATGCTGTCCAAAGCCTATTGAAAGTTAGCAAGCAACATCAGCAAGATAAGCTTTCAAATGTCAGATTTGGCATTTCTATTTCTATCTTGTCGATAATAAATAAGATTGAGGGCATTTGGAGCATCACTCTCATTTGTCAGTTTCACCTCCTTTGTCAGTTTTACCTCCTTTGTCAGTTTCACCTCCTTTGTCAGTTTCACCTCCTTTGTCAGTTTCACCTCCTTTGTCAGTTTCACCTCCTTTGTCAGTTTCACCTCCTTTGTCAGTTTTACCTCCTTTGTCAGTCTTACCTCATTTGCAACATCTTGTTTTAGGTATGCCAATTAACGTTTGGTAGCTGGACATACAATGGGCTAGATGTTGATATCATTTATGATATACCACATGCAGATTTGAAGTTTTATCTGAAGAGCGCTGAGTTTATTCTGGTCAGTGCCATTGCTAAGCGGAAAGTCAACTTTTTCACGTAAGTTACAAATGTTTTGGGATCCATAATTTCGTGAATCAATGTAGTTTGTCTGTTTAGAAAGTGCTATAGAATAATTATTGAGACTTTCTGTTTCTAGTGGTATAAACATGACTCATCTCTGAACTCTCACGGTTCACTGTCACATTTATTTGCCTGTTCCAGGAAACTAATAGTAATAATAATAATATTTGTGATGATTATGCTAACAATTCTGATTACATTGTTCCGTAACTGACTAACAAGGATCAACCTTTGCAGCGCTTTTAAAGACTTTATTGTACATTCCAGCTGTTGAGAGAAGGTATAAATTCTAGGCATGAAAGTATATGGATTCAAACCCTTCGTCCTGTGGACCCTCACTTCCTTACAACATATAAGGTAGAAATGAGATTTTTTAAGTCTCAGTAGATCCAATCAAGAAGGGGACAATTCATCTCCAGAGGGTCATATTTTGTGATTGTGTATCATAGTAAAGGTAAGAAAAATTACAAAGTTCAAAATGTAAAAATCTCACTTTAACCTTTCCTTAAACCCACTGTAAATTGTTGCTCCATTGAAAAAGAAATGTCAAAGCAAGATTATTGAGGTGATCAATTGATTTACAATGTAAATATATTTTTTATCGAGAGACATAATCGTGGATGATGATCATTTTTCAATCTTGGCAAAGATACGAGTTTCAATGACTGATTGAAAACATATTTTTTGTCTTATCCACATTCCTGCATTACAAGAAATAGTTCAGTACAAATGGACTGGAACAAATTATTAGACGTCACAAAATCGTCTCCAGCTTTCCATATTTTGTGATATCAGTCAGTCACAGAACAAACAGAGTTAGAACGTACTAGCTACTCCTTCCTCAAGATAGTTTCAAACATTGCCTGGCCTCCCATTATCGTACCAGTTTCAAACGTTGCCTGAGCTTCCATTATCGTACCAGCTTCACATCTATTCTGTATTTAAGCAATGCTATCAATTCAAAACATTGCATTTAATTATCGGATGAAGTAAAGTATACCAAAACAAAGCTTTGGCAGCTGATCAGTTGCTAATCCTCTGTTTGTGTCTATGTACTCAGCAATTTAAAGGAAATGTGGGCAAAATTGTAGCAAAATTATACTGAAAATATTTAACAATATTAATGTTTAACAATTAAAATATACAACAAATTAAGGTGCCAGGACTTTCCAGCTGTACAACTTTGCAATAACACTAAATAGAAATTGAAATAGAATATTTCTTGGGCCTCAAGTGCACAACACAAGTTTCCATTAGATGCATCAAAGCAAGTAAGCAAGCAGGTTAATGAAAACATTAGATAAGCAAAGAGATCATCGAGCAAAGCAACCAACAGAAAAATGCCATCTAACATACAAGTAATTAATATATTTGCTCCAGTTTTCTAATTATTAACATACTCCTAGCTGATATTATTGAAGAATTAGAGAATACGTCACCACGTCACCAACGGGCAATCTTATGAACACAATACATTAATGAGAAAACGTCGACAAAAGTAAAGGAAAGAGAAAACAAAGACGATAATATTGCAGTAAACTGGACCAGTAGAAAGAAGAAAGAACCTAATGACAGCATGCAAAGAGACAGTAGAAACTTGGATAAAGAACTGAATAAAGGAGTATATCAGCGATACAGGTTACAGAGGTAAAAGCTAAGCAAAAGACCTGTGATAAAAATGTTTTACGTCAGGTCAATTTTACAACACGTTTTTCTAAACATAAATGTACTTAGGAGAAATTTGAAAGCAATATTCATCGCCATTATGATGAGTCAAACTGTGTTCAAGAAGAAATAAATCTTACATAAAACATGTTGGAAGACAATAACATTCACAAGGTACTTCTGCAGTTCAAATCCAGAGTGATACCACTATCGACGACTAGTTCTGCCTTGTTCAGAGAATCTACTAATTCAAAATCTATGGCGTAAGTCTTTGGTGTAGAACAATTACTTAAATTCGGCATTCTTTAAAATACTTCTCTACCTATAATAAGATGAACAATACAAGAAACAACATCACTGGGAAATTATAAATTAAGTATTGGTTCATAAAGGGGTGCCACAATGATTGATACTGCCTTGCACAGTTTTCCCCTCAAAATTTTAAACAGTAAGTGCATTCCATACTTGTTATTTAATAAATACAATTGCACATAAAGCATATGTTTAGTTTAATACTATGTATCTAATCCTGTATATTGCTGCAAAAAGCATTATGTACAAATGGCATCTGAAATGCAGCTTTAGATCAATTTAGGTCAATTTAACAAAATTCATTGTTATCTCAAAATTCGTAGCCATCTTTTATTTCATTATAAATAATTGTCAACGATTATGCCAAATTCATATGTATTCTCACGTGTCTGAAGTAGCATTATATTGTGCAATAACAAAAGCATATTAGTTCAGAATCACCAAGAGAACCCTGTTAAAAAGAAAAACATTCAGGAGAAGAGTTGTAAGCCGTGCCGCTTGATTTAGTGCAAATTGTTGCAAGTCTGCTTGCAAAGGCAGCATTTAAGTTTAACATTAATCATAATATTTCACGTTATCTACATTTATTGTAACATATCGAATAACCTATATTTATTGTCACGTTTCACTTAACCTGCATTTATTGTCACACTTCACTGCAACTACATTTTTTGTAACATTTTACTTAGCCTACATTTATTGTCACATCTCACTTAACCTACATTTACTGTCACATTTCACTTAACCTACATTTATTGTCACATCTCACTTAACCTACATTTATTGTGACATTTCACTTAACCTACATTTATAGTCACATCTCACTTAACCTACATTTACTGTCACATTTCACTTAACCTACATTTAGCCTACAATTCTAAAACTACATTTATTGTCACATTTCACTTAACCTACATTTATTGTCACATCTCACTTAACCTGCATTTATTGTCACATCTCACTTAACCTATATTTACTGTCACATTTCACTTAACCTACATTAATTGTCACATCTCACTTAACCTACATTTATTGTCACATTTCACTTAACCTACATTTATTGTCACATTTTGCTTAACCTGCATTTATTGTCACATTTCACTTAACCTACATTTATTGTAACATTTCACTTCACCTACATTCATTGTAACATTTCACTTCACCTACATTTTTTGTAATATTTCACTTAACCTACATTTATTGTCACATCTCACTTAATCTACATTTTTGTAATATTTCATAGAATTTGCAATTATAACAGCATTTCACTTAATATACATTTATCAAAACGTTTTACGTATCAAAAAAATTGCATAATGTATACCTATCGTGACATTTCACATTCTTTACATTTATCAAAACACTCCAGTTAATATACATTTCTCAAACCAGTTTCATTAAATTTTAAAATCTCGCAAAATTTCTCTTAACTCACATTTACAAAAACATCAAACTTAATTTTAAAATTACATTTAATTCTTATTTATCACAACAATGCACTTAGTTTACATTTCTAAAACATTTACCTATCAGAGTTTGTCTTATAACATTTCATTTTCTCTATAATTAATACAAAAGTTCACTTAAATTACATTTATAACACATTATAATTCATTTATATTTTTAAAATTACATTTCAAGTAATTTTTATTTATCACAAGAACGCACAGAATTCACGTAATTCTGTGTATTGTTGCAAAGCAATCTTTATCATATTGTACAGAATCTGCATTTATCTGAACACTTGCCTATCTTAAATAACATATCAATCTATTTACAAATATTCATCAAAATGTTTACCTAATTTACATTGTCATAAAATTTTACCTAATTTACATTGTCATAAAATTTTACCTAATTTACATTGTCATAAAATTTTACCTAATTTACATTGTCATAAAATTTTACCTAATTTACATTGTCATAAAATTTTACCTAATGTACATTGATCTAAACTTTGAAATCCATTCACATTTGCAAAGTAGTTGATTACAATTGATAATAACATTTCACTTTGAAGTAACCTTTCGTTTAAGTTGTATGCCTTGTATCTTTTAACTTATTGTAAACCAATGTTATAATACACCTCACATTCACCTATTTATAACAACCCACGACAATTTTCCTTGCTGTCACATCTTATTTAATTTCAATATATTGATAATTTATCTTATTTACTTTCATTGCAACGTCTTCCTGATTTACAGCTCTTTCCTTCAGCATTAACTTTCACCTTTAACAATTTACTGAAACAACAAGATCTAAATAAATGGTATTAACACTTTCTAATTTTACCTAACATCTCTTTCTGCTTCAGCTGCTGCGTTGAACCTTATCCAAATGTTCATTTCATTTTACATCTGAGAAGACAACCCGGATTTTTCCTCTTCAACGTAATCATACCATCTATGGTCATCACATGCTTTGCAATATTAACGACCGCAGCGCAGCACGAACAGGCGGCCGAGAGGCTGCTCGGCGCCGGCGGTCCCCTTCTGGCCTTCGGTCCGACCGCGAGCTGGGGGCCGAAGATGTGGCCCGCCGAGCGTTTTGTCGAGCTGGCCGGTCGGCTGACCGGGGCCGACGGCATCCTTCCCAAGGCACGGATCGTGCTGATCGGCGCGGCTGGCGATGAACGGAAGTGTGCCGGTCTGGTCGAGGCGCTGCCGGAGGACCGGCTGGTCAACCTCTTCGGCAAGACCGATCTCCTGACCGCCGCGGCGGTGCTCGAGCGCTGCCATCTCTTCGTGGGCAACGACTCCGGCCCGCTTTATCTCTCGGTCGCCGCAGGAATTCCCGGACTGGGCCTGATGGGCCCTTCCCCAGGCCTGTTCGGGCCAGCACAGCCGCCCTACCCCGCGCCCTGGGCCAAGCGCACCGCCCTGGTGCGCACAAGCATCCCCTTGACCGGGCTGGTCGGCAGCCCCGAATTCGATTACCGGACCACCGGCAACCTCATGGGCAGCCTGACGGTCGATGCCGCCGAGGCCGCGATCACCGAACTCTGGGACCGCTGCCGGCGGGAGTCGGGTCAAGAAGCAGTGCCCAGCGCCTGATAGGTCGCTTTCGGCCAACGACGGTGCAGCCACAGCCACTGTTCCGGGTGCTCCCGGATCCAGTCCTCCAGAATGCCATAGAACTGAGTCGTCAAGGCGGCAACGTCGGCGCTCCGGTCGCCGCTTCTCTCCGTCGCGAGGGGCGGGTAGCAGGTCACCCGAAAGCGGGCGCCACGGAGCCGTTCCACCCGTACCGGCACCAGCGGACAGTCGAAGCGCAGCGCCAACTGGGCCGGCGCAGCGGCGGTCATGGCGTCGTGACCGAAGAACGTGATCGGGATGCCGTCGTTCATCTTCTGATCGACAAGCATGGCCAGCGCGCCGCCGCGCCGCAGGACGCCAATGGCCTGCTTGGCACCCTCCGCGCCCTTGTTCACCAGGTCGCCTCCGGCTACACGCCTGATGCGGCGCAACAGCGGGCGGACCATGGGGTTATTGGGCTCGCGCACCACTCCGGTGAGCTCCAGCCCGATCCGCGCCGCCATTACCGGCAAAATTTCCCAATTGCCCAGGTGGCCCGAGGCCAGGATTCCCGCCTTGCCGTCGCGGCCGAGCGCGCGAATATGCTCGGCAGCGACCACCTCGACGCGGCCGGAGTCCGGTGCCGTGATCCGGTCGAGATGAGCGTACTCGGCGGCGACCCGGCCGAGATTGTCCCACATGGCTATGGCGATCTCGCGGCGGCGCGCCTCGGACAGCTTGGGAAAGGCAATCCGCAGGCTGGCCAAGGCGCGGCCATGGACCTTCAGCCGGGGGCCGACGGAGCGGGTAAGAAAGCCGCCAAGATCCGATGCCCAGTCGACCGGCAGCAAGCCGAGCGCAAAAATCCCCAGACGGAAGAAGGCGAGCTCGGCCGGCCAATAGAGCAGGCGCTCCAGGACCCGAGACCGACGGCGTTTACCCATGGGCTGTGTGGCGACCGTCGGCCGGCGTCCCCACCCGCCGCTTACCAGCCATTCACGCGATCCCAGGTCTCCACCGCCCGCCCGTCCGCGACCACTTGATAGCTGTCGTGGGCGGCCGCGGTCATGCAGGCATGGTTCGGCAGGATGCGCACCTTGGCCCCGATCGGCAGGCGCTCGTACAGCGCGGGGTCGTCGACCGGCACCACGCCATGCTCCTGATGTACGTCACGCACGTAGAGCCCTGGGTAATGGGCCAGGGACAGCGGGTCGCAGACCTCACCGAAGCCCACGTCGGGGCGGAACTCGTTGGCGCTCAAGTCCTTGGAGAGCGCCAGACCGCCGGCGTCGAGCAGCAGCTGACCCACATGACGATTGTGCCCAATTACACTGGCCAGCACCGAAAGCGCGATATCGCCGCGCCCGCAGGAGCCCAGCGCCCACTGGTCTAGATCGAAGAACACGTAGACCCCCGGCCGCATCTCGGTCACGCCCTCGAATGACCTGGCATGCACGGCCGTCGGTGTGGAGCCGGCGCTCACGGTGGGGCAGTCGTGACCCGCCGCCCGCAGACGCGCGGCGGCCTCGACCACGCTGGCGCGCTCGTCCTCGGCCACGTCGCGGACCTGATCCAAAGTCTCGGCGTGATAGGAATGCCCGGCATGGGTCAGGACCCCGGCGAGCCGCACCTGAGACGCCGCGCCCAGGGCCGAGGCGATCTCCAGCAGGCCCGGGTCGGCGGGCAAGACGCCGGCGCGCGCACCGCCACTGTCGATTTCGATCATCACACTCAAGGGGGACGCCGCCTCGCCGGCCCTTTGGGCGACCGCCCGGGCGGCCTCGAGACCGTCCACCAGAACCTTGAAATCGGCGCCGCGGGCCCGCAAGGCCAGGACCTGGTCCAACTTGGCCGGCACGATCCCCACCGCGTAGGTTATGTCGTTGAAGCCCCGTTCGAAAAAGTAGCCCGCCTCGCGCAGGGTCGAAACCGTGATCGGTCCCGTTCGGCCGCCGTGGCAGGCAGCAGCGATCCGGGCCGATTTCGCGGTCTTGACATGGGGCCGTAGCTGAACGCCGTGTCGGTCCATCCGCTGGCGCATGGCATCTAGATTGCCGCTAAGGATTTGCTGGTCGACCAGCAAGGATGGGGTCGGCAGGTCCTCGATCCGCATCGTTTGGTGCCTCGTGGAAAGGGGTGCGGCAATCTAAGCCGACGCGCGCCCCTTGAGAAGCCTGTTGAAACAGCGCCAATGCAAGAACTGGCGGCAGCGTGACGGTCGTCGCTTGATTGCCGGTCCAAGCGCGCAAATGAAGGGCCCAATCGAGGGATTGAAATTCACCACCAGCCGGTCAAGCTGCTGGAGGCCCGCCCCTTTCTCCAGCTACGGTCATGTCGCCCACCCTCGCCGTCACCCTATCACCCCCTTGGCTGCTGGCCCGCTTCGATGGCCCGCGAAAGATGCTCAGCTGGTCGCTCAATCGTCCCGGATACCAGACCGCCGAGACCGTGGCCTGGCTGCAGGTCGACAACAGCGACCTCCCGCCGGATCTCGATTCGGCGGCTTATCTCCGGGCGCGCCTGGCGGCCGACGGCCACGGCGAGGCAATCGGACTGCTGACGTCTCGCGATGTGGGCCAGCACAAACGGGCCACGGTGTCACGCGAGGACGTCCGGGCCGACTGCCTGGTCACGCTTGGCCTCAGCAACGCGGAACGCGTCGGCCAGCGCCGGACGTCGCCGGGCGGTGCGGCCGCCGGAACGGTCAATATGCTGTGCCATGTCTCCGCGCCCTTGAGCGATACGGCCCTTCTGGAAGCCCTTTCGGTTGCCAGCCAGGCGCGGACCACCGCAATCCTGGAGCAGGGCTACCAGCCAGACCCGGAAGTCGGTCCGATTACGGGGACCGGGACCGACTGCATCGTCATCGCCTGTCCGCCCGGCAACCCGGGCGCAGCCTTCGCCGGCCTGCACACCGCCGCCGGAGAAACCATCGGCGCCGCAGTCCTCCAGGCGACCAACGAGGCCATGGCCCTGTGGCTCCGGGAAAAGGGCCTCAACTCGGAGCCTTAGCGCAGTCCAAGAGCTCGCCGAGCTGGCCGATCCGCTTGGTGACCGTGTTGGCCTTGCGCCGGACCGCCGAGCTGGGCTGCGACGCCGAGCGCTTGCGCGGGTTGGGCAGGATGGCGGCGATGAGCGTCGCCTGGCGTCGGCTCAGCTTGGCGGCCGAAGTGCCAAAATAGTGTCGCGCCGCCGCCTCCACACCGTAAACACCCGATCCCAGCTCGGCGATGTTGAGATAGACCTCCAGGATCCGCCGCTTCGGCCAAAGCGCCTCGAGAAACAGCGCCAGATAGGCCTCCATGGCCTTTCGCAGGTAGCTGCGGGAGGGCCAGAGGAACAGGTTCTTGGCGGTCTGCATGGTAATCGTGCTGGCCCCGCGCAGCCGCTTGCCCTTGCCGTAATCCTCCAGCACCGTTCCGACCGCCTCCCAATCGATGCCGTGATGCTGGCAGAACAAGTTGTCCTCCGCCGCGATCACCGCCGGCCCCATGTGCCGGGAGATCTCCTCAAGGCTGCGCCAGTCTTTCTGCAGCCCCTCGCCCTCGAAGAGGCGAATAAGCATCAGCGGCGTGCCCGGCGGCGGCACGACACGGTAGATCAGGATCAGCACCAAGGGGAGGCCGATGAACAGTCCGAAAACCCCATAAACCGTGCGCCGAATCCAGCGCCGGGACCAGAGGCGCCGGATCGCGGAACGCTTCGCTGCCTTGCCCCCCATTGTCCGTCGCTCCGCTCCCGCCTCCGGCCCCGTTCGAGCCTGCATAGAGAGCAGGTGGCGCCTTGTCGAGGCTCAAGCTGCCGGCCTTGCCGATGGCGCCGCGCGCACCACCGCGCGCGCCTCGCGGGTCGAGATCCTGAAGAGGAGCGTGTAGAGAGCCGGCACGAAACCAAGCGTGATCAAGGTGGCCACCACAAGCCCGAAGGCGATCACGCTCGCCATGCCGTAGAACAGGGCACCGCCGAAGAGGATCAAGGGAATCAGGCCCAACACGGTCGTGAGCGTGGTCATGAGAATCGGGCGCAGCCGCGCCAGGCAGGCGGTCGCCACCGCGTCGAGCGGCTCGCGTCCCCCCTTCTCCTCGATCTCGATGCGGTCGATCAACACGATGCCGTTGTTGATCAAAATGCCCGCGAGGCTGAAGAAACCCAAGAGAACCATGAAACCGTAAGGCGCGTTCATGACCAGCAGCCCCGCGACACCGCCGATCACGATCAAGGGTATCGTGGCCAGAACGATACCGCCCTTGCGGAACGAGTTGAACTGTCCCACCAGCAGCACGATGATCCCAGACAAGGAGATCGGCAGGAGGCCGAAGAGCTTCTCGTTGGCGTCCTCCTGGTCCTCGATCTCGCCGCCGATCTCAAAGCGGTAGCCGGCCGGCAGGTCGAGCTCGTCCAGCGTCGGCAGGATCGCCTCGAGAAGCTTGGGTGCGGGCAGGCTCGGGCTGCGGGCCTCCACCGTCAGCGTGCGCTGTTGATCGCGGCGCTTGACCCGTCCGAAGCGCCAATCGGCTTCGACACGTGCAACCTGGTCCAGGGCGACGAACTTGTCCGTTTCCGAAGCGTGAACCTGGACCCGCTGCAGGCCGGAGAGCGAAAAGCGTAGGCTGTCCTCGCCGCGAAACACGATCGGGATCGTCTTGTCGCCCTCGCGGTACTCGCTGATCGTGGTTCCCGAGAAGGTCGCCTCGAGCGCGCTTGCCACGTCGCCCGAAGTGACACCCGCCCGCCGGGCGCGGGTCTGGTCGACGTCGACGATCAGCTTGAGAATCTTGTTCTCCCAGTCCTGCTTGATGCCCACGACAGTCGGTATCTGGTGAAACGCAGCCATGAGTTGCTCGCCGCTATCGGCCAGCAGGTCTCCGTCGGGGCCGATCAGCCGAATTGCGACGACACCGGGCTCGGTTCCGCCGAACCACATGCGCTTGGCATCCGCCCGGGCACTGGGCAGATTGATGTCGAGAAATCCGTTGATCCGATCGATGAGCGGTCCGACGTCGTCGACGGAGCGGGTGTTGACCAGGGCAAAGGCGCGATGGGGATCGGGATCCACCGGCGAGAGCGCCAAGAAGAAACGCGGCCCGCCGTAGCCGACGTAGGCCACGTGGCTGGTGATCTCCGGATTTGCCTCTTGATCCGCCAGCCAGGCCGTCAGCTTGCGAAGCTCAGCCTGGGTCTCGCGCACATCCGTGCCTGCCTCGAAGTCGAGGTAGACGAGAAATTGGTTGCGGTCGCCCAGTGGAAAGAACTCGGTCTTGATCATCCCGAGCAGCTGCACGGAAAGGACGAGCAACCCGACCAGCGCGCCGATGGCCAAAAGCCGCCATCTCAGGAATAGCCCGAGCACCCAACGATAGATCCGATAGATCACGCTATCGTAGGCCGGACCCGACGGTAGCGCCGCGCCTTGAATGGGTGATTTCATGAACCAGGCGCACATGGCCGGCGTTACGGTCATGGAGAGGAACCACGAGCCGAGCAGAAGGATTGCAACCACCTGTGCCAGCGAGCGGACGTACTCGCCGCTAGTGCCTTCGACCAGCAGCATGGGCAAAAACGCGAAGATTGTGGTCAGCGACGAAGTCAGGAGAGGGACGGCCAGGGTGCTGCCGGCCTCGACGGCGGCGCTGAGCCGATCGATACCTCGGCCCAACCGCACCCGGATGTCCTCCGCCACGACGATGCCGTTGTCGACCAGCAGGCCCAGGGCGATGATGGTCGCCGCTATGGACATGCGCTGCAGCTCGACGCCGTAGAAGCGCATCACGATTATGCCCAGGAGCATGGTCAAGGGCACGAAGAACCCGACAATCAGACCAGTGCGAAGCCCCAGGAAAACCATCACCACCGCCAGCACGATGGCGAGCGTCTGATAGACGTTCGAGACCGCGCTATCCACGGCGGCCGCGATCAGCTCGGGTTGAAAGGTCGCATAGTCCAGGACAAAGCCGATCGGCAGCTCTTGCTCGATCTCGTCCAGGAGCGCCGTCAGGCGGTCGCCGAACTCGACGTTGTTGGTGCCTTCGACTGTGGAAACCGACAGAATGATGGCCGGCTGGTCGTTGTAAAAGGACGGAAAGCTGGGCGGGTCGACCAGAGACCGTCGAATGCTCAGAACCTCATCCAGCCGCAGGACCCTGTCCGTGTCGGGAATGCTGAACACCACCTTGCGGATCTCATCGACGGACTCGAAGTTGCCGGACGGTTCCAGAAGCACGGTGCGTCCGTCGGCAACGATCTCTCCGCCGGGCTTGATGATGTTTTGCTCCGCAAGCGCGCCGAAGACCTGCTGCGGCGAAACGCCGAGCTGTGCCAGCCTCGCCAAGGTCGTTTCGAGATAGATCCGCTCTTCCTGCTCGCCGAGGATCTCGACTTTCCGGATGCCATCCAAAGTGTAGAGGCGGTCCCTGATATCGCGCCCCACATCACGCATTTCCGCCAGCGAAAAGCCGTCGCTCCACAGGGCTACGGTGGCAATCGCGGTCAGGCCCTCTTCATCGCTGACGAAGGGCCCGCTGGTCCCCTCCGGCAACTCGGATTTGACGTCATCGGCTTTGTTGCGGATATCCTGAAACACCGCGTCCAAATCCTTGACTCGGTCGTGGATCGTCAGCTCCAGCTTCACGGACCCGGTCTTCGAGGTCGATACGATCTCATCGATTTCCGCGATCTCCCGCATCGCGGCCTCGATCGGCTCCGTGATCAGATCCTCCACCCGCTCGGGCGACATGCCCGGAAAGGAGGCGGTGACGCTGGCGCTGCGGATCGTAATCGCCGGATCTTCAGCGCTGGGATAGGACAGGTAGGTGGTCAGCCCGACGCCGAGAATGATCAGAACGCCAGCGATGGTGATGCGCGAGCGGTCGAGAGCGAGCTTGGTGATACTCATCGGGCTATCTTCTCCGGGCGCCGTGCAAGAGGGATGGCGCTACTCACCCAGCAACGTCACGGACTGGCCATCGCGCAAGAAACTGACACCCGCGGCGGCCACGATATCGCCCGCTACCAGGCCCTCGGTAATGCCGATCAGATTGCCGCTGATCGTATTCCCGCCTTCCACCGGCGTCCTGCGGACCACACCCGCTGCTCGGTCGAACTTGAAGACATAGCCGCGGGCCTGATCATCGCCCGGGGCGATCGCGACCAGCGGCACCAGGAAGCCCTGGGACGCACCGTCACCGGACAAGACGACACTCGCCTCGACCGCCATACCGGGCAAAAGACCGCCCGGCCCCTCCAGAATCGCCGCGGTGACCGGAACAGCATTGGCCGCGCCCGCCGAGGAGCCGATTTCGGTGATCCGGCCGCTGCAGCCGCAGCCCTGGACCGTGGGCGCCTCGATGGTGACCGGCGCGCCGATCGACAGGCGCCCAATGACCGAATCCGAGATCGACAGGTCGACCTCGTAGGCACCTTCGGTGTCGAGCTGAAGGATGGTCTGGCCCTTGGAGACCTCGGTGAAGGGCTCGGCATTGCGCAAAGCGACCACGCCGTCGAAGGGCGCCATGAGCTTGGTGCTGGCAAGGTCCCGTTCGGCCAGCCCCAGCCTGGAGCGAGCGAGATTGAGCTTCCCCTCGTCCGCCTCCGAACCGGAGATGGCTTGGTCGAGTGCTGCCTTGGCCACCCAGCCGCGATCGAACAGTTGGCGCTTGCGCTCGAGCTCGAGACGGGCATTGTCGAATTCTGCGCGGGCGGAGGCGAGCTCCGAGCGTGCCGCGTTGACATCCAGCGTGAAGGGTGCCGGATCAAGCGTCGCCAACACCTGCCCCTCGGTCACCCGGTCGCCTTTGTTGACTTCGATGCTCTGAACCGTACCCGAGACCGCGAAGCTGAGGGTGGAGGTGTTGGAAGCGGTGATGGTGCCGCATTAAAGAATAAGTGAATTCAAAATGAAAAAAAAAATTAAATAAACAATCATAGCAAAAAAACACCCAACATTTCATTATTTTTAAATTTCTTTGGACTAGAAACTCCTGTATACCAATCCTGCTGTCCCATGTACTACGCCAGGTGACAACAGCGGGGAAAGTTTTTTGTAAAGAGATCACCAATAAAGGCATTGAGTTTAAAAAAATTATTAAATACACAGATTAAACACTCCTGTATATCGAATCCTGTTGTCCCATGTACCATACCAGGAGAAAACAGCGGGGAATGTTATTGTACTGTGAAGATTAGCAATAAAGGCATTGAGCTTTAAAAAAGTTATTCTCACCAACGAGGATAAAACTTATCCACGCCTGTTGGATCCCAATTGGCTGCTACAGTTGTCATTTTCCGTTGACCTCTACATGAATAAATTGAGTTTGAAACTTCAGAAAATGATGGCTTATCTGCTGTCTAGACAGGATCATCAAAAGATTTAGAAAAGATTTAGAAATATATTTTAAGGGAAACCTTTCTCATTTTCAACATTCATCAGTCTGTTATATATTATCGGACTTGAATCGCAGGCAAGCCTAAAAAGCTATTTGTGACTCACAGGAACAGTGTTGAGATGTTTTCACAACTTGACAGAACCAAGAGTAACATCTTTTATTCCAGAATCCAAATGCAACCTTGATGAAACGCCAGTGGAACTTCAATTGGAGCTAGAATATTTTCCAGAAGTAAGGAGAATAAAAGCACATTTAAAAGTTGAAAGTGTTTGCCTAGCCAAATCAAGTTATAGTTTCATTAGCTCACGAAAAAGAGATGCAAATATTAAGTCTCCATTAAAGCAAAAATGCTTTCTCTAGAATTGCCAAGTATTTTAGGAATTTCAAAATGATTTCCCCTTCAAAGCCATTATTATCTTTGTCAAATACTAGTTAAAATGACGCTGATCACCAGTAAATCCACATCTGCATTCCTCCTCAGGACTTCGTTAATTGATTTGCTAGTGAACGCAACTGTCATTTTTTGAAACGTCCATACTGACAACATGAATTTGTATATGCTATCAAAGTTTAGCTCAGACATACTTTCAAATGTTCTTTGTTTGCCATTGAATGGTCAAGCTATCAGGTTTTCTAATCAACATTTCAAAAGGTGCTGCTATTTTAAGTTGCAAATAAGGATATAGCAGTGGCCCCTGATGGGTGCTGGATAAAAATCTTCAGCTTGCTTCTTGACTTACAAACTCATTATTCACATATATATTTTTTCATTAAAAAGTAAAACTGTTTCGATACTAACAGTAGTACTTGTACATTCGTTACAGCTAAAAGTATCATGTAGTGCACATATTCGTTAAAGAAAGGTGGCGCGACACACTTGTTTTGACCGTTCTCATTTGTAACCAAAATACAATTATTGTTACTGATTAACTTCAAGTGGCGTATATTGAAAATGTTGGTTTTAAAGAACTTCTTCGCGAAAGGATTAGTTCTTTACTTCAGTGCCTGGCTAAGACGTTGAGCAATCAGTAATCTGTACATAAGCTATAAAGTTAGCTATAAAATAAGCATAAGCTATAAACGTTTCTTCTTCATTGTTATCTTTAAAGCTCTTTCTGACAAGGATACATTCTGATCTTTTGAGTTATAAATATTTCCCGTTGCCTTGATGCTAATTTGCATTTTAATTCAAATCTGAAAAAATGTAGTGGAAAAAAGTTATTGATCTCTTACATGACGAGTTTGATTTCTGTTGTGTTTATATTATCCACTGGGTTGTTATTTCAAGTATTGTTGATCATGGTTGTTATTGTGGTTGATTATATAGTATAACTTTTTATTGTTGTTATGGTTAAAGATTGTTAATGTTATGGTTGAATCCATCAACCGCTTGCGTCACATTGCTGTCGGTAGTAAGTCAAGAAAGGTAGATAAAATGATACTTTAAAAAAAAAAGTGAAAGGTTCGTTTTTATTATTGTATCCTTTTTCCTATTCTCTTTTTTCGTTTCCTTTCCTCGGCAGCTTCATATTCATTACTCTTCTTCTAACGTACTCGTCCTCCCTCCTCATCATATGCCCAAGGCTTTCTGCATAGCCTTGGTGAGACATGATTGGTGGAAAAATACGGACGTCAAGGAAAAAACTAAAAATTTTTAGCGCGGATAACCTTAACGAAAACAGCTAATCTAAATACAAACTCCTTTTTGCTTACAAAGAAAAGGCTTACGCAAAGCTATATGTACAGCCTCCAAACAGACAGATGTAGTTTCGAACTCCCCAGTATTTTTAAACTGTTCGTCACTGTACTCGAACAGACAATGTTCATTCTACAATAAATGTTCCAAAATTGCGGACTTTGCTCCCCGATCCACACGAGCCTTCTGCAATACAGTGTATCTTCTTTGGTACGTGCTGATGGATCCCTTCTTCCAATCTTTTAGTCGTACGGCCTACGTACCGTGCTCCGCAACGGCATTCATACTCATAAACGACATTACCGGTACTAGTTTGATTGGTAGGCAGTACGTCATTTTGACCAGAAGGGAGGATCGGCTTCGTTATAAAACAACTGTTGGCTCACTAGAAGCATAACATTCCTTAATTTCTCATCTAATTCTTTTTTCAAAAATCTCCGACAATCTTCCTCGCCATGGCAGCCTTAAATAAATGGGACAGCATCTCGGTCCATAAGTAGGGACAGTATCCACGCTTACAACACGTATTATAGAGTTCAGCACTGTTTCAGGGTAGACGTTTCCCAAGAAGATCGATTTTATGATACACGTACTCAGGGGAACATATTTGCTTTACTCTGTTGATCAGGCATTTGACTAGAGCCACATTGCGTTTCTTCTCTTTGTAAACAAAAGGATTTTATATTTAGATTAACTGCTTTTCGTTAAGGTTATCCGCTAAAACTTTTTACTTGTTTTCCGTGACGTCCGTATTTTTCCGCCAATCATGTCTCACCTATTGCAGATTTCGATCCTTTCAATGTGTACAAAGTCTGTTGTAACAATGTATTATGTACCGATGTATTTAGTCCTGAAGAGAATCGGTAAAAAGTTTCACTAACAGTATGAGTGTTCTTTTTCGTAGTATTTTCAAATTTTGAAATCTGCGTCAGCAATGGATGCGTTTAGCAAATCAACTTCCAACAATAAAATCATCCCTATGCTTTTCTCGCTATGACAATAACATTGTTGAAGACTTTGTTTAAACAGTGAAAATGTTTTAGCGACCAGCAAAGTAAGTGACGTTTACAAAGTGTAAATTGGAATTTTAAGTGATAAATTTCACAAAGAGTACCGGTGTTAAAAAGAGAAACAGATCGTAGATAATAATAAAATACAATTATAGTAGATCTGAACAATTATCGCCGGATTTGTCACGTCAGTATAAATGGAAATTAACGTGTTAAGATTAAGACTAAGGAAATTATTGTTCGGCAAATCAGCGCACAGAGCAACACAAATAAAAAGTGCCATAGGGACAAGGTAAAGAAAGTAGCTGCTTTGTTTCTTTTTGCAGTTGTTTTACCAGATTTGTGAGCTTGCATCAAAGTATGCCCTGGCTGGTAGTTCAGTAAGCCAGTTTTGATAAAAGAGCTTTATCTCAACTCAATGACAACTATTGAAATCTTCTAACTGAGTTCAAATGTCGTACACCTTCTAATATTTGGACAGATAATGTCTGTCCATAAAAAGCCCCTTATACCGGTGTTGCTCGAAATTCTTGCCCTTGAGCCATTCGCCGCGAAATTGGAACACGCATATCAAGAAGATGTGAGGACAAAAGGCAAAAATTTCGCGCTGCGCCAGGGTGCTTTTCCCATGCCACAATAATTAAAAACGGCAGAATTAATTGCAATCCTCTCTACCAATAATTTCAACAAAGGAACGTCCAAGGTTGGTCACTTGTACCGATCACAAAATTTACCTCTTCCAACTACTGTATATGCGTTGTCGTCATAAATCCGATATAAAATCTATCTGATCCGCAGAGTATTCTGATCGCAATATTATGCTACTTGAGTGTCAGTTTGATAATTGTCTCCCTATGATTTGGCACTACGTGGTTCTTTTAATCAAGGAGAGAAGTTATTGCCATGCGCTTGGCTGCTTTTCACATCAATTGTAGTAGAATCTTGAAAACGAAAATGGAGGATATATGTTATTTGTGTTAAGATGTGTTAGGAGAAAAATAGACAACTAAAAAAAAGTATTACGCACTTTATTGGGATTTTGCACTTCATGGCATCACGACTGACCTAAAAATAGCATCGTTATCTTGTTTCCCTAAACAACGATGAACACTTTCTGATATTCTGTTTACACATGATGACGGGAGGAGGGGGGGGGATAAATTCTGGTGCGGCTTCCATTCTGTATATTGTTCTTTTTACCTCGGTAAACTTGTGGTGATATTACGAATCTTGTCGTTTACTTATCATGGTCTGTAACCAAGGTCCTCGCTCAACAATGTGTATGAAATCTTGTTGAAAATTTAACTTTGAAAGCAAAAGCAAGTTTTTAAATTACGTTACAAAGATTAAATATGTCCATGTAAACAGTTTTGGACATCTTCACGATCAGTGTTAGCGAAGAGATAAAATTGATGTCAACAATTTGCAAACAATGTGTAGAATTCCACAACTTCACCCCACTTCCTTGTAGTTTACATAGTTTACATGTAGTTTAGATATCTAAATGCCCTGACAGGTTTTCAGGGTTTTCTGAATGTGGCGAATTTACCGCCTGCATATTATCAAAGATCATATGCCTTGCAGCAAAGGAAAGTAACACCATAGGTGTGGTATCTGGTAGTGGCATCTACATTTGACAGAGTGCAACATCGCAGTCTTTTAAGACTTTCCAGTGACAACCACTTTTAATAAACTTAGTTTTACGAGGGAGAGTCTCTCACAGAACACTTTTTCTTGATGGAGATTCACTTCTCTTAATGTACTGACCTCGTCATATATCAGGATATTTTTAGTAGGAGGCAGAGAGGGAAGAAGAATCCCTCCTATCATGTTTAAAGATTAGCCTTGTTCAAGCAACTTTCAAGAAACTTCTACTTATAAATTTCTTCAGCTTCTCATAATGATCGCACCAGAGATTTCTTTGTGCATCCATCAAGAAGTCCCTTTAATATTAAAGGTGGAGAAAAAAGTGAGGTTTGCCGCTTTTGGGATAAATGCGAATAAGGTGGATGAAAGCAAACTCCTTTGCCAGTTTTTGTTATGTTTTCGTGGAAATGATAATAATTAAAGAAAAGTAAATATACGATCTAGCACATGTGACATCATTTAAAATTCTTTACAGTGAAAGAGAAATGGAATATCGTCAGAAATTTACACAACCCGTTTAATGATAATTGCAAACGTTAATTTGCAAACTGAGTTGACATAGAAGCTAATTAATGTCTTTTAATCATGACAGCAATCGATCGAGCAAATATGATATCATGTTAGTCTTGATTTCTTTTTCTCAAGTATTTCTGTAAAAAATAAACATAATTGGCTCTTTTGTAGATTTACAAATACAACAAGTGCATCTAGACAGTGTTTTATGCATTAACGGAAATATATTTTGCAAATAACAGTCATCTTAGTTGTACTTGTTAGCTTTACTTTAAATCTACAGCCAGGGATCATTTATGAATTGAATGACCCAGTGACTTACTATCGAAATAATAAGTCACTGGAATGACCTTTGAGCACATACTTCACTTCATCAGATATTAACGATAGGTTATGAGCCCATAATAGTTTTCGCTGACCATTGAGATATCAGAGTGCAGCAGATAACCTACAACTGCTTTGTAAAGTTTTATAAAAGTGCTAGCCTGTATACAATAACATAGGCTTCCAACTTCTTAGATAAAACTGGGTTCATTTCTTTCTAAGACTTTTCTGAAGCAAGGTTTAAACAGCTTCGAAGAGGCTTGGAAAGTATGCAAAAGTATGTGTTCCATGTAAATCATATCAGCTCCTACCCCCATCCCATCCATGTGGCCCTCACAGCCTCTGTCTGCTTATCTAACGTCATGAAATCAAAACCTCAGGGGAAAGCAAAAAAATGACTGCGATTAAATATAGTTATCTTTGAGCATATCTATTTATCAAGATTGCTCCTCTGCCTTGACGAGATTCTTGTAGGCGTACGGAATCAGCACCTGCAAACGAGTTCTGAACCAGACGTGGACAGAAATATGCTGCAAAGTGAGAAAAAACAGTTCTTTTGTTGGACAGGGACTTGTTAACGTGCCGATGCAATACCGGTAAACAAGCACCTTTCATTAAAAACCGATAATCCCTACCAGCATTTTCTTAACCTGCTGCGTGTGTCAAGTACTAAATAGCATGCTTTTGCTTAAAAACCATCGATCAGAGCTTTTTTAGATGGCCAGACTAAATGCCAGCAACACAAGAATGAAAGCGAGGTTATTAAAAATGTGACAGGATCGAGTGAGAATCGATGAAGATGAAGACGACATAAGCTTGCAAGTGCATTTGTTCTGAATGTTTTGTATTAACCAAAAAAGCATATCATTAATAAGTTTGTTTGGTATGGCCAATAAATTATAAAATGATCGAATGTGAGTGTGACTGATCTACAGTATTCACAGTTAAGGACTACAAGGCCTGCATATTTCGTAAATGGAACCAAAGTTTGAATGTCCTATTCTCGTCAACCGATGCCTCGCTCGGATTTTGAAGGTTTATTTTTGAAGTTGAGATAAATGAGCAACCTTCAGTTCTTTACGTTTGTCTCTTGACCGTCTGTCAGCTTGCGCTCTCATTAATAATTAAAGCAAAGATTATCAGAACCTTCTTTGAGAAAATCAACCTGACAGAGAGAAATTAGTGCGCCAAAAGGTAAATAGTCCTTAATGAATATAGTTCATACCAAGTGCAAACCGCATAAGAAAACTCATGGTCATCCTTATTTCTCCAGTCTGATAAATTTGAACTGGTGATGCTTGCCATATTTTATTAATTTGCGATTAAGTAAATATGCTGTGATGATTTCCTAGTTTATACACAGTCGAGTATTTTACGGCCTTGTAAATGATCTGCTGAGTTCAAAGCCACAAGCATCAACTTCATATCTTGATGTTGTAAATAAAAGGCAGTTTACAATGAAAATGTGTAGGTTTTCAATAATATCGACAGGTTTGCAAAACAGTATTATTGATCATCGTTTATCTGCTCGCAATTTATCCTGGTTAGGATTAGATTATCACTTGTTTTCCTATGATATTAAATTCTCAAGATTTACTTTTAAGCAACCATTAAACAAGAGTTCTTCTCGACAAACTTGTGCTTTCCCAGCAATTTTTTCATTGTGTGTTAAAATGATACCCCGTTTGAAACAAAAACATAGTATTTATAGTCGAGAATGTTTAGGAAAATTGCTGTATCTCAACCATACTTGAATTTTAGTTCGATAAGAGAAAAAGACAAGGATAATATGTAAATAATTTGCTGAGCAACCTGAAGATAAAGAAATAAGCAATCTATTCTTTCGATAGTGTTTATACCTTTCTGGTGGGTATGGGTGTGGTTCTGTCTCGAAAAGTGGAGAATAGGGGTAGGGTGGTAGGGAGCATATAGGCTTATGTCATGAGATAAATTATGATATTGGTGTATTCATCATCCAACTAGATCGACTAGGATTAGTATGTTATAGCCCAAAATACAAAGATAAAAGAAATTGTTGAAGGATTCAACAGTGTGCAACTTCAAGTGGGGGGCGGATGTAAGGGGAATTTAGGGGAAAGAGCAATGTTAGGTCAGCGTCTTAATGATAGTTTAGGCGGCAGTTTCCCCCATGATCTACTCATATGCCCATGAATATAATCACATCATTACTACTAACTTAAATATCGTATTGCCTTGGAGCATGTTTATTGGCCAAAATGTTTCAAGTGCTTTTATACCTTTTCATAATGTTATCATCCCATGGAGTTGGTTATGTTTTTACTTCGCAAATATGCAAACTATCTACTTTTATGAAAGTAATAATGGCCTTTGATAATAATGGCCCCTTTTTTCTGCACAAACATGACGAAGGCCAAGATGAGCGGCCTTTCCCTACTTATTTTTTGCATATTAAAATTAAGAAACTAGTGTGTATTTTCAGGGTGTTTTTCATAAACCTAAACAGTTATTAGTCTATTTTCTACATTTCTTTTCTGTATTGAATATAGAATAATACTTTACTAAACGCAATTATTGTTTGAATGATACTCCTAGGTATCCTCATTGATTATCAAAGGAGCGACTTACAGAAGAATGCTCAACAGTAGCGAAATATGGGCTAGTTTGGCCATTCACAGTTATCCCCATGTCCTGGAAAGAACTTGCAGTCGGCAATGATGGCACTTTTCATATTTCACTCGTGTTCATTATAAAACGTACTCAAAATGGTTGGTTGGTTCAAAGTCAAGGGAATCATAACATCAGGGATTTTGATAACAATACACTTTACACGCCATTGATACAGAAAATCGATCAAAGATCGAGCTAGATGCTTATCTGTGACAAACAGGGAGTGTTTAACAAATGAAATCATGATCATCATGATCATCATCATGATCATCATGATCATCATCATGATCATCATGATCATCATCATGATCATCATTATCATCATCATCATCATCATGATAATCAAGATCATCATCATTATCATGATCATCATTATCATCATCATCATCATCATCATGATGCAGTAGCAGCAGCAGCAGCACCATCGTCGTCGCCGCCGTTGTCACTGGGCATCTAGCATGACTTTGATACACAAGAGCAGGAAAAGCAGCGAGCCCTAGGGTACGAAGCTGATGTTGCAAGTGCCTTTCTGCACACCAGAATTGCCCATAACACACTCAATTCAAGATCCCGAATCCTATGCTAATCAATTTTAAACAAGAGAAGGTGAAACGACCTCCGCTAGTTCATCACACTACTCTCCAAACCAGTTTCAGGGAATAGGCGTCTTCTGTGCGAGAGATATGTACAAGAAGGCATTCGCCTTGTTATTATGTGGTAATGCATACAGAAATAAATCGACACTAACGTCATATCAGTCCTACAATTTTACTCTGATGACATTATACAAAGGCAAATTAGTGATTGATTAACGATTCTTACCGCAAGAAGTATTTATGGTATCCCGCAAGTCGGCATACTTCCAATTTCGAAGATCGTGCTTTTGGTTTTGGTCTTGCTTAATACCTCTGCATGCGAAAGAGAAATCAAAATTAGAAGATCTAGTTTTCACTTAAAACTGAACCGTTACAAATTAAAGTCATAAATAGGTCAAGTAATACTCAGCATATGCTCAATTATAATTCGTGATATATTTGTATGACCTTTGAACCCTAACATGCATTACGTTTCCACTTAACACCCACTCTCCGGTCATAAACTTCCATCGTTCCGTAATTTTAGATGATAACGATAATAAATTCCCTGTTTAGCCACTCCATTCTGTACTTCAGGTTTAAAGTACAAGTAACATACCCTTGAAGCAGCTCGTTGCAAGCACAAATCTTTCTCAAATTATAACTATACGTCGATGATCAGCTACGATTTATACGTTGATAATAATAAGGTCTACATTTTCGTCACAAAACGTCATTATCTGAAAATCATACGTTAAATGAAGAAGAAAACAGCTGCGCTGTAGAAGAATAACAAACACAAGTACCACTAGAAAACATGTTGCAATACGGCATCTGCCTTACTTTATAGTCTCCTACGAGCTACCTACACGAGCTCATTAGTTCATAAGTTAGACCCTATCCCTTAAGGTTGGTTATAACTACTACTGCATTAGCTATGTAAGTACGGTTATGTAACTCTTTCAGCTGACATTCCTATTGTTAAATGTAACATCATTTCAACGTATTCCACCTTCAGACGCATGTGATTTTTCCCCCAAAGAACGGATCCTGTCTCCGTCTTGCACGTCCTGTGGGTTGCATACAGCCATACTCAAAAAGTGATTTTCGGTTTTGTTACTTGTTTCCATTTTCTAACACTCGGAGTTTTATTTATCTACACTAAGTCAGAGTAAAAGTTTAGAATGCAGAAGATATATACAACACTTCACGTACTTAAAATGGAGCATGTAGCTATCCGTATCTACGCAATTCCCTTGTATGTTTCTATTCATCCATACACGTACACATATAACAGGAGTATCATATAATGAACGATCTTGTGGCATTACGTTATTAATTCATCGTCAAGTGAAAGAGTTGATATTGCATTTAAAGTTTATAAACATGCAAATCGAGCTACTGATACTGTTATGTGCTGATAGGCATACAAAATTGTGTTAACAACCAAGCGTATCAATATCTCTCATGCCTACAAATACTCCACCTTTCCTGCAGCTTCAAGATGACAGGGCGACAAGGGGAATAAATATCGACAAAATGAGCGAATTACCGACTAATATTCCTCAGGGCTCTTACAAAATGTACCTGAAACTTAAAGTGTCATTTACCTCCGAAATATAAACAGACAAACAAACTACTGGCTTAACGAGAAAATATCACTCCAAATTAGATACATCAATACTATTTCCTGACAAGAACAATTGTAATTTAAGGTCACTTACAGATAGCTAAATTTCCAAGAATAAACAGTGCGGTAAGAATGAACGGCTGTATTCCCCATTACGATTTCATTTCACATTTTATCAAAAACATTCATGTCAAAATTTTCCAGTTTCATAATCCTTTCCGGTTATTTCGATCAAATTAGATCACGCAAAGACGCCATAGTCTCTAGCTAGTACGACGATTGTCTTTCAGATGAACAATTGTTTGCCAATCTGGAAAGCGGTTTTCCATATTCTGAATGTCAATCAATATACATTTTGTACTGACAGACTGTGGGTCGCACGTTGCGGTAAACGAGCGTACGATTTACAATAAAAATCTGTTTCCTACGCTACCATATGCACAGCTAGAATGTGTTATTTAGTGCACTTTGAAACTGACTTTACAACGAAATCACAAATAATCCACGTACTTCTTTCAAAGTAATTCTAATCAAATGCATGAATCTTTTAACAACAAGAGCTGTTTCAGAGCTTCAAACTCTGGTATTGTCATTTGGAGAAAAGAGAATAAAATTTCCGTGACATTTGTCATCTCCTCACGTCGCACATTTATCATCTGACTACTATTCAAGAGGCTACCTGCTCCCTTCAAACGCTTGGATTTTGGAAAACGGCTTGGATTTCCTTGTCGATGATCATCTCATATTTCTCTCCTACAACTTTTCTCATACTTCTTAAGCAATGAAACGCTTGTTATGTAAATTAGCGTTTGCCGTGGTGCCGGGTCTGTAAGTATAGGTTTTCGCATAAATGAGATCTAACTGACTAAGGTAGGAGAGCTGGTGCTAGTATACGCAGAGTATGAACGGTTCCCTCTCAAGTTAACTAGAGATTGTTCCGCTTGGAACCCTATCTAAGCATTTTGTGCCATAAATCTTTCGGAGCGTCCGATGGGGCAAAGAATGAATAAACGGTATTCGATACAAAATTTAAACAACTTTTCTACATTTTCCCGTTTCGGTGTACCTTGCGTGAAATGACTTATTTCTGCGATCCCTTGCGATATTCTGAGTGACTAAATAATATCTTCAAGGAAATTTAGTTGGCTTGAATTTATTTAAATCGTTGCCGTACATTAACAGACGAGTCTGACGACTTATCCCAACGGTGATTAGGGGCTTTTTTACATCAGTAATGAATCAGATAAAACTAAATACTATTGTAAACTTAAAAAACTAAAAAAGGAACTAGACGTATATCACTAGAAGAACACGCGTACGCCTCAGTTTTAATCTTCAGAAAGGTTAATTTAAAGTCTTATTGAACATCTTTCTGAAAAGTGCTTGTGGTGTCCGTTTTCCCTAGGTAGCTTTACTTGAAGTGGGCCTTGACAATCAGCCTTAAGGTGTTTTATCCAGGTGCACAATATATCCATTCTCTTGAATACCATTTATTCAAAAAAGTTTCTTATGTTGTTAATACCTTGCATTCAAAGTATGCGAAATGATATCGTCGTCTTTCGGTGAGCATTACCTACTGAAAAGTGTTTAGTAAGCACCGAACAATGACTTGTTAAAATGCAAATTGTCGAAAACAATCCAATAGTAACAAAAATACCTTTTTAACGATCCTTCCCTTTCCTCTGATACTCCCTGGGCCGATTCCTGAAAGGACAAAGATGTAGTAAATAGATGAAATATGTTCACTATATATGGACTACTATTAAAGGCGAATTTTTCGCGTTTTGTTATAAACCAGAATGATATCTAACTCATGCACAGACTATCGACATGATATCAAGAGTAATGTAATAGTAATGGCATAGCAATATTTGCACTATTTCCATCAATCAAATGTTTGTACGTAACTTCGAAAAACCTGTATGACTGAAAACGGATAGCCTAAACGTTTAAGGATTTATTAAGCATGGCAAGGAAACTTGAGAACAGAAAGCAAGTGGTAGGGTGTGAATCTGTATGAGTGTGTACACCTGTGCGTGTGCGTATGCATGCTTATGTTTGTGTCTGTGCGAATGTGCATGTGTGAGTTTCTGTGTCTGTATGTGTGCACTTGTACATGCGTGTAACAAATGGCAAAGTGTGTTTGCATACGCGTTTATACGTATGAGTGTGTATATGTAGATGTGCATGTGCATGTGCATCGCGCGCGCGCGCGTGTGTATGTGTGTGTACGGGTGTGTATGTGTGTGTGCGTGTGTGTACGTGCATGCGTCTCCCCGCGCGCTGCTGTGTGTAGGTGAACTGTTTCGCAAGTTATTAGCTCATCGAAAATGTAAGTGGTTCGAGTGCTGTAATGTCTACAAGTTTCCGGTCTTTCCACTTGCCAATTAGTCAGCTCTCCAATTAACAAGTCAGGCAAGGAAGTAGGCTGAGAGCCACCCAGTCGGTCGGTCGCTCAGTCAGGTACACTGTCACTTAATCACTTAATCAGTCAATGTTTTAAACTTAAATCAGTCGGTATAGTCGCTAGTTGAATCAATCAGCGTTTCGCATGGTTCAGTCCTGTAGACCTGCCTACTTACCTGTCAACCAAAAGGTAATTCATTATTACTGGTCAATATG
>JAAAKM020006971.1:46009237-46019825 GCA_010016025.2 Alatinidae sp. Z8VKAUB7J3
TTATTTTATAAACAAATGGAACTATAGAAATTAATGGAAGAAAAACAAAGATATTTATTAGTTTAATGGACAATTGTGGAGAATGACGTAATCCTATTTCCTTTACGTCCATATTACCCATCATACTGCATACGACAATGAAAAATGAAATGAGATGAAAGATGAAAAAGTAAATGTTGAGCAGATGTCGCAATAGCGAAACACGTGTTGGCAGCGCTAAGGTGCTTTGTCAGAATCGGACATAGGCTACCACGTCATAAACAATATCTTTCCAGGTAGCCGGCTGCTTCAGTTCAACAGAGGTGGTACTCACATATTTTACCAACCATCATCATCATTGGTCGGGAGGTTCCTGGTTCTTTACTAGTCTCCTCCATTCTTCTCTTTCCAGCACGACTCATTTAAGCTGGTCCAATCCGATATTAATAACCAACATGTGTTAGTAAAGCCAACCAAAAGCATTTTTGATCATAGTTTGTGAGAACGAAAGATGAAATAGGACTTCCGAAAATGTAACTGCGGGGGGGAAAGAAACTTCTCACGTTAGTGGAGCTGTTACGGAGAGATATTTTGCAGTGGGTCTGTTGCAACGACGAACAATTTTAAGAGTGGTACTAAATAAAAGACCTACCATGAAAACACCCTTACTTTCCGCAAAAGTAGATTTGTTCAGTGGAGGAAGAGCGGCAGAGAAAAACGCTCAAGAACCAACAAGGAAGGAATTCACACGGCAATTGTTCACAATGGGATAAGCCATTTCTCTGTAAAACGCCTTTAACTCAGTTATTGTCTACAATTTATACCAACTGTTTGTTAGGAAAAATTTAAACTGTTATTGTCTTACAGTACATCTTTCTTAGGTATAACAATGTCGAGTTTTTAAATTGAGCTCACGGAACTACAAGAAACAACAAATAGTAAGAATGGGAGGGGGGTCAAAATTGGCTGTGTTGGAATTACTGTTCGAGCAGAGAAGGAAGGACTTTCCATCGTTAGGATATACATATAGGGGTAGCCACAAAGAAAAGTAAAATACAGTTTATGCCCTTATCTGTCTAATCAAGAATAAATTTATTGTAACTTAAGTTTTTATATTACTGCAGCTTTTTGATAAATACTGGAATGGTTTTGTGGATGAGTCATGCAGGATGCAGATGCCAAAAGCTGCTGCTTGTTTGTACGGAGAATTAGGTATGTGGCTACGTTTTGTAATTACATTTATTGGTCATTACTGATTAAACGCTTCCCAGTGGTAGTGAATTTCGTAACAACTGTGTCAGATCTTATTAGCATGTTTTTATTGTAAAGCTAGCAAATCGTAATACCCATCATTTTATTTATTTTTTCAAGCTGAACATGTACTTCGACAAATCAGTGGGTCTCCTATACAATGCTCTCGTCTGTTTTTGTATCAGAAATTAAATGTGAAGTCTAAACACCATTTAATTAAAAAATTAAAAAATTTTGTGAACAGTTCAACTATTTTTTAGGCTGCAGTTCTAGTTTACAAATATTTTTAGGAGTGTAGTAACATATATGTTAGTCCATTGACGAAGCATTGTTACTAAAGAGGCATTGGTTTAATTACGGGTTGGCAATAGAAAGCTGGATATTTGATTTTAGAATATTAACAATGTTTCAGAGAGACACAGGAAAATTTTCAAGTACCTCCTACACCTGTTTTGCCACTAACGCTGTCACATCGCATAATGACGCAGCCAAAGCGTAAAAGTAAAAAATTAGAGAAATACCTTAACACGTCTGGAGCTTCATAAATCAGGAGAAAGTTATTCATAAAATATAATGCTATCCACCTTATTGTTGCAAAAAACGTATACTTAGGGTTCAGGATTTTCGGGATATACTTATAAAATATGATCAAATAAATATGAAAGATGCTGAAGCAAACAAACGTAGTTACTTGACAGTCAATAGGCTGAAAAAGATTAAGGTTGGATAAAGGAAAGTACGATTTTACGCAAATGGTGGGTGGCAATTTCACTCTCAAAGGAGTACAACCAAGATAGTATGAAGCGGAGAAAGAACAAAGTTTTGGCAAATGCCAGCTAATTCAGACAATAGTACACAATATCTAAAAGAATGGTTTTAAAGGGCAATGATGATGTTATGACTTAGTTGGAAGCACTTGTCCTCAGTAAGTTGTCACAAAGACGGCCCGCCGTTGCTGGAAGGCGATGCCATGGCAGAAGAGTTCTGCAAAACGTTCCGTATTTCAATTCAAATCATCAGTTCCTCCTACGGGGAGCATTTTGTAGACCCAAAACATGTACCACACTTTATCCACCCAATACTCATACAAGAAATACTGCAAATAATCTCAGTCATCTCAGTAATCTCAGTCAGCTCAGTCAGCTCAGTTACTCGCGTAGAAGCAATGGGCGACAAAAGAATTCTAAATCTTAATACTTTTAGTAAATTGGATCTTGGAAGATAGAGTCGAGAAATTCTGTATTCCAATTTTATAACCTCAAATCTCAGTCAGCTCTTCTAAGAGGATTTCGTCAGACCAATCTAGTGGGCTCAAATCTCCGTAGGTTGTGCAACATTAGCGAACATGTTTAGCTTGCTATTCTTTTTAGATAACGGACGACCAGCAATCTCTTGAGTCCGTAAGCAGCTATCGATAAGTGGCTATTACAACACAAATTTGCAGCTGAAAATTAAATCATAAAATTAAAAATTAAATTAAATCAATTTTATTTTTTGCTTTTCTTAATTGTTTTGCGAAAGATTCTTGTAATGTTTGGTCGAAAATTTCCAGAAGTATGAAAATTTGCACTTAAGTTTAAATCACGTCTTGCATAGCAACGTGAAAGAGGTACAGTAATGGGTGTGCTATTTGCTACTCATGATACAGCCGCCATTTTACCTTTTAGGACGGCAATTCCGCCTATTCATAGCTAGTTTAATTTGACGAGTCCACCTTCCAGAATGGCTGGATGAGTGTTGATGGATAATGTAGCTCTTGTTTCCTGATTTTCAAAGCTAGGCTCTTTCGTTAGGCCAGGCTGACTCACGCACTTTTCTCTCTGTCTGTCTCTCTATACCATGTCAGAGGACACTAAATATTGTTTGTCGTTCTATTCCACTTCTGAAATTCTAAAATGTTTGGTCTTCGTTTCTCCCTCTCCCTGTGTTCTTAGGTCAGATAGTGAGACGGGAAGCTAACTTTTGAACTACACGTCCTCTCCGTATACTGTCCAATGTCACTATTCCCAGACCTCATGCTGTGCACGCATTTACAGCCCTGTGCTAAATGTATGATTGATGAACCATAGCTACCTAAGCCATATTGTCAAACGTCAATTTCAAACACCTCAAATTGATTTACTTTCTTCATGTCGCTCTTACAAATTCTTCTGCGACCGCAGACCAAAACTAATATCTTCAGTGGTAATTAAAACCATCTATAACCTTTTAGGAATCATGGAAATGTATAGGCTGGTTGTCTTCTTGCAACGCTTAATAACTTGGCATTAGTTACCTCTCTTCTTTGAAGTTTCTTTTTGCGGTTTTCTTGTAGTGTTTGATGCTATTTGTTAAGCGTTGATTATACTACGACTGATGCCTAAAATCACGCAAAGATATCAGCTGTCAAATCTGTGAGACCCTACCAGTTGCGGTTTTGCAAAGGATCCCACATTTCAACACTGCAATCCAGTGATCGATTGAGGAAATGCTCTTTGTTCCATTCATTTCTATATGTCTCTTCACGAATAACACCATAACCTTTATTAACCCTTAGGTATTTATTTTGGGGTAACATAAAGCTTCGATTCACTTTATATTAAACAGACATTGAAAACTTATATATACATAATCAGTTGAATATCGTGGATGTTGTGTTACTTTGAATCAGAACAAAACGTATGTGTTAACCCTGTTCTGGTTGCTGAAGGGAATGGGCGTTTTTAACCCATGTGGCAAACTTTCCCCTGCTATTTCTTTCCATTAAGTACTTAAAAGCTGATTTTTTTTCTACTTTTATTTTTATTATCTTGATCACCATACAGTTGCAGTTTGATAATAATTTGTTTATCAGCTCATCTGTAGAAGAACATTTTCAAAAGTAGTACTGTGATGGAAAATCAATTTAAACTCTAACTTGAAGGGGTTATTTTCAGGCTCAAACTGCCGATTTCAATTGAAAGTTATTGGTGGTTATAAACAACGACAACTGCAATTACTTTGCTCATTAATTACCCTATAAAAACAAATTAATTTTAACATTCCATTTCAAATAAACTGCATAATTTAATGGCAAAAATTGAAATTACACAGAAACTTTACTAAAATTTTATGTTGATCAGTAACCTTGGTACACGAAAGCTTTCGATACAGAAACAAATGGATTTAAGGCCAATAATTTTTTTACCGTGTTAGTCGCGGTGCTAGTACGATAGTATTAAAATTACCCCCAACGTCAGTCTCGGGTGACGTATGATTACATAGTTACGTAGGGGGAGGGGGGCTTTCAAACGCTTCCTCGTATATGAAAAAGCCAGAGCTGAAAAGCGTAATTTAAAGGTATGACGACGTAAGCAACGGTATGAGATACCGCGACCATCAAAATTGATTCAGCTCACGACTGCAGGCCTTACTTTTTAAATACTTCTCTTCAACAAATGCTATAATTTGAATCATCTCTTAAAATAAAGCTCACATCGTTTAAAAATTAAAATGGAGATATGATACTTTTCACAGAAAATGGCAGATTGATATACAGGGTGACTTTGGCTGCTCAAACTTATAAAATATGTAGAGAAATATAGAGGAATCTGTTGTAAAAAGGCACATGTACTCTAGTCCAAAAAAGTAGACAACTAATATATAAGCCTACTAAAGTGTACGAATAATTGTTCAATAGAATAGTTGTGAATAACTACACCAAATAAAATAATTTTCCTAAAGGGAAGGCAAAACTAAGCTATTTGCAGAAATTCCTTAAAATCCACCAGAATCTACCAAAATATTTATTTTATTAGCAAAAAAGTTTATTGAGGTAAAAAAATTTTTAGATCAATGTGTTTGTCCGTTTTAAATACATTTTGTATGCCTTGATATTTTAAGATTTTTAAAGACTGTTATTCCAGTTTCTTGCTAAGTATGGCTTTTAACACGTGCATGTTTCTTTGCAAAATTCTATGTTGAAATTAACCGAATTTATTAAAATCTGTTAATACTAAACTATGGTTTCTGGCCACTGTTGTATCTGTTACCTTTGCTTAATCATCATCATATTCGAACAGACGTTCGATATTTGAATGGGCCATTGATGATTTATGATCTGACCACAGAGTTCTAGCCTAAAACCTCTTATCTACATCTTGAAACATCTTACTATCCTCGACAGACCTCTTTCAATTTGTGGTTATGGCACGAAGCAGTTCACGTACACCAATTCATAACCTATTGTGTGACAGGACCAGCAAGCTGACACGAAATTGAAGAATGCAATACTATGTTTGGTCAACTTCACTTTGCGCAAGTTTAGCTTACACAAGATGCATAGAGATCTGCCTCTACTAGCACAGCTTTCCTACTCTGGATACTAAAGTGCCCTTGTGCAGGAATGGACAACCTCCGCCCACGCCTCTGCATGCTCTTGAGCGATTTTGTCATCCTTTTAACCGCAACTCAGCTGTTATTGTCGAAATAAATGACGTTGAAAGGTAATCAGTGATCTTAAATGAGTAAACTTGTGTACTTCATAAGTTTGGATAAAAACCTAGCATCATTCAATCGCTCCCTGTCGCAACATCATTCGCTTTCGTTTTCGTAAATGAACTGTGTTAGCGTCGCATTCTTTCCGAGATAAGATTTAGTTTGCACCAGAAAAAAATTATGTCACACCATACCAGTCCGCCACTTGATTCTAAAGTTTTAAATGGCCCATGGCCAAAAAGGTTGCAATCTCTCATAAGACGGGCGATTTTGAAACTATCCTAAACATACTTTTAAAACAAGGAACAGGCTAACTGTGAAATAAAGGGCAGACGAGCGTACGGGACCAGGGAGAGAAGCAAGCAAAGAGATAGGCTCAGTCACCCGGTAGGTCCACGGGATCACAGGAAGAGCCTGTAATCTATGAGAACAGATACTACACCTTGCCAAAAGGTTACCAACCCCTACCCTAGTGGATAATGTCAGAAGTGATAACGCTTATGAAAACGCTGGAATAGCAGAAATGATGATATAAACAATAACGGAAGAGAACACCAGTTTCTATTGATTAAAAAAAGCAAAGGACTCGAAAAAAGTGATTATTGCAAAAAAAGACAAAAAAAGCACGAGCAAGACACAGTAATACATGATTTAGCTACGGGCTGCCCTAGACTTCACTGCTTACAAAGTGTATTATGCTATTCAGCACAAAAAATGGAGGGGCATGGCAGACGACATAAAAAAAGAGCCGTTATCCTCGATATGAAGCGGAGCAAAGTAGTATGCCAAATGTTGATAAACTAAGTTTCCTTGGAAACCAACTAAATAACCCGTCCTTAAAGAAAGAAAAAACACAGCCGTTCTAAGAACCCATGTTTATAAGTATACGAAATACATCATATTCAGTAATTTGGTACTTTGGGCTTGCGATAGATAATATAGAGAAAGTGACAAAAAGTAAAGGGTTCTCTAATCAAAATGTTTCATCTTAGTAAAGAATTCTTCGGGCCCACTTTGGAAATCGCCCAAACTGTACTCGAACACGCACAGTACAGATACAAATCTTGAACCACTACATGCTCTTTTATAACGTAGGAATTTTATTGCAAATACATGAAAAAACCCATTGAATAAAACGAAACACATTTAAGGAATGGAGGTGTTTGCAAAGGACTGGAGGCGTCTGTTGATGAAACAACTAGCGATTTAAAGGGGTAAAGAGAGTTTAGTTAACAAACGGGCAAAAACATAACGATAATGATGTTGCGATAATCAGCTATATGAACTTAAGTACCGTGCAGATATGTATAGCCCAAAATTACCCCAAATTGCTTGCGGTAAATGGAGAACTACTCCATGGATGTCTATGGGCAACAACAATAACAACAAATAAAGCAAATACCTCATCTACGTCTATTCGTGTATCATTATTTTCGTCCCAATTAATAAAGACTCGTTCATCGCTTTCTTGTCCATACAAATAATTTTCTTCGTTAATGACTTGGCTTTCCATCATCCCTGCATGATACGCTAGATCCAGTAATTGACTTATATCCTGAACGCTAAGAAAATGTGGAATTTCTGAAAACAAAAATAAAAATCAAAGTAGTCCTCGTAGACACCACAATATTAAAGAATTGTGCACGTTCTACCTTTTCTATTGTAAGTACTCTCTAAGAAGCGTAACTATCCCCCTCCCCACCCCAATTCCTCAACAATATTGTTACAGCAGTGAACGTAGGCTTTGTCTATGGAAAGGAAATTGTTAAGAGTTTACATTGCTACGAAGAGTTTAAAAGATATTACATCTTTTGACCAGTCTTTTGCAAAGTTGCAACAGACTGACAGGGGAGCAATCTCTAAGTACATGGGTGCCAAACTCTGTATGGGACGTTGCTAAACGAAATAATAAATATAAATTAACTAATTTAAAATTTTTAAAACGGCAGTTTTCTGTCCTCTTGGTGATCAGCTGAATTCAGTAATCACAAGTTTTCATCAAACCAATTTCTAAACACAGAATCGTTAAATATACCATGCATTTAATTTTCGAAGATTTACTATTCTACAATTGATTGGTTACTGCCCTCTATTATTACGCCCGAAGCGTTCACATTTTAAAATCTTGGCAAAATGACATCTTTCTGTTTCCTTAGTAAAAATGGTTTTATCATAAAATACAATAAATGTTAAATGGACTAAACAACCAATCCCATTCAAAATCAAATTTTCATCTTCATGTTTTTAAAATATTGAAGTTAACCTTATACTTTATTTGGCTATATTTTAATTTAATAGATAAAGGATTTTTTCATATTCGGAAAGTAATCATTTGGTCATATCTGTTTCCATCTTTCTTTCGTACTCTGGAGTGCCGAATAAACGGGGGTCATTATAACGGTCTATTATTAATAAACGGGGAGGTCCAAATAAACGGGGGGTCTGAACTCCAGTCTCAATTTCTTGAAAGCTTTAAATAAGAATGACACGCATGGGGACAAAAACCGTACTTACTGTCTAATTAGGAACTGTTTAAGGGTCATATGTTGCATGGGAAGTTATTTAAGTGTTTTCAGACATCATTTACATTTTGAGTACTGGGAAAATTCCTTGAAATTGATAAACGGGGGGTCCTAATAAGGAGCTGGGGGTTATAAATTTCAACAAATTAATAAGCGGGGGAGGGGTACGATTATTTGGCACTCGAGAGTACTTTATGAATTAAACGAATTGCAGATGACTTTTCTCGCAGACATCATGAATAACCTTGTACGCACCCATTGACTGAATATGAATACAAAGGAACCAAATCTGCATTCCAAGCTACATTTACCACCATCGTCCTATAAAGGCGTCTTTAAAAATGCCATAAAGGTCCAGTGTTTCAGAAAAAGTAAATGAAGTCTGCGGTACGAACAACAGCTTTAGCAACAAAACATATGCCCCTTATGCCACGCCCAATGACATTTATTTGAAAACATCCTGTATTTCTACTGATATCCTGAATCAGCTGATTATGTAAATCATCTGAAAAACGTGATGCGACGGATCTGTTGAAGGTGTGTCATAGAAATTGTTCATGGTGTCTAAAACCTTCATTCATACATTTTTAGGTGTAATGATTAGAGGGAGGAGCCCGCTCCAAGAGGTAGCAAAAAGCTGTGGAATAAATGAACTGGATGGGAATTTCAGAAAGATACTTGTACGAACGACCAAGTGAAGGGAGAGCATACGAGGATAAATGGCATGACAGGCATATAAATGACAAATAACTGGAAGGAGACAGGCTGTGGGAGTACAAACATTTAAGAACAATTTTCAAATACTGAATGAATCGAGTATGGAGGAATACTTGGCACAAAATCAAAGATGATGAAGCTTATGGTGGTAATGATGATGGTGGTAATGATGGTCATGATGATGGTAATGATGATGTTGATGATGATGATGATAATGATGATGATGATGATGATGACAACGACAAAGACGACAATAACTTTGTTGACTTTCACGTTCACAATGATAAAGTTCATTACAACAATGACAACAACGTTGATGATGATGATGATGATGATGATGATGATGATGATGATAATGATGATGATGATGATAATGACGATAATGATGATGATGATGATGATGATGATGATGATGATGATGATGATGATAAGGCAGACTAGAAATCTTGATTATTGAATTACT
This sequence comes from Alatinidae sp. Z8VKAUB7J3, assembly GCA_010016025.2. Classification (NCBI taxonomy): domain Eukaryota; kingdom Metazoa; phylum Cnidaria; class Cubozoa; order Carybdeida; family Alatinidae; species Alatinidae sp. Z8VKAUB7J3. Next base: position 46,018,625 of record JAAAKM020006971.1, read on the forward strand.
ACATATAAACCTAAATGTTGGTTGATTGTTTGTATCCCAGGAGGTTATGGTTAAGGAATTTTTATTCGTTTATATCATTTTTTGCTTACTTCCCTAATTTAAGAGATCTTCTGATCGAGCAGCTTATGAGAGAGATTAATGAATTACGGGAACAGATTGTTGCTGTGGAAAAATCGGTAAGGGAATGCCTCACTATCAAAATATCATTAGTTATGGTCTAGTTATACGTCTGTCGCAGGGTGTGTTGATTAGGGCCATAAATGACTGCTTAACTGCAGGATTGAATGACTTGTTTTCCACTTCTCCGTTTTTATTTCGGTTTCCTAGGGACATCTTGTAATTTGTTAGAATGCTGAAGTGTTTCTGAGAGCGTTTAAACAGAACAGTTCTGATTTACTTGGACAGAACATATTTGGATTGTGCGGGACTTAATGCTGTGCTTTCCTGTGTTTACTCCATAGATTACTTCTCCCTTTTGGTCTATTCTAATCTTCATACGTCAAACGCTATGGTGACCACTTTTCTTTTGAAAGAATTGCAATCATCATTGCTGTGTAAACATTTAGTTTTACAATGCATTATTGTAGGATTATTGTCTGTAGATCTCGGAGAACGCATTTGCTAAATCCGTTGGATATCAAAATATCTTTAGTTCCAGATAATAAGATCAAGATTTGAGTCGGCTGTGTGGTCTCTCTGATCTGTGACAGAATTGTTTTGGTTTGGCAAACATTGAAGTACGTCCTTACCGAATCTCTGTTGAATGTTCAGACAAAAAGCAAGGGAGAATAAATGATAGCTTGAACAAATACACAGTCTTCCGTAAACAGGGAAAGCCCTTCTCAGTATAAAGAAAAGTTGTTTTACTCTGCCCACTTAACTACTATCAAGAGGCACAAACAGAGAGCTTAGACGACTGCGATAAGAAAGAAGGAGGTTTCTGTTTAGCAGCCGAAAGATCGAGCGGATAGATTTATATTTTAAGTACTTCTAGTGGCCGTATTGGCTGTTCAACAGATAAAGATTCAGCGGTCTTCCATCTAGTTTCCAGGAGCATATGTTTGCAGTGGGCAGCTTCCATGACACATCGGCTAAAATATGTTCCATTTTAAGTACTTACTTATCTTTTTGGACGGTAAAGCCACCACTCGAGCATCGTACCGTAAAAACAGTAATTAACGAACGTTTATTACTCATTCCT
>JAAAKM020006971.1:46021120-46034966 GCA_010016025.2 Alatinidae sp. Z8VKAUB7J3
CTTCTAAATCACAGGCAAAAGAAACTGAAAATGCTCTTCGGATGCAGATAATGAGGGTAAGATGCAACTTTAACAATGTTTCATGTCATTTTGCCAAGATGCTAACATAAAACATATTTCAGTCCTTACTTGACACGGCTTTGTCTCTGGTGAATGACGGGAACGGTCTTCTTTTGTATTGTTCTTTATACTTTTGTAGTTAACACAGCTTTTGATAGGTTTTGTCATTTGCAGTTCTCCGTACGGTTCCCACCAAAATTGTAATATGTACGATCGTAAAAAGAGACTCAAAAGAGACGTAAAAGACATAAAAGACGTACGGACTATTACAAACTAGTTTACCTAAAATTAGTTGTGCTAACATAGCGATTTTTGTTTTGTGACATTCACAGAAACAAGAAACCTGTTTATTGTATATTTTGACTGTTTAGTTTGGTGCTCTTTTAAATTTGCTTAAATTTTTATAATAGCTAAATAGCTACTTCACGTGAACATGAAAACAAATAAGCATTCTCTCAATTGTGCTAGGAGCATCCACGTGGCAAGAAGGCACTTTAAGACATACTTGTTAAGGACTTCATTAGAGTTATTAGCATCTCAGAGCACCACGAGTACTTTGGTTTCATCTGTTTGGACGTCTGCAGAAGACCCACATGCCATTCAAACCCGAATGTCGAGCTCAGAGTTTCCCGAACATTTTCATTCAGAAAATAGTCACGACATGTACGAGTTGTTCTTATAAGTTGGCTTTGAAATTTGCGATTGCGAAGAGCTTTCAGCATCATCAGAAAGTCGTTTTATCAGTGAGTATTTCCGGTACGATTCCCTCCTGTTCGGATCTTTTAGTGTTCACATGATCCGTTTCCCCTTGGAATAGAGAAAATCTCGTTTGCAGCATCGTAGGTAGGGTAGTTTTATGGGAGGCAATTACTTCATTCTTATGGGGCTGTGCATTTTACTCTTTTCTTCAGTACCTTTATAAACAGTCTAATCTGGAGCTAACTGTAATGCCTCTTCTTTGATTTCAGAGATTCTTTCAAGTTTTTTAAGTTTCTTTCTCTGTTTTTTGCTGGCCGTTTCTTACTTTCTCACTTTTTAATCGGAAGGATACAACTCTACTTCAGTCATAACTAATTTTTTGCGTCTCTGCTGACTGTAACACTATACAATAGCAATGGGTTTGCAGTGCGGAATTTTCGCCGTGAAGCTACTTTCATTCGTAGACTAATAGCTAAGAATTGGAGATGGGCCATTTAACATTTCAAATTAACAAGTTGACGCGTCGTTGGACAATTTGACGTAATATATGCTGAATATTCGTGAAGATGTTTGCTTTTCCTGATCTTGAGTACTTCTACCGCCCACTTCAATTTAATCGTGTAAAAAATGTATGAATGAAAGGTGACTAGTCCACCGACAAGTTATAATAATAGTCAAAAGTTGACAGGGGGATTTGATTAAAAATGAGATTTTTCAACTTAAGGCTACATACATAATGCTATGTCATCCACTCTCCGTGTATTATAAACTCCCCCTTTCAACTTTTGACTATTATTATTTAGATTTCTTGTCCAACAGTTTGTTTAGTTCTTTACTTATTTTATTTGGGTTGGCCTCCAATTCTCTCGTACCCACTTTACCCCATTTTATTATCCATCCCCCGTTCATTTTACTTGGTTTTTTCTTGTGCGCCTCAGCTCCCTGTATTCTTGTATTTCCTTAGCATCGTAGGCAATTTACGTTGTAGGACAAAAGAATTGTCTCGTTGGAATGTACCATAGTGCAATTCGAGTTTATGTTTTCTATCTGTACTGTAGGGCTCCGAGTTTAGTTTAGCCTATTTTCAGTAGTGACCTGACGAAGTGTGTTAGACGAAACGTTGTCTATAAAGTTTCCACATTTGGCGTTTTACTTATAAAAAATGTATCCTAATCTGCTTTATTTGTAGTGCTTGAACGTTGGATAACCTGGGTCAACGGTATCTTCGCGCGACACCACTATCACAGTACCGCCCACGAAGCCCTGGGCATCACCCGGGGCCGGGCCCGGGTCCAGCTGGGCGGCCCGCAAGGGCCGGTGCCCAAGATCGAAACCGGCGACGTGGTCGTGCTGCCGGCGGGCGCCGGCCACAAGAACCTGGGCGCAGACTGCGGCTTGGAGGTGGTCGGCGCCTACCCCGACGGCCAGTCGCCGGATCTCTGCGAGGCGGCTCCCTCGGCGCGTCCCGCTGCGCTGGAAAACCTGCGCGAGCTGGCACTGCCCCAACAGGACCCCGTGCTCGGCGGCTCCGGCTTGCTGCTGAAGCTCTGGGCTCCGTCTACTGGAAAGTAACCTTGATCTCCGGCTCAACCTCGAATTTGAGACCCGGAATCTGCTCCACCAGCTGCTTGAGCGCCGACAGGGACTCCGGCTCCTGCTGCGCCATGGCCTGAAGCGCCGTTTCGTCGGCGAGCAGGTCGTCGAAGGATACATCGATCAACGTGACCGTCGACCCTTCCCGATAAGTCGCATTGGTCTCGGTGATCTCCCCGGCCACTTCCACATGCATGGTCATGCGCATGCCGCCCAGGAAGGCCTTCATCATCTCCAGCTCCTCGGGGCCGGGCGCTTCGGCAGGGCCTTCTTCGCCCGATTCCTGTTCCGCCCCGGACGGCTCCTCCACCGGCCAGTGGATCAGCAGTGTCGATGGGCTGCCGCCGCTATGGGTGAAGCGGACCAGCTCCGGCTCGCTTTCATCGGTTTCTTCCGTCATGCCCTCGGCGCCCGGGATCTTCCGGCCTGCGTTGGTGTCGAGCGCTAGCTGATTGATGTCGGCGAAGCTGAAGTGAGCCAGGTAGCCCTGACCGAACTCGGTCTCCAGGGGTTCGGCGGAAACGAAATTCACCTGCGGGCCGTATCCCTTGGCCTCTTCGCGCAGCTGCGCCTCGTCCAGCACGTTGAAGGCCTCGCCCTCGGGCGCCATCGAGGCGAACATATCGACGACGTCTTTGCCCAGCAGGAAGCGTTCGGTAATGGTGCCGCTGCCGTCCGGCTCGACCCGGACGGTGGTCTCGAACTTCAGGCAGCCGGCCAGCAAGGCCGGGAGCAGAAAGAGCAAGGCGCGCAACGCAAGCGGACGTGCGCTGGAAAGGCCTCTGTTTCGCGAACTGGTCATGCTGGAGCCCCCTTCTCGAATATTGCGTGCGGTCGGCAACCGGAACCCGATGCAGACCGTTTCCCGATCACGCTCCGAGTCTATTCGCTTTCCGGTCCGCGCGCGATCTTTTCCGATGCGCACCAAAGTGCACGCTCGTTCCCCTTCTCCCCTTGTGGGAGAGGGTCGGGGTGAGGGAGCCTTATCTTGTTTGCCCTATTCTGGTTGGCTTAGACCCTTGACCCAAATCGAGCCTGCTCTTACGCGGCCTGCGCAGCCAGGCCCACTTTCATGTTCTTGACGGCGCAGACTTCTTCGCCGTCGGCCAGCAGGAGGCCGTCGGCCACGCCCAGCTTCAGCTTGCGGTCGATGACGCGGCTGAAGTCCACGATATAGGTCAGCATCTTGCGAACCGGCGTGACCTTGCCGGTGATTTTCACCTCGCCCACGCCCAATGCGAAGCCCTGGCCCGTCATGCCGCGCCAGCCCATGTAGAAACCGGCCAGCTGCCAAAGCCCGTCCAGACCCAGGCAGCCGGGCATTACCGGGTTTCCCGGGAAATGGCATTTGAAGAACCACAAGTCGGGCCGGATGTCGAACTCCGCCACAATTCGCCCCTTGTCATTGGCGCCCCCGTCCGCGGACACCTCGGTGATGCGGTCCAACATCAACATGGGCGGCTCCGGCAGCTGTGCGTTGCCGACACCGAACAACGCGCCGCGTGCGCAATTCAATAGCTCGTCCTTGTCGAAGCTTGTCGGAAAGCTGGTCATTCAGTTGGGTCTCCGTTGTTTGTCCCTGCGGATTGATTCGAGCTTACCGCAATGCCGTCGCGAGTTTGTGATTGGATCGGATCCCGTTACAGCGAACGCCTTACTGCCGTCTTGCCGAATGGCGCGCCACATCCATGGCGGCGACCAGACGCTCGTTGTCGCGCGACCGCTGGTAAATCCGCCCGCTGCCGGATGACATTGCGGTCACATAGGCCGGCACCCGGCGGTGCAGATCCACATAGGCGGATCCGGCCCTCTCCGTGAAGCCGGCTTCGGCATAGCAAACCATGAGCCCCATCCTGACGGCGGGGTTCCTTGGCGCGATGGTGACGGCATGTTCACCCCACTTGATGGCTTCGGCCAGCCTGCTCTGATGCCTCAGGGCCGCCTGCAGGGTCCCGTAAATGAGAGCCCCGTCCGGATGCCGAGGGTTGAGGGAAATCGCCTCGCGCGCAATCCTTTCCCCCGCGACCGGCTGTCCGCTCATGGTTTCAACGAAGCCAAGCATGGCCGCACAGTTGGCGTCACAGGGATTCAGGGCTCTGGCGTGCCGAAGGCTTTCCAACGCACGGTCGTGGTTGCCGCCGACAAAGGCCTGCCAGCCCATGCGCATGTGGGTCAAATGGGATTCCGGTTCCAGTTCCAGCAGTTTGTTCGATGCTTGCCGGGCGGTTTCCAGCACGGCTTCGCCGCCATTCGAGCGAAAGAAATCAACATAGGTGTTTCCGCCCCAGCTCAACGCGACCAAGGCGCCCGTACAGCTTTCATCCAACTCCAGCGCCCGTTCCGCCAGCTCCAGTCCACGCTGCAGGTGTGCGGGTAGGCCCGTGCTACTCCCAACGCGGATGCGCAGCTTCGCCAGCATCGCCAGCTCCGATGACTGCAGGAGGTACTCGTGCTGCCGCGCAACCCGGCTCATTTCGAGCTCGGTGATTTTCGGCGCCAGCCGGGAGGCGATTTTTCGGGCCAAGAGTTCCGAGCCGCTCACGGCGCCGTTGGTTGGGCAGTCTATGCGATCGGCCCATTTCAGGTGGCCGCTGGCGTTGTCGCGCAAGGTCACGAGGCAGGTCGTCTTTCCACCATGGCATTGCAGTTCCCCGTCGACGAGATATCTCTCCGCTGGGGCCGAACGTCGCGTTGCCTTGTCCTCGAAAGAAATGACTGAGAGGCCCGCGAAGCGGGCAAGCTCGACCAACACATCGTTGGTCACCGCCTCACAATCTTGTTGCCCAGCGCGAACGACGAAACGCCGCAGTACAACACCGATCAAATCGCGTGCATCGGGTAGGCCGGGCGGCCATATCAGCCCAGGAGCAAGCAGTTCTATTTTCTGGTCGCAGAGCGTTTGATAGATGCGGGTCGTTTCTTCGTCCGGCTCGACCGCCAGCTCCGCCCACAAGGTCTTAGCATGCTTTTCGTAGGCGACTCTCAGCTCTGTGTGCCGGCCAGCGACGGACAATAGACACAGCAGCTGACGAAACACATCGTCGCGAAACGGATCCAATCGGAGGGCGTGACGCAACGCGCGAATGGCGACTTCGAGATCGTTGCGCTCCCTATAGAGACTTGCCAACCGCAGAAGAACGGCGACCGCTTCCTCGGCAAGTTCCTGCCTCTGCTCCGTGACCCACTCTTCGAAGAGCTCTTCGTCCAAATAGAACCCGTCGAGGAAATCGCCGGCATAGTCTGAGCGCGCCGCCTCCAGCTCCTCAATCCGGAAGCTTCCGGCCCGAAGACGGAACGCCTCGACGTCTACGCTCCAGCAATCGGGTTTCAGGCGGATCTGGCCGGCTTCGGTCACGATGCCGTCCGCGGCCTTGCCGCCCAGGCACCCGCGCAGTCGGGAGAGTTCCTTGCGGAGGCTTTGTCGGGCCTGCGTCTCGGGGCAATCACCCCAGAGAACGGTCATCAGGCGGTCGCGCGCGCAGGTTCGATTCGGGCTGACCGCCAGATAGGCCAACAGGGCGCGCGACTTTCGGCTGGAGATCCGAACGGTCTCGCCGTCCCTGTCCGCCAGTCGAAATCCACCGAAGAGCTGCAATCGAAGCGTCACCAAAGTGTTCCTCGAACAGGCCCGATCGGGCGGATTATAGCGGTCGGTCGGCGCCGCGAAAGCAAGCGCTTTTCTACGATCCGTTCCTGTCACAAAACTGGGACGCCGGAACGGATAGGCTCCGGGCCGATGTGAGGGGTCCCGCCGCAACCTCTGCCCGACGACAGGAGAAGATGACTGATGCGATACCTCAAGTACGCGGCCGCGCTTGTGCTCATCTTGCAGTTAGTCCCCCGACTCGCCATCGCCGATACCGCCTGGGTGCGGTTCAAAAGCGGCACGGAACCCCTTGCGGCCTTGATCGCCCTGCCAACCGGCACCGGCCCCCATCCCGCCGTCGTTTACAGTCACGGGATGATCGTCCGGGTCAGGGGCTTCGAAGCGGCCAGCGCTCAAGGCTATGACACGGCTGGTTACGTGGAGGCTCTCGCCGACGCCGGTTACGTCGCGCTGGCGCCCATACGCGCGCATCTGGCCACCGCGGACCTCAGGGCCGCGGTTTCCGACGGTGCCGAGACCGTCAAGGCCGCCATCGGATACTTGAAGGCTCGCTCGGACGTGGATGCGACGCGCGTCGGCGCCGTCGGATTTTCGGAAGGGGGCCTGGTGACCCTTTGGTCGGCGATCTCGGGCGCGGAGCTGGACGCCATGGTTTTGATGTCTCCGGGCGCCATGTTGGGCGCGGGTGACAGGAACCTCGAAGCGGCGACCAGCAAGACTCGGCTCCAACACCTCTCCATGCCGGTCATGCTCACCCTGGGTACCGACGATCCCATCTCAATCCGTGACGTGACGGCACGCAGGTTGATTCCGACCATGGAAGAGCTCGGCAAGACCTTTACCTCCAAGACGGACTATCCGGGCGATCATCGATGGTTCTGGCGCGTCAGGCCGAGCCACTTCGGGGATCTCACGGCATTTCTGGCTGAGCACTTGAACTAGCGGCTTCAGGAGTCGTTGTGACGGCGAACGGAGACATCGGCATGAGTCCTAGGGACCAAGGCGCAACCGAGATTTGGCAGATGGGCATGGTCGAGCTCGTGAGCGCCATACACAACAGGGAGGTGAGCGCCCTCGAGGCCGTCACGTCCTGCTTGGCGCGACACGGGGAGATCGATTCGGCGGTCGGCGCCGTTCCGCTTATGTTTGAGGAGCCGGCACTTGCCAGGGCGCGGGAAGCGGACGCGGCGCTGCGGGCCGGCGAGCGTTGGGGCCCGCTGCACGGCGTTCCTGTCGTCGTCAAGGCGAACTGCGATGTTGCCGGGCGCGCCAACACGCACGGTCTCAAGCTTCTGTCGGGAAACGTGGCTGGCGAGAATGCGCCGGTCGTGGACAACCTGCTGAACGCTGGTGCCGTTCTCATCGGCCTGTCCAATACGCCGGAGTTCGCCCTTCGCTGGCACACCGAAAGCGATGCCTACGGCGCGACGGTGAATCCCTGGAACCGGGAGATTACGCCTGGCGGGTCTTCGGGTGGGGCGGCTGCCGCGCTGATCACCGGGCAATGCCCCATCGCTCACGGCAACGACTACGGGGGATCCTTGCGGTTCCCCGCCCTCTGCTGCGGCGTGGCGACCCTTCGCCCCTCCCTCGGGCGCGTCCCCCAGTACAATGCCACCCAACCGGAGGAACTGGGGATCACGGTGCAGCTGATGGCGGTTCAGGGCCCCATGGCGCGCAGGGTCGAGGACCTGCGCCTGGGCCTGCAGGTGATGGCGAGGAAAGATGCCCGAGATCCCCACTGGGTGCCCGCGCCCTTCTTGAAACCGGACAAGGACCGCCCCTTGCGGATTGCGGTCACCTTCGACCCGGGCGGAGAAGGCGATGTGGATCCGCAAATCGAAGACGCCGTGCGCAAGGCCGCCGCGTTCCTCGAGGAGCGGGGCTGTCACCTAGAGGTCGTCGAGCCTCCCGGCCCCTCCCAAGCCCATGATCTCTACAGCCAGCTTGTGGTCAACGAGCTGCGGCAGCGCTACGCCCATGACATCAGGCCGCTTCTCAAGGGCGCGGCGCTCGAGGCCTTCGAGAACCTGCTTGGCACGGTGCCTGACGTGGAGCCGGCAGATCTCCTGAAGGCCTTGTCCGAGCGCACCCGTTTCATGCGTGCCTGGTCCCTCTTCTTCGAGCGTTATGACCTGATCCTGGGTCCCGTATCGACCAAGATGCCGTTCCGGGTCGGCGACGACGCCATCAGCGCGGACAGACACAAGGGCCTCTTCCGGTCGCTTCGGCTGCTCACCGTTTGCAACCTGCTGGGCTTGCCGGCCGCCGCCGTGCCCGTGGGTGTGAGTGGCGGGATGCCCCAGGTCGTTCAGCTCATCGGACGGTGGTTCTGCGAAGAAACCTGCCTCGATGCGGCTGCGATGCTCGAGGCGGTCGCTGGCCCGGCAAGGCCCATGGAGCCTAGACCCGGGCCGGGCCGCGACGAGAAACTATGACAAGACGAACCCCATAACCCGAAGAAGGACCATTCCAATGCGATATCGCGCCCGCAGAAAGTTGCGTCGCCATCGTGTTACGCTTGTTGCCCTGGGCTTCCTCATGGGATCCATGCTTTCCGGCTGTGTCGTGGTGCACGACGAAAGCCGAAGTGGCGAAACGGCCGCTGCTGCCTCTTCAGCGGATACGATGGGTGGTAAGTGGCACGGCCTCGCGACGACCACCCGCGGGTCCTGCGCGGCCTACGACGTGTCCGTGTCCATCGAGAACGGCAAGATGAGCGGCACGGCGAAAGACAATCCCAGCTTCAACGTCTCCGGCACGGTCACAGGCGATGGCGCGCTCGAGGGGGCCGTTACCCAGGGCGCCATGTTCGTTGCCCGCTTGCGGGGGTCGGTGGTCGGCGATACTGCCAGCGGGACCTGGAACGGAACCGGCGACCACGCCGGTTGCGGCGGCTCCTTCAGCCTGAGGCAAGCGCAGCCGTCGTGAGTTGCCTGGAGGCCGGCGGCAGCTGAGCCGGTCTCAGGCCGACTTCCGCAAACCTGCGCCTATGTCCTCGTGGATCAGGGAGAAGTTCAGGGACACGCCGTCGCCCGTTGCACGCAAAACCTTCTTGGCGCGCTTGGGAATGGGTATCTGCAGCTTGATGCACTGCCACAGCAAGACGGCCGCCAGATGAGTGGCATCGATTTCGAACGACGGCTGGTGATCACTGTCCGGGTCGCTGAAGGTCAAGCTCACGCGGACCGGCTTCTCATCGTGAACGGTGCAGGTGACGACCTTCTTGGGCGGGTACTCCCTGGACCGCTCGCGATCGAACTCGATCAGTGCCGAGGTAAGCTGAGCCTTGGCAAAGACGATCTGACGCCGCTCCGTGATCATGACTGAATTCCATCCCGTCGGGGCTCCCCGCGTGAGTTGGAGGCGCCCATTTTCCCGAACGGGTAGAATTGCGCCGTGCCGGTTAACGGGAGCTTAGCCGCCGCGAACATTGTAGAGCGACCAGGGCGAGTACTTACAGCCGCAAAAGATGATCCATGGATGTGGATTCGTCCAGAACCATCGGCCGTCACGCCGGCATGGTCGTGGGTGCTGGAGAGCGTGGAACCGGCCCGCCTTCGCTAAAGCTACGGCGGACAGCCTCGCTCTAGCTCGCTCCAGCTGTCTTAGTGGCGTAAGTCAGCCGAAGCTCCAAGAGCGAAGGCTGGCGGACCCGATAGGATTCGAACCTATGACCTCTGCCTTCGGAGGGCAGCACTCTATCCAGCTGAGCTACGGGTCCTTGAGCGCCAGCAGCGGCGCAGCCTACTGCAAGCCTTCGGGTGGGTAAACCATCTTCACGCCGCGTCCGCTTCGCGCAGGCCAAAAGACCCAGCAGCTCCGAATGGGGCCGAAGGTTTCGGCCGCGCCGCTGATCCTACCCTGTTTTTGGAGCTTTCGCGCCCGGGCCTCGAACGGGGCCCAGTGTTGACACGGGGCCGCCGGCTTCAGCCGGAACGCCAGGACCCGGAAGATTTGCACTTCGGGCAGATGCGCTCGCCCGGCCAGGAACTCAAGAAACGCTCGCTGCACCGCAGGCAGTTGCGATCTTTCGATTCGTAGACACGCTCAGGTTCGGGTTTCAGAAGACTGCTACTTGTACTTGCCATGACACCAAACGATTTTTGCACTGCAACATAGACGTCTCAATCTGGTCCAAAGCGGGGCAAAACTCAAGGGAAATCTGTCCCCGGACTCTAAAATTAGACCAGATGGTCTATTTCATTCGCGCCCTACTGTCCTGAATGCGCCTATTCGCGGGACTCGGCCGCGAGGTCGGCGGTTGCCTCTTCGCCTCCTCCGGTTCCGGCCCCGGTGCCCTCGTCTCCAGACAGGGCGCCCAGAGCCACCCGGTCCGCGCCCGACGGGAGCGGGGCGTGCCGATCCTCGATCCACGAGGCCACATCGGCCAGCACGGTCTCCGCCTGCAGGTCGCGCAGCAGCATGTGCCAGCCCTCGTCGTAGAGGGCCGGGCGCTGGCGCTGCTCGGCCCGGCTCGGCAGGCCGCGCCGGAAATCGACGGTCGGCGCTTGGGGTACGACCTTCGCAGCATGTAGCTCTACCCACGATCCATACTACCACAGCATGTAGCTCTACCCACGATCCATACTATCGCAGCATGTAGCTCTACCCACGATCCATACTATCGCAGCATGTAGCTCTACCCACGATCCATACTATCGCAGAATGTGGCTCTACCAACAGAGCCATTTTGACATTGTTGATAGGTTTGTACTATTTAGTCAGCAAACTAGCCCACGACGAACCACCTATGGAAATTGGCATCCAACTCTACACAACTTTAGAGTCCAATCTTTCTCCGCCGTGAGACATGCCAGAGGATCACATCCGGCCAATCAATAAGAAACATCTTTTACGTCAGTATATCATAATGCATCGGAAACTAAAAACCTAGGACCTATGGGATAACCATGGGATGACTCTTGCCTGTATGTCCATACGTATTTTCGTTGAAGTATTCCTTAAAATTGCCTTTCGTGAGATATAATTTCAGAACTGCGCAAAATTGTGTCTTTTAGCCTTAGTGAACAAACTTCTCTTACGACTTTAAACCAATGGCTTAGCAACAATTTATTTGTCCCAGCTAGAATTTAGACTATACAATACCACTTTCAGATGTATTTGGCCAACTCTAACATTTTGGTATCGATGTAACCAAATAAAGTATAAAATGTTTAAAGGATAACATTTTAAGGATTATTTCCAGACAATGATGAAGCGTGTCACCCCCTCCCTTTGATATTTTGGAAATCGCAACCGCCCCACATCTTTTAGAGGGCCAGCCTCATGAGCTCTCAAATCAAATATTAGGAACAGTGCAATGACGTATTTCCTTTTACTACCATCTAGGAATAAGCAGTGATCACTACAAAACAGGACCAAGTGATAGTATTACTGTGTTTGAGAAGAATAATTTCGTTTGTCATTGGAGGATTGAAGTACAAAGACGGAAGAAGATACAAATTACTTTGGATCTTCCAAAATTTGAATTTCAGGAGGATTGTCCTTACGACTATATTGAAATAAGGGATGGCAAAGATGGGAATGGTGCAGTCCTTGGTCGATATTGTCGAACGCCTGCAACGAAGCAAATTATCTCAAAGAGCAATAACCTTTTTATTACTTTCCGTGGAGACAGTTCTTTTAAAAGTTGCTTTTCTCTTGAGTACAACGCAGTAGATGCTGGTGATGGTAAGTACTTGGTCAATTTCAAACGATATTATTTATAAATTATAAATTAATGTAAGAACATTATTATCTTTAAATGTTATAGTGAACTGTTTCGATAGCCATGTGGCCAACAGGATTTCCAAAGTTTCTCATATTACTTGACAAAATCAAATTCATATCCAGTGGGACGATAGATCCGGCAGGTAGTATATTAAACAAACTAACTTGTTAGCCGACCTTAACTGACAATTTGAAAGTAACGCAGACAAACTATCTATTTACATGGTAAAGTTAGTAACGATCTATAGGTCTATATTAAGTAAGTTTGCCAAGGTTATATTTTTATAGCCTCTGAACCATGTCTTTATTAGATGCGGTTGCTGACATTCTCCTAAGGCCTTAATCAAACTCCTACATATTTAACCTTGACAAGTTTGTGTACACCTTTTAAATTTGTTACTCTTTCCACCACCTTCCGCTGTTGTTCTAATCTTACTATGTTCCAAATACTGTAATAGGTGGAATTATCTTTCAAACATGTTCTTAGTTTTACTAAACTAATAATTATAAAAGTGACTTGGGTTAAACTTCTCTGACCTGTTCCTACGTTTCTCTTATTTTCGGCAGCTACCTTGTTAAGGAGGTCCTGCAGTCCTTCCTGAGACCTTGCAATTAGCGTGGAATCGTCTGCAAATCTCAAATTGTTTCATGTTGTAACCGCCGACTCTGACTCCTTATAACTCTTCTATTTCTCTGAAGATCTTTTCCCCGCACAGGTTGACCAAATCCTGCGAGAAAACACATCCTTGTCTCACGCCTCTCTTGATGTCAACATATTCTTTTAGTTCATTTTGTACATCCACACATGCCGTCTGTTCCCAGTAAAAGTTGCGGATGAGGCAAGACCTTTGCTATCTAGATCTAGGCCAATCAGGTCCTGAAACAGTTTCTCATGTTGTACTCTGTCGAATGCTTTTGCATAATCTTTTAAACATAGGTATAGATCTTTCTGCATCTCTATTGCTCTTGCAGCTAACATTCGAATGATGAAGATAGTATTTCTGGTACCAGTGTCTTCCATGAAATCACACTGTTCTTTCCCAATTTCTCTTTCCATTCTCCCTCGTGCTCAGTGCATAATGATTTTCAGAATTAATTTGATAACATGACTCATCAAGCTTATTGTTCGGTGTAATTCACAAACTGTTGCTCCTGGGCTTTTTTGGTAATGTTATAAACATTGATTTACTTAGATCTTTAGGATTTTCTCCACTGCCGTAGATTCTGTTTATTAGGTCTGTTAGTTTTTCGAAGCCGAAGTCTTCGAGAGATGTTAACATTTCTGTAACCATTTCATCGGGAGCAGCTGCTTTGTTCCTTTCATTTTTTTCAACGCTGATGCTACTTCAGACTTCAGAATTACGGGACCCTCAAAGTTCTTGTTTATGGTTGGCTTGTTTCTTCTATCATCCTTGAACAGTTCATCAATGTACTCTATCGACCTTTCCAGCACTTTTTCCTTCTCTGTGATGATGTATCCATCTTTAGGTTGTATGTATCCAGCAGAAGAAGCCGAGGATCTGTAGCCACTAATTTCCTTAATTTTTCTGTATATTTTTGCAGGATTATTTCTTGCATGTTGTTCTATCTCATCGCATTCTGCGTTGAGCCACTCTTTCTTCGCTTCTCTGCAATTTGTTTTGATTTGTTGATCGAGTATTTAGTAATCTATACTTTTTATATCGTATATTCATTGTCTTTCTTCCATTAGTTCTAGTATCTCTGATGTCATCCACTTCCGTGTGGTTTGCCTTTCTTTCTTCGGTAAAAACTTCTCTGCCGCTGTGATTACCGATTCTTTGAAGTTCTTCCAGCAAGAGTTAACTTCGGCTTCGCCCTTACCTTCACCTTCATCTTCTCTCTCGCGTTCATCTTCAAGGATTTCAAAACGATTCTTGATCTCAATGTTGAATGTGTTTCTTGTTTCAGGTTCTTCAATCAGTTGTGCATAATTTAGTTTAGGTTCTGTTTTCCGTTTCTTTAGCTTAGGTTCTGTTTTCCGTTTTTTTAGTCGATTCAATTTCAATTTCAGTTTGCAGACAACTGGCAGATGATCACTTCTGCAGTCTGCGCTGGTGTATGTCTTGCAATGTTGGGCTGCATTTCTGAAACGTTGGTTAATGGTTATGTAATCATTTTGGTTCTTTGTTTCAC
>JAAAKM020006971.1:46045763-46069091 GCA_010016025.2 Alatinidae sp. Z8VKAUB7J3
GTCAAATCACAATGGGACCCAAGACTAACAACAGTGGAAAACATTCAGCTGCCCCATACTTTAATGTCAAGGTTTGTGCTTCGAATCGTGTGGATTCGTATTCTCCTCTATGTTAGTATTTTGCAATCTCTATTACATTGTCGCATGGTTATATTAAATCAAGTCTTGAACATCGCTAAAAGCGCTAAAATAATCCGAGAGGTAATAATAGCCTTGAAACTACTTCTAAATATTCTACATAACATCGGACACGGTTGGTACAAGAAGTAAGCTAGGAATTTTTAGGACGTGAGCTGCTGTTCCTTCAGTTATAGGGAGTATGAAATTAACCAGACTCCTCAATAAATTTCATGTGGTGCCGGTAGGTGTCCGACAGAATTCAAATAGCAAATGAAGCTAAGATTAAAAAAGCAAAAGCCACAAAATTTTAGCGTCACTACACAATCCGTTTAGGTGAAATTAATAAAAAAGAAGAGGTTAGGGGTAATTTTACCCCCTTCCCCTTGGTCATAATAGGTTTGAGAGTATGCCTATTCCCTTTGTCCCCATTTCACTGTTAACTTTGATTCTATCTTTGTTGTTAGTACCTTCGGTTTATTTCCTTGTTATTTTCTTGTATTTTTATCACTTGTTTCACGGATATTATCTGAGATTGTACTTGTAATCTTTCACTCCTTTGCCAATACTTATGACATCGCGAACCATCCATGCCCCTGATTTTAAGCTACCATGTTCCATTTACATCAAGTTTCTTCTTATCTCAACAGGTTCGATTTAATTTTCTTGATGCTTGATCATCAAGATGAATTCTTTGACAGACGTTTGGCTACACATCTCGTTTCCCTCTACCATCAAACCGAGCAAGAGGTGAAACAAGAAGAGATGGTACGAAAAATCACCTTTCTTTTGTTTATTATTTTTTATGAGATTGACAGTTGTAAGACTGTTGTAGATTTACTTCATTATGGAAGGATGAAAGATAGGCGTATGGTAGACTCGTTCACAGAACAGCCACTCTTAGACACCGGAATGTGAATTTTCTGAAAGTTATTGTGCTGGTAGAGTAAATGGTAAGACGTTATCATTTATCCCTCCTGACCATGTCAACTTGGAGATTACCAACGTTTCCATGACTTACACGCCGGAATCACAGTGCGAATAATTTGAGTCATTAGTTACTCGTCTTATCAATACGTTTTTACAGCAAATTGAGTGCAACTCTGTGAAATGTCATAGTTAACTACATACCTTATGATGATGTTGACGAAAAATTTTATATCTCCACACGTGACAGTCTCGTTCCATAGTTGTTATCACGGACGCGGCGAGAAAACTGAAATAACCTTGAATTAATACATTAGCAACAAGATTGAGAATTATTGCTTTTGAATTGTGATTCTTTTGTTTTGGAGTTGAGGTTTTTTGTTATTTTCATCTCATTACTTTTTCTCTTGTAGGACTTGTCGACGTTGAAAGACTATATAGCATATGCAAGGAATAACATCTTTCCAAAATTGTCAGAGGAAGCTTCCCAATCTCTTATTCATGCCTACGTAGGTAAGCAGTATTAACAGCGGACTTCGATGTATTGAACGCTTTGAATAATAGTAAACTTCCGACGAAATTTATTGATATTTAGGCAAAAAGGTGTTGGTCGCCGATCGAGGTCTGAACCTCCCATTGCATCAGTTCTAATGTTGTCTACAGATGCTTATCCCGGCAGTTTTCATGGTTCTTTTTCCAAGATGTGTATGATGGTAATCTCTTCCGTCCCAAACCGAACGTTATGAGTTACATTTACTTTTCTAGAGATGCGCAAGGCCGGAACATCACGTGGAGCAGTTACTGCCTACCCGCGCCAACTGGAATCATTGCTCAGACTTGCAGAGGCTCATGCAAAAGTCAGGTAATCACAATTATTTATGATTGCTATCTAAACATTTTTGCCGACCTGAACAATCGAATGTTTTATTACACCTGGTTATTGATGCTAAGTAAGTATCGCCTCTGTAATCACGGTTAACGTAGTATCGAGTGTCATAAAATATGAGGGAAACAAAGAAGACGATAGGGAGCACGGACCATAGTTCACAAGGGCAAAGGAAAGTACCTAGGTGGCACATGCAAAAAAAATGAAATGTGTTCCAATGCAATAACGTAATGCAGTATGACACCTTAAACAGATTTTTTTGCTTGAAAATAGAATCGGTATCATCTATCAAAATATGTATGGAGTATACCCTCTTGTCTCTTATACACTCTCCTAATTATATGCCGCAGGACACCATACGCAAGCTCGTCTTCTCCTAGCGGAACGTGATTGAGGCTTCAAAGTTGTAGGCAATTGTGACGTACATTTCCTTTGCATCTGCTTTAGGTTTTCAAGTGTTGTTGAAGTCGTGGATGTTGAAGAAGCCAAAAGGTGAGTGTCTGGAGTATTCAAGTATTGATTCTTTGTTGCAAACAACGGTGTACACTGAGAATGACTGCATTGATCAGGATATTATGTAGATCCACAAACGTCATACGAATTAACGATTATTAGCGTAAGCCTAGGAAGACACATATTTTGCAAAGAACACTAGAGAAGCAGAAAACATGCCACCACCAAGTTAGTGTCCAAGGCCTATGGCGTTCGTTTGGCAATTGTGTTCACGGTTAACAAACCTTGTCTCCTGAAATCGCTCAGCGTACCTAGAAAATGGCACGCCACCAATTATGAGTACACATTTTAAGCAACTCGACTTTCAGGGTCAGGGCTAAGGTTGCTAAGGGTATGATACACTTTTAGGGCTACAGTTGCTTAACAGGTTGCTAAGCTTACTTTTCCTCTGTGGTACCGAATTATGAAATCACCGAAACCTTTCACACGCGTCCACCTCGCGGTCGCCCCCGGTCAGGGCCTCGTGCGGTGCCGGGGTCAGACCGGCCTGCTCGGGCGACAGGGTGATCGCCTCGACCCGGCCGTCACGGGCCCAGTGCCCGACGGTCGGCCCCGACAGCGCGATCTCGTCCAGCCCCTGGCCGTGGACCACGAGCGCGCTCCGCGAGCCGAGCGTGGCGAACGCCTCGGCGAGGCGCTCGGTGTACTCGGGCGAGAACACGCCGACCAGCTGGAAGGGCGTGCGGGCAGGGTTGACCAGCGGACCGAGCAGGTTGAGCACCGTGCGCACGCCGAGCTCGCGTCGGGTCGGAGCGGCGTGTCGCATGGCGGGGTGAAAGGCGGGGGCGAACAGGAACCCGATGCCGAGCTCGTCGATGCACTCCGCGACGTCGACGGCCGGCAGCTCGACCACGACGCCGAGCGCTTCCAGCACGTCGGCACTGCCGCACGCCGACGACACCGACCGATTGCCGTGCTTGGCGACGGGCAGGCCCGCGGCCGCCACCACGAACGCCGAGGTGGTCGAGATGTTGAACGTGCCGGTGCCGTCGCCGCCGGTGCCACAGGTGTCGATCGACGCCTCGGTCCGGAGATCGACCGGGAGCGCGACGTCGAGCATGGCGCTCGCGAATCCACCGATCTCCGCGCCGCTGACGCCGCGCCCCGCGAGCACTCCGAGGAACGCGCCGATCTGCGCCGGGGTCGCCTCGCCGGCCATGATCGTGCCCATGGCCGCGCGCGCTCCGTCGACGTCGAGACGGCCGCCGGCGAACAGCTCCTTCAGGACCTTCATGCCGATGGCCTCCATCGCTCGGCCAGCTCCAGCAGATTGTCGAACAGGCGCGCCCCGCCCGGGGTGAGGATGCTCTCGGGGTGGAACTGCACCGCCGCGATCGGCAGCTCCCGATGGCGGACTCCCATCACCTCGTCGTCGGTACGCGCGCTCACCTCCAGACACTCGGGCACCTCGGTCGCCACCAGGCTGTGGTAGCGGCCGACCGGGAAGGGGTCGGCGATCCCCTCGAACAGGCCACGCCCGTCGTGCCGGACCGGCGATGCCTTGCCGTGGACCACCGCGGCCGCCCGGTCGACCGTGCCGCCGAAGTGCTCGACGATGCACTGGAGGCCGAGGCAGACGCCGAAGATCGGCACCCGGCCGGCGCAGCGTCCGAGCAGCCCGCGGGAGAGGGTCGCCTCGGACGGGTGCCCGGGACCGGGGGAGATGCAGACCAGATCGCTCTCGCCCCGCTCGATCCGCTCCGCGACCGTCTCCAGGGGGCGGTCGGCGCGGATGACCGTGACCTCCGCCTCCCGGCGCGCGAGCTCGTCGACCAGATTCCAGGTGAACGAATCGAAATTGTCGATCATCAGGACCCGCATCACACCTCCGCCTCCGGCTCCACCGCGCCCAGCGCCAGCAGGCAGGCCCGCGCCTTGCGGGCGGTCTCCTCCAGCTCCGACTGCGGGTCGGAGTCGTGCACCACCCCGGCGCCGGCGCGCACGTGGGCGGTGCCGTCGACGATCCGCATCGAGCGGATGAGGATGCAGGTGTCCATGTCGCCGTCCGGGCTGAGGAAGCCGGCGGCGCCGCCGTACCAGCCGCGCGCCGTGCGCTCGTGCCGGCGCAGCAGCTCCATCGCCCTGCGTTTCGGGGCCCCGGTCAGGGTGCCCATGTTCATGGTCGCGAGGTAGGCGTGCAGAGCGTCCAGCTCCGGCCGCAATCGCCCCCGCACCCGACTCACGAGGTGCTGCACGTGAGAGTACTTCTCCACCCGCATCGGCGAGTCGCACACCCGGGTCCCGGGCACCGAGACGCGGGCCACGTCGTTGCGCGCGAGGTCGATCAGCATCACGTGCTCGGCGAGCTCCTTGGCGTCGCTCATCAGCTCGATCTCGTAGCGCGAGTCGAGATCGGGGTCGATCCGGCCGTGGCGGACGCCGCGCGGCTTGGTGCCCGCGATCGGGCCGAGCTCGACCCACTTGCTCTCGTCGCCCTCCACCCGGAGACAGGTCTCGGGCGAGCTACCGAGCAGCGCCCCGCGGTGCAGGCCGAAGAAGAACAGGTAGGGGCTCGGGTTGAGCGCCTTCAACCGGCGGTACAGATCGAGCGGGGCCTCCGGAGTATCGACCCGGAAGGCGCGCGAGGGGACCGCCTGGAAGACGTCGCCGCGACCGACGTGCTCCTTGAGCTGCTCGACCACCGAGAGGAACTGCTCGGGCTCCATGTCGCACTCCACCGGCCCGGTGCGCGGCGGCGGTCCGACCGGCGGCAGCGGGTCGCCGACCGCCGCCGCCTCCAACCGGTCCAGGGTCGCCAGGCAGCGCTCGTAGATCGCCTCCGGAGCCTCGGCGGTGACCAGCGCCGGGGCGATCAGGTGCAGCTCGCGCCGTTCGTGGTCGACCACGAACACCCCGTCGGCGAACACGAACTCGTAGTCGGGGTCGTCGACCAGCGCCGGGCCGCGCTCCGGCAGTTGCTCGAACTGGTCGACGAAGTCGTAGCTGAAGAACCCGAACAGGCCGCCGTAGGCCGGGAACGGTCGGCCCGTCGGCCGGAACGCGAAAGCCACGGCCCGCAGCACGTCGGCCTGGGTCCGCCCCTGGAGGCGGGAGTCCTCGTCGTCGCCCTCGTGGTGCGCCCGCAGCACTCCCTCGATGGCGTCCGGGCCGCGGACCAGCTCGTCGGCGACCTCCAGACGTCGGGCCACGGGCTCGAGCAGGGTGCGCCCGATGTCGGTCAGCGCCTCGATCCGGAAGCGATCGCCGCGCCCCGACACGCGCAGCGACGGGTCGACGCCGCCGACGCTCTTGACCCCGTAGCGGGGCACGATCTCGCCCGATTCGAGCAGGAACGGGCTGCCGGTGCGGCCGTGGTCGGAGAGCCGGGAGAGCATCTCGACCGGCTCGACGGCCGTCGGTAGGGTTCGCACGACCGGCACCAGGCTCCCTTCTCGGGCCTGCCGGATCAGTCGCAGGGCATCTTTCACGGCGCGTCCTCAGCAGCGCGAGCGATCGCGGTCGGAGCCGACAGGGCGAGCGGACGTTCTCCCGGATCCTAGCGTGGCGGCGGCGCTGCGGCCGACCGCCGCGACGGGTGCGCCGGGGGTCCTCGGGACGGTAGAATAATCGTCGGGGGAGAACGGATCATTCCAGGGCTCGACACTCTTCCGGAGGACGACCGGGCGGCGGCGCCGCCGGTTCCGGACACGGGTCGAGCCGGGGGTCTCTCGGAAGGGACGCGGGGGAAGTCGGAATGCGACGAGATACGGGCGGACGCGGGCACGGGAGCCGGTCCGCCGCGCTGTGGCTCGTGGGCCTGCTGCTGGTGCTCGCGCCCGGGGCCTGGGCGGTGACCTGGTACGTCGACGACGACGCCATCGGAGATCCGGGGCCGCACGATCCCCAGGTCGGCGATCCGCTGGAGAACGGCACCGACGAGCACCCGTTCGACACCATCGCCGAAGCACTCGAGGCGGTCGACTCCGGTGATGCCATCCTGGTCGCCGCGGGCAACTACGTCGAGAACCTCGAGTTCCCGCCCGGCATCGACCTGGTGCTGCTCGCCCCCGACGGCCCGGCGGTCACCGTGCTCGACGGCTCCGGAGCCCCGGAGAGCACGATCAACTTCGACAGCAGCGGCCAGACCCCGGCGACGATCCTCTACGGGTTCACCATCACCGGCGGCAGCGGGTCGTTCGGGGGCGATGGAGGAGGGTTGAACATCTTCAACGCCTCTCCCACGATCCGGCACTCGATCATCGTCGACAATCACGCCACCGGCAACGGCGGCGGCGTGTGGTGCGAGTCGTTCCCCGGCTCCCCCGCAGCCCCGACGATCCTCAACACGATGATCATCGACAACAGCTCCGATGCGGTCGACACCGGCGACGGTGGTGGCCTCTACCTCGGCGCCAACTGCGAGGCGAGCGTGCTCGGCTCGACGGTCGCGGGCAACGTCGCCGAGGAGCTCGGTGACGGTCTCTACATCGAGGGAGTCTTCGGCGTCAAGACTCTGTCGCACAGCCTGGTGTACGGCAACGGCGAGTCCGGCGGCAACAACGAGATCCACCTGTTCAGCGGCATCCTGATGGTCGACCACACCACCGTCGAGCGCGGCGAGTCGGGGGTCCGGATCGGCAATCTCGGCGCTCTCGAGTGGGGAGAGGGCAACATCGACGAGGACCCGAGGTTCATCGACCCCGAGGCGGGCGACTACCACGTCGAGCTCTGCTCTCCGGCCGTCGACTCCGGCAGCTCCACCTACGCGCCCGACCCGAGCGAGGTCGACGTCGACGGGCAGCCCCGGTACCTCGGCCTGCGGGTCGACTTCGGAGCCGACGAGCTCGACCGCTCTCAGGACGACGACTGCAACGGCAACTCCGTGCCCGACGTCTGCGACATCGACACGGAGAGCAGTGTCGACTGCAACGAGAACGGAATCCCCGACGAGTGTGAGCTGTCGTCCGATTGCAACGACAATGGCATCCCCGACGAGTGCGACCTGTTCGGCAACGACTGCAACGACAACGGCACGCCGGACGACTGTGACATCGACCGCGGGCTGAGCGACGATTGCGACGAGGACCGACGGCCCGACGACTGCCTGGTCGCCCCGGATTGCAACGGCAACGGCATTCCGGACGTCTGTGATACCGCCGAGCTCGACTGCAACGACAACGCCATTCCGGACGACTGCGACATCGACGTCGTCGGGCTGCCGGATTGCAACCGCAACCGCGCCCCCGACAGCTGCGACATCGCGGACGGCACCAGCCTCGACTGCAACGACAACAACGCACCCGACGAGTGCGACGTGCTCGACTTCCCGCAGTTCGACTGCAACGACAACGCCGTCCCCGACGTCTGCGACATCGAGTCGGGCACCAGCGTCGACTGCGAGCTCAACGGACGGCCGGACGACTGCGACATCGCCGCCTTCGCCGAGCTCGACTGCAACGTCAACGCCCGTATCGACAGCTGCGAGATCGAGGACGGCAGCAGCCCCGACTGTAACGACAATGGCGATCCCGACGAGTGTGACGTCGCGATCTCCGACTGCAACGGCAACGGCGAGCCGGACGACTGCGACATCTCCTCGGAGGTGTCCGAGGATTGCAACGACAACGCCCGCCCGGACGAATGCGACATCGACTCCGGATTCAGCCCCGATTGCAACACCAACGGCATTCCCGACGGCTGCGACATCACCATCGACGGCGCCGACTGCAACGGCAACGACGTCCTCGACGAGTGCGACCTGGCCGCCGGCGAGGCCGAGGACTGCAACGGCAACGACCGCCTCGACGAGTGCGACATCGCGGGCGGTTTCCGCGAGGACTGCAACCTCAACGCGATTCCGGACGAGTGCGAGGTCGACGGCGGCACCGCTCCCGATTGCAATGGCAACGGCATCCCGGACGAGTGCGACATCTCCTCCGAGCTCGATACCGACTGCGACGCCGACGGAGTGCCCGACCGCTGTCAGTTCGAGATCGGCGCGCCGGATTGCAACAACAACGGCATCCTCGACAGCTGTGACATCGACGACGTCACGTCGGGAGACTGCAATCTCAACACGGTTCCCGACGAGTGCGACATCGCCGCGGGCACCAGCCAGGATTGCGACGGCAACGACATCCCCGACACCTGCGACCTCGAGGCCGGCACGGCCGACGACTGCGATCTCGATACCGTGCTCGACGTCTGTCAGCTCCGCTCGGGGCAGGCCGAGGATTGCAACCGCAACGAGACGCTCGACGTGTGCGACATCGCCGACGGCTCTTCGGTGGACTGCAACCTGAATGGCGTGCCGGACGATTGCGACATCCTGTCGGCGACCTCGGGCGATTGCAACACGAACGGCATCCCGGACGAGTGTGACATCACCGACGGCACCGAGGACGACTGCGACGTCGACGGCGTCCCCGACGCCTGCGAGGTGATCTCGGGCACCGGCCAGGACTGCAACGGCAACGTCGTGCTCGACGAGTGCGACATCGCCGCCGGCACCGAGGACGACTGCGACGCCAACGGCGTTCCCGACATCTGCGATCGCGCCACCGGCGAGGGGGCCGACTGCAACCTCAACGACGTGCTCGACTCCTGCGATCTGGCGGCAGGCACCAGCGCCGATTGCGACGCAAATACGCGTCCGGACGAGTGCGACATCGCGGTCGGAGCGGCGGACTGCGACCTCGATGGGGTCCCCGATCAGTGCCAGCTCGACTCGGGTGAGCAGCAGGATTGCAACGTCAACGGCGTGCTCGACAACTGCGACATCGCCGACGGCACCGAGGATGACTGCAACCTCAACGGGATTCCGGACATCTGCGACCGGGCCACCGGCGAGGGCGCGGATTGTAACGTCAACGACGTGCTCGATTCGTGCGACATCGCCTCGGGTACGAGCGGGGACTGCAACCTCAACGAGCGTCCCGACGAGTGCGACATCGACGTCGGCGCCGAGGAGGACTGCGACGCCGATGGGGTTCCCGACCAGTGCCAGTTCGACTCGGGTGAGCAGCAGGACTGCAACGCCAACGGCCTGATCGACGTCTGCGACATCCTCCAGGGCGACGAGGAGGACTGCGACGGCAACGGCACCCTCGACGTCTGCGATCGGGCGGCGGGCGAGGGCGCCGATTGCAACGGCAACGACACCCTCGATTCGTGCGACATCGCCTCGGGTACGAGCGGGGATTGCAACCTCAACGAGCGTCCCGACGAGTGCGACATCGAGGTCGGTCTGGAGGAGGACTGCGACGGCAACGGCGTGCCGGATCAGTGCGAGTTCGACTCCGGCGAGGCGACCGATTGCAACGCCAACGGCCTGATCGACGTCTGCGACATCCTCCAGGGCGAGGCGACCGACTGCAACCTCAACGGTCTGCCCGACAGCTGCGATCGAGCCGGGGGAGGGGCGACCGATTGCAACGACAACGACGTCCTCGACGAATGTGACATCGCCGCCGGCACCAGTCTCGATTGCGACCTCAACGCGCTCCCCGACGAGTGCGACATCGGCGGCGGCTTCCAGGAGGACTGCGACGGCAACGGCGTTCCCGATCAGTGCGAGCTCGACTCCGGAGCCGAGACCGACTGCAACGGCAACGGCACCCTCGACGTCTGCGACATCTCGGAAGGGGACGACACCGACTGCAACGCCAACGGCCTCCCCGACCAGTGCGATCGGGTGCTGGGGGAGTCGACCGATTGTGACGCCAACGGGACGCTCGACGAGTGTGACATCGCCGCCGGTACCAGCCTCGATTGCGACCTCAACGGGCTGCCGGACCAGTGCGACATCGGCGGCGGCCTCCAGGAGGACTGCGACCTGGACGGCGTTCCCGATCAGTGCGAGCTCGACTCCGGAGCCGAGACCGACTGCGACAACAACGACCTGCTCGACGTCTGCGACATCCTCCAGGGCAACGACACCGACTGCAACGCCAACGGTCTGCCCGACACCTGCGACCGGATCGGCGGCAGCGGCGCGGATTGCAACGACAACGACGTGCTGGACGAGTGCGACATCGCGGCCGGTACCAGTCTCGATTGCGATCTCAATCAGCGTCCGGACGAGTGCGACATCGGTGGCGGCTTCCAGGAGGACTGTGATCTGGACGGCGTTCCCGATCAGTGCGAGCTCGATGCGGGAGCGCCGGATTGCAACGGCAACGACCAGATCGACGAGTGCGACCTGCTCGAGGGCGGCGGCAGCCGCGACTGCGACTCCAACGGCGTGCCCGACGAGTGCGACGTCGTCCAGGGGAACGACTGCAACGGCAACCTTCGTCCGGATGCCTGCGACATCGGGGCCGGTACCTCGCAGGACGCCGATCTGAACGGTGTACCGGACGAGTGCGAGGGCGGGCTCGACGTCCAGGGGGGCGACGTGGTATCGAACGCGACCAACGCGTTCACGATCGTCGGAGCGACGCCGGGGGCGACGGTCGCGCTGTACATCAGCATCGACGGGCTCGGCTCCACCAACACGCCGTTCGGAGACGTCGGGCTGGCGGGGGCGGAGCGGGCGAGCAGCGCCAAGGCCGACGCCGCGGGGACACTCACGCTGGAGGCCTTCGTGCCCGCGAACTGGACCGGGCGCGAGGCGTTCTGGCAGGCGATTCAGGCGACGGACTCGGCTCTCAGCGACATCGAGTCGGCCCTGGTCCAGTGAGTCGGGTGGGGGAGCCCGCCGTCGGGTTGACAACGCGACGGCCGCGCGGCTAAAGTACCGCCCTTCCGAGGCGACTGCCGAAGTCGAAGGAACGGTGCCCCTGTAGCTCAGTTGGTAGAGCAGGGGACTGAAAATCCCTGTGTCGCTGGTTCAACTCCGGCCGGGGGCACCACTCCAACCGACACTCCGAGCGGGACGTCGCCGCCTCTCGGCCGACGCGCCCCGCTCTGCCCCCGTGACCGACGCTCAGCTTCGCGGGGTCGCCGACTTGCCCCGTCCGCCACGCGGTGCCGCGCCCGCCGGGCGTCCCTGGGCCTTGGTCGGCTCGGCCGGCCCATATGTTGACTTAGATCTTAACACTTGCTTATTGTCAGAAGTGATGGAAACTCAGTTATCGACCAAAGGAACGACGGGGGAAGAGCGGGGGCCATTCGAATACTCAACACAAAATAGATTTAGATATTAAAATGGTCGACTGTGTGAAGTGCTTACCCAAACACTGACTGACAAAAAACGGACTCTAGAAGACACGCAGAGAAACACACTACTAACAAACAACACGGCAGAGGAATCAAAGAACTAAAATAGAGAGGTAATGTTAAAAGACACAACAGAAATAACAAGGGTGTACAACACAGAACGAGATCATAAGGAAACTGGTCATAGAAATATAAAGACGAAGGAGAAGGGAATCAAAAGACAGAAAAATAATACAGACACAATATCAAAAAATCATACGAAAGATACACAAAAATGAAATCGATGGCTAATTACAAAGCACGTGAAAGCAGGCTTGTTGCCGTACCGTATCTTTTGTAGATAACAAGCATTTCTGTGCTCATATGGGAACGGCAGTCTCTTAATCGAAAGCCCGACATTGAAACTACTCTAAATAAACAGAAAAACTACCTAACTGGCTACCTAATAAATTCCAAGGCAGCTGGGGCGTCAAAGGGCGCCCCTCAATTTTGGCTACCGGGCAGGGAAGCAAGCTATGATGCAGGCTACACCACCCAGTAGGACCGCCTCTCGCAGATTATGGAAAGAATCTGTCATCAATGAGAACAGATCCTGCACCCGTTCCTTGCCAAAAGGCTGAGGATGACGCCCATATGGGAAAGGCATTCCCTGTGTTAAGGAACGGAAAAGCCGTTCTAATAGCCAGCCTTTTTAGTTTCCCGTTTGACATAATGGAAACGTATTAAGTAATCAGAGACCATACAGGCGCTGGGCTACACGATTTCTGCTGATATACACTGATTGAAGATCAAAGAGAGGCATGAGTGAGAGATCTTGTAGCCACGTAAACTAGGACGTGTTGCTTTGCCTTATGACGTCTTTCCTCGAAATCTATTACTAACGTATAGATAATTATAGACCATTACCTTGAAATCCTCATCACATAACAAAGATTGAAAACTGCTAGTACTAAACCACATCTTACCTACGTCGTCTTTTGCATCTTTCGCTTTCTTTAGCTCCTCTTGGTAGGTTTGTGCACATTCCGGTGTCAAACTGCGTAGTGCTACACTTCTCGATTTAAGGGCCAGTAGAAGATCACCACTGTCTCCTTGCTCCACTTTCTCGTTAATTGTTACAATACCCAAGGCCACTGTAAAATAGAAGGACGATCGATGCATAACGTACAATGAATGTTTAGAAAGTCAGGGTTTTAGAAGATGTGGTGGCATAGTGGGTTATCTCCTTCCTGAAAATACATACTCGGTCACTCAATTATGAAGATTCGAATAGAGTTCGATTTTACTTATCGAAGGTAAGTGAAGTAGCAGTGCAGTACCTCATACGTTGGGGGGCCTAATCTCATTGTGCCGCTTAATCAATTACGGAATCGCTTTTAATGTTACTTCAAAAAAACTTGGAAATGTATTGAAATTACCGTTAACCTTATTTTGTAAGTGAAGGAGCTCGTAAAAAAATTAGCTACACCAATTACAAAATCTCGCGGTTTAGGGATACAACATTCTACGCGGGACTTCTTCCACGAGGCATAGATTGCTATGTGCTCTTTATCTAAATTTACGGTCTGCCAGAGGCAAACTACTTACATTTTTCGGCTTCCTCCGCGATATTATTAGCCCTGTCGATGCATTGCTGGATTTCTTCATGCCATAGCTCTCCAGTTTCGGTATTGTGACGCTAAAAGGGAAGTGAGACTAAATATAACTCTCTTGCAGTGGGACCTCTCGACTGACACCATACTTACTCATGCGTTCTGATATCAACAACCATTTTGTAAATGCACGCATTTATCATCTGACTTCTGATTAAACCTAATCATCTATATTCGTAGTTACAGACAACGAAGCCTGGCGATTACATCAATAGTCAGTTACGGGTAAAAGTTGTGGGCTGTTTGAGGATAATGGCATACTATTAATGCGCAAACAATATTCTGTCTAGTCAGAGAGAGACAGAGTTGAGACATTGTAAACATAGAACACGCAACGTCTGATCTCGCTTCTTATGGTCAAAGATGAAAGTAAAATTTCATAATTCCGCAAAAAGCAAAAACGATCAGTACCTGTTTCTAACAATCAGCTGCTTTAAAAATTCACGATTTCAAGTTTAGTTCTAACGACTTTAATAAACTCGTTAACTAAATTGACCCAAAACACGAACACCCTTCTTGCAATAAACGGATTCATTATTGTTAAACTTTCCGACATACACTGGTCATAGCAATCGTATGGAGTGAAGAAATAAATCTTTTAGCAAAGAACTTATCGGAAACGAGAAGATCTGAACACCAAAAGCAAAATGAACCTTTCATCCTCAACGCAATATTAACAATTATTATAGTCTATACCCACACAACGCCTGCAAGGAAATGTCAGTGGTTTCAATCACCTCTGCACAATAGTAAATAGAAAGAAATTAGTAAGTGCGAGTAAGCGGTGAAGTAAGGAGCAATTTTAGGTCATTTACCTCAGCCTTCTCATTCTTGGCTTGGAT
The DNA here is from genome assembly GCA_010016025.2 of Alatinidae sp. Z8VKAUB7J3. Taxonomy (NCBI): domain Eukaryota; kingdom Metazoa; phylum Cnidaria; class Cubozoa; order Carybdeida; family Alatinidae; species Alatinidae sp. Z8VKAUB7J3. The sequence continues at coordinate 46,059,800 of JAAAKM020006971.1, forward strand.
CAAAACCAACGAGTACAGCTCAGCATTTTTGGTCTTCACATTCATCAACTTTGCAGCAGGCGTTTCGAGGTTCGATAATATATTTCCTGCATCTTTATCTTCGATGGCATCATTGATTTTCGACAGAGCTGACAATACTGGTATAAAAGAGCAAAGGGAAGTCAGAATAAAAATTGCTGAAGAGGATGGCTTGTGTGTAAAACACTATATACAAAACTCTACGATACCGCAGTTGTCCGCGCAAAGACAATATCCCGGTCGCCAAAAACGGTGGCATACTCCATGGTTTCACCGTGCTGATTGCAAATTCGTTTGCTGAGCACTGCACAATAACTAAAGTCACCAAGAACGAAACCTTCTTCGATGCTTTAAAACAGTTTTCAATTATAGTAAACTCTGCGACTGTTCTAATAGTCATTGCGTTGTACGCGACTTCTTTCGTCAGGGCGCGTTCGTCCCTATTCGTTCGTGCTTATGTTTGGGCGTGTCTCTCATTACTGGTTTGAGGACCAAACCAGTCTTTACTTCCCTAATGGTTACCTACCTTCATAACTAACTGATCAAGGAACCAACTCAAAAAGTTAGCTAGGTTTGACCATCTGTTCTTTAATTGCTGACGTCATGAATTACTTAGCTAGTAGGTTGCTTGGCCATTTCGCTACTTAATAGTTCTATATATAATGATGGGCATGCCGCCATCAGATACAACCAATGCACGCTGGACACTACGTTGCGAAGTGCCTGTCACCATCAAGTAAGTTCTACCTTTTGCAGTTCTGTGTCACGTGTGGGCCATGACGTTGCGCTGGGATTGTGTGCGAGTACCCATATTAGGCCCCACTGCTTATCTGGGGGCTGCAATGAGAGATTGCGAGTACCTATATTCCGTCGTTTGCTGTGCAAGTGTATGGCATACGTGTGCTAGTATATGTCACTGGGTGAAAAATGGTGTGATGATATTTGCTCTTATGTGAGCACAGATTTCTAAGGAGACAAGTTCCCATGCTTCAATATATATGTAAGATATCTTAACCTGAGAGTTCTTCGATACCCTACATGCACTCGTCTGTCCTTATGTTTCTATGGCTTATCTACCCACCGGTTTGCCTCTCAGAATACCTAAACCTAGCAAGCAGACGTCATCTTATATGTTCATCCCTCTCCATAGTACACAGCGCTCTAACATTTCACAAACTGCGGTTTCCTTCATATTGCTAATTACTTTAAAAACAGGTTTATGATGAAACCGAAGACAAAAATGACCGTTTCGTTGCCATGTGTAACACACCAAACTATTTTTAGCTGTCATTACTGATATTTGGAACGGGCTTTGTTTTTCTGTTATGTCACCTGTAAACCTTGTTTACATCCACATATGTTTAATGGGTCACTGTTTTTGAATTAAGAACAGCATCTTATTCAGTTCGACCCCGAAATCTTTAGCCATCACATCTTCATCAATCTACAAATCCTCGTGTGAAATGCGTACTCAATTTAAAATGCCTGATTAACTACTTTTGCTTATTTCTTGTTTCCACACCTCATAACTAATTTCTGTAGGCCAAAAAAAGTTTACGGAATGAATGGTCTGTTGGATTTTAATCGGAAAGTTTTACAATCCTCCATCAGGCATGATCAGGCCTCTATAAGGGTTCAACAGGCTTTAGAAATTAAGGGACTTCCGCCTAAACTTTTATTTGTGGCATTGTATTGTTCAAATAACGTTTTCGCCCATGTCCTTATCTTGTAATAAAGTAACCAAGCAGCGTTTGTGTGTTTCTCAAGCTGTAAATTTCGATCCGTTTTTGCTTCCCTATTCATTCTCATTTTATTACTGACGTAAGGTTCTGGTGACTAGTCGTACGACAAAAGCCTTTCATCCAACAACATAACTCGTTTGCTTCCAAGTATACCTGGATTCTGTACAAAAAACCATCTCTTTAAATAAATTTTAACCCTTTATCATCCGAATTTTCCGGTTACCGGAACGGCTTGACTCTATATCAAGTTCAAGATAACCGGATAGTCAAGGATGCACACAACAACGTAGTGTTTCTAATGTATAATTTGGTCTCATGGAATTGATTCTCACATAGTTTAAACCAAGGCTTCTCCACCAGGGGTGCTCACCTTGGGGGTGCAGGATAGCTTTTTACGGGGGAGCGAGCTAGCTCCGCAAGTATAGAGTTAGTACTCTCTTGTTTATCAAAACAATTCTCGAAATCTCTTGGGTGCAAAGACAGGCATGCAGATTGCTATTAGCAATAAATGACCAAGCTTTGAGAAACTTTTAAGTTAGAAATAGAATCAAAAAAGTTGCTTAATTTCAATTCGTTTATGAACATTAGAACATTAGTATGTTAATTTTAAATAAAATTTCATGCATGGATAAAAATCATTGTAGAGTTAATGCACTTTTAACGGTTTTTACCTTGCCCACATGTTTCACTTCTGCCTCTATATAAATAAATATTGATTATGCAAATTTAATCTGGTCACTTTCCCCTTTTTTGAAATTAATTATTACAGGGTGCGAAGACGTGAAGAAAAACTATTTAGGGGTTCGGCACATACAAATTTCTGAACATCTGGTAAAAGCGTTCAAGGCTAGTAAAAAAAACCTTAATTCAAAACCCTGTATTCTATGTACGATTTATGTCCCACTTTATCCATCATTTATGATTTCAAAGATTCCTATTTAGCTGATTCGCTTTATCCACATTAAATAGTCCATACATCACATTTACGTGGCAACGAAAAATATTCTTGTAAAGGGCCATATGAAAAATTTATACTAGATTGATAACATTTTCAAGAAGGCAATGGAATACGAGCTCATATAGTTACATTTCTGAAATAAAATACCCAATTTTCGTTAAAATTCTGATAATACCTTTTTAAGACCGCGGAGCAAATACAGCTTGTTCAATTTTATGATTTAAAGAACTATGGTCAATATCTCTAACCCCTTGTGTTTAAGAATGTGTGAAACACAAACAAGACTAATTTCGGACAATAGAATAGCGGGAAGGAAACTGATTCATGAAGCAGACATGTGGTAGCAAGCGAGGAAAAGTGAATTATAAAAGCCGATTATCCTTATAATTGTGCACCAACCTTTCGTAAACGTTTGGCATTCCCTGACAAGATTTTATTGTTCACTTTTGCATCATTTGAAGAACGTTGGGTTAAACCTTGGTACACCCCCTCCCTCCTTCTTTCGTTCGCTTTCCCTAGCAGTCTCTCAATCAAAGACCCCATATGAGCAGCGGGCCCGACATTGAAACCACCCTAAATTGACAGAAAAACCACCAAACAGGCTAACTAATCAACAGAGGGCAGCTGGGGCGTCCAAGGGCAATGGCCCTCAATTAAAGCTACGGGACTGAGAAGCATGCCATAACGCAGGCTCACCCGCCTGGAAGGACCGCCTCTCGCGGACAAACCTGGCACCCCTCCGTCCCCTTCCTCGCGGTCGACAGAGCAAATTTAGTCAATGGTAAGGTGGTGATCAATATTTGGTGACAGATATAATTGTTTGACGGAGGTGATCAATGTTTGTTAGGTTTTTACAGGTAGTGTTCAATACATGTCCGATTTCACCAGTGTTTGACGGACGTGGTCAGTGGGAGTGGTCAATATTTGGCGAGAGTAATAAACGGTTGTCAGGTGTGATCAATGTTTAACGGGAGTTATCTATGTTTGGCAGGAGTTGTAAATTTTGGCGGGAGTAATCAATGCCTGATGGAAGTGATCAATATTTGGCAAGAGTAATAAATGTCTGTTGGATGTGTTTAACGGGGAATTATCTCTGTTTGTCACGAGTTATCTATACTTGGTGGGAGTAATCAATGTTTGACGGGAATGATCAATGTTTGTCAGGAGTTACGAATGTTTGGCGGGAGTGCTTAATGTTTGACGAAAGTGATCAATATTTGGCAAGAGTAATGAATGCAGGTATGTCTGTCGGATGTGATCGATGTTTAACGCGAGTTATCTATGTTTGGCAGGAGTTATCCAATATTTGGCGGCAATAATTAATGTGTGGCGGGAGTAATCAATGTGTTGCGAGGGTAATCAACGTGTGGCACGAGTGATCCATGTTTGGCAAGTGTCAGGAAAAGCACTAACACTAACCAGGATGTTGGTAATAGTTTATGAAATAGGTTTGCTCTCAAACTACTACCGACCAACGCCATATTCTATTGTCGCATTGAATTACAGTAGCAAGTGTTATGTCAGTTGTTTTCATATTTAAATCTTAGTTTTTCGAACGACAGCAAGCAGATAATGTGCTACCTCTTGCTATACTACTATAAGAAAAACGATGTAAAGCCATAGTATTCACAGATGAGACAATTAAGTATTGAACGCAATCAAAACCTGTCAAGTCGGACCTTACAATATTAAATAGAACAATGAGCTATTTGAAGAAAATTAACTCGATGACAGACACACAATTATATACAATTTCTCAATCGATCAACTTTCTGTAAAACAAAATATACAACTTGCAAACAAGATTACACTATTCGCTTATTTTGCATTGACTTAATACAATCTGGTATAGACAGAACACCTGCAATGACCTGTAGTGTCACGGTTAAAGTTATTAAACTTGCCTTAAATAAGTCACTTGATTTGATGAAGAGAACAAAGGCGCAGGGCATTGTAGTTGACTATTATTGAACACTCGGTAAATGGAATGGATGTTAAAGTATCCGAACTGTAACTATAATGGCAGTCTGTAATGAATAGACTCAAAAGTTTAAATTCTTCAGGCATTTTCAAAATAATGTAAACCGATGTAACTGGTAGTTGCAATAACTTTTGTTACGTTTCGGTTCGAAACAAAACTTCAGTTTCAAACTACAATACCTGAACCTAAAAGGAATGACGGGTGTTATTTCTGGCCAAGAACGCACTCCCATGGTTTCATCCAGCTTTTCAGGTCCCCCCATAAATTCTAGGTCCCCCCATAATTTTAGGTCCCCCATGGGTAAAATTTTCTCAGGTCCCCCATAATTTGGTGCACCATAAAAATTTGAGGTTCTCTCTTAAATCAGGGTGGACCCAATAAAGAAAAAGTCTGGGTTTACTTAATGAGATGAGAATGACAAAAACTAAAACAACAGTTGAATCTAAATGATGGCAATTGATAACAGGAATAAAAATTGGCAAATAAGTGACAAATTGGTACTCAGTAAAATCATTACATCATCATGATATCACAAAAATGACCAAAATAGTTCACATCCAATGATGATACAGTCTACCTGAATTCAATGGATTTGCTATCTCAAATGGATGGTCATGATTATCTCAACCAAGAGGTAAGAGTAATTTCCTTCATTCAAAACAGTAAAAATAGGTTCAAGTTGTGCACATTTAGCATCTGCTCATTCTCAAATGGTTTTGAGCACAAAATTCCAACCATTCAAAAACCCACAGGAACTCAAATCAGAGAAGCGTCTGGTTCGGTGTCCATTTCACATTCTTGGACTTCAGCTTGCAACGAAGCTGTAAATTGCAAGGCAGTGCCTTAAAAAGTTTCTCTCTGAGATTGTCTTGGGCTGATTTAGCATTGTTCTTGCCCCTGGACTCTTTTCTGATCAAGCACTCCTCCCCCCACTTTTTCAGGTTTCTACACATTTGAGTTGTAGAAGAATTGAAATTTATTTGAAGCCATAACTTTTGAAGCTTTTCTCAGGTCAAATTAAATTTTTGTCAAAGAAAAATCGGCAAAAACTGATTCAGATGTGACTGCACAAAAATATAATACCTGGCACAACTTAATGCTTTTGAAGTCAGTTTTCCATGACAAAATGTCCATGAAGCAACATCATGATTTTGACAAGAAAATCATTATTCTAAAATATCTATCTATCTATCTATCTATCTATCTATCTATCTATCTATCTATCTATCTATCTATCTATCTACCTACCTATCTATCCATCTATCTGTATTAACGTAGCGTTCAAAATTTATCAGCATTGAGCATTTCTAGACATAACTCTTGAACGCATCAATTGATAGCACAAACACGAATTCAAATTATCTAATGCTGCATGAAGTATTAAATTTCCTTTCAGTGTCATTTAGGCTTCAAAAGCGATTTCTTTAAATAATCCCAACAAGAACTTTTCACACTGAAATTACAGCTTTGTATTCAACCAACAATTACAAAGTGTTATAGACTATGACCCACAGCAGCCATGCTGGTCAATTTAACAAAACACAGGTAGATTTACTCTTATGAATACATGCGTGTCTTTGAAGGCTTTTCGTTCCGAAGTATTGTTGGACATAACAGATCTAATACTACTTTTGACAACTGGGTATTACAGAACTTAAAGCTTCCCTAAGAAGTCAATTTTATCAGAATCTCCATGTGATTTCAGCAACAGAAGGAGATTTCTTTCGTCAATCCTCTTGCAAGTGTACAATGTTTTTTTAATGCACGAGTTACGCACTCATGCCAACATAAGGTATGTTATGAGCGGTATCTTCTGTGATTTGTAGAAAGCAATAAGCAGTTGATTATCGAATGCTCAAAGTACAGCAACAAAAAATGCCTTGAGCTTGCGATTGAAATGGATAGAAAATTTAAAATCGGAAGACGATGAAAGTGCTAGTATAAAGTTGAAACTAGTCGACAGTTAATTGTTCATATTTTATCACCTTTCTGTATGAAATATTCAATATCTGATAAGTTATTCAACAGAAAAATCGTCAACGCCAAGGGTGGTCCCCGGTGTGGAAGAACCTTTCTTTGACTTAAGTTGCGTGTGACAGAAATGTCTCCTAGCAGGAGTTCCTCTGTGCATTATTAAATACTCGTGCTGACATCTTTATTAGATTCAACGACGTTTTTCTTTTTCAACATAGTTGTTCGTTACGAATATCAAAATCGATTAACTTTTCTTCGGTATAATGTCATAAACGTAATTTGTTGACAATAGCTCATTGGCAAAGATGAGCGATTTTGTGTTTCATCACATCTTGTCTTACAGCAGATGGAAATGTCTTTGCTTACGTTAGCTAAAGTTTTAGACCGGACCTTAATCGGATTGTCTTTTTAGGTTATCTCTTGCACCAATTGGTGCCAAAGTTCAATGAAGTCTCTGTCAAATCAATTTATCAGTTTAGGAAACGGTTGTGGTCTAAGAGACAATTGCATGTTACCATGACAAATGAACGGCGATTACGCATGTAAAGTAACTCTATGATAAGTGTAACCCATCAGGCATGTGTGATCAGTTCGTTTATCTTCATTTTTCTCGATCACAAGCTTTCAAGATAGAATCATAGTTCCAGTAAAGAGAAAAAAGAAATGGTATTCTTTCGAAGGAAAAAAGTTATAAAGGTTAAAGATACGAATGACGTGCAGGAGAAAACTATCATAAGGAAATTATCAACGGCAGTGAGACTTCAAGTACGAGTAACGCCTGATACAAAGTTCCGTATTGTTCCAAATCCATCGTCACACACAGTATCATTTGAGCTGTGCGACTACCCAGGGTATATCATGAGGGAACGGGGACTAAAGGAACTATTTGGTGAGAAGAGAAGCTACGACAGGCAAAGTGGTAAGGAAAAAATAATGTTATTAATAAATATTGAATTGATTTATATTGCACTATGTGCTTGATGGTTATGTTCTATACAGTAAACGTAAACGCAATTCTGGTACAAGATGTGTCATTTTTTCAACATTTAGAGCGAGCAAACTTTATGTTATGTCTTTTTATCAAAAAAGATTTTTTTGTCTATATCGAGTGTTAGTGTACCCTTATACAATTTACTCTGTTCTCTTGTAAACAGGAATCAAAATATTACAAACTTTCATTCATAGCAGATTTTTTTCGAACATTTCAGTGATCCACTTACACCACTGATAGCAGCGGAAACAAAGATTTTGAAGTGCTCCGTTTGACTTTTAGATGTAAGAGTACATGGCTAATTGTGAAAAAGGTCTTTGTTACTAAATGAGAAGTCATTTTTGTGAAATTGATAAAGCTCTTGTTAAGTTAAGTAAAGAATATGACGTACCTATAAAATTTGTAAATTATACACACAAAAGTACGGATGAAGGACTGTTGATAGTAAATATTAAAGGCAGAGATGACTCTGCATTTAGTTTAAGCTGTAGTTATTAGTTATTAGTGATAAATGATGTGTGTTATGCTTTTATTTTACATTTACATTTCACTATTATTTACATAATAGTATGAGAAATGACTTGAAAATCACAACAAAAACATATAGTGAGACGTTCGTAGGATCAACTCACCTGTTATATTAAATTTTGAGTTCTGCTGCACGTCATCTCCAATACGTTAACTAGATTAATCCTTTGATGGATTTCTTCAAGCTACGCAATTCATGTGTGCCGTTACAAGATTCAGAGATATATTTTTATTCGATTTTTTGTTTCTTAAGTTGCTAATTTAGGTTTAGAAGTGTTTGGAGGTATCAGAGTTGAATCAGATCTTACAGTGAAACCAAAGAATTTGAAACATCTCCTTAAAGTACATTGACTTCATTGAATAACCGGTATTGGTATACAAGCATTGGTTTTGGACCCATGCTATAAGGTCGCTGGACTGAAATTTCTTGTGTGAAAGTCAGTATTTTGAAATTTCAGGCGTTGGCTGTTATCACAATATGGTAAACGTAGGATTGCATTAGATCTTTCAAATTGTTTCAAGGTTAGATGTCACCGCTATCAAACTCTTTTGTTACAAGAAACAAAGTTTGGTTTCTGTGTTAGTAAATAAACCTGTACTCGATGCATAGTTTATGAGCAACGGTTGACTTGTTTCTGTAATGATTGATCATATCCATAGCAAACATTTGTAAAGAAGAATCATGTTTACTTCAGAAAAATAATCAAGATCACCACATCTTAATAGAAGAATTAGTTTAACCAAGGAAAAGAAAGTGATTGTTTTCATTGTAAAACAAAACATAACCTTGTTCTTTGCAGGCAGAAAAAAGAGTGACGATTTTTCTTGCTAGTTTATTTTATGCAAGCCCGAGCGGTCTGGCAAGAAGTTCTCGAAAGCCAAAGAAATTTTTATAATTTGTTATCAATGTATAACATAACAGAACCTTGTTCCTTCCAGCCAGAAAAAGAGTGACGATTTTTCGTGCTAGTTTAGTCTATGTAGGTTTGAACGGTCAGGCAAGAAGCTCTCGAAAGCTAAAGAAATTTTTACAAATTGCTATCCATGTATAACAGAACAGAACCTTGTTCTTTTCAGCCTGAAAAGAGAGTGACGATTTT
>JAAAKM020006971.1:46069191-46105057 GCA_010016025.2 Alatinidae sp. Z8VKAUB7J3
GGTCCAAACGGTCTGGCAAAAAGTTCTCGAAAGCCAAAGAAATTTAATAAATTGTTATCAATGTATAACAGAACAAGATCCTGTTCCTTCCAGCCACAAATAGAGTGACGATTTTTCTTGCTAGTGCATCTTAAAGACGTCCGAGCGGTATGGCAAGGCGTTCTTTTAAAGCAAACGTATTCCTTATGATTGTTCTTGTTTTACAGGATAGACATCTTGTATTCGTGAGAAGTTAGGATCATATATTTAATTGGGGATTTTTTTTTCTAAACAAAGTATTGGCGTGATTGCATGATGGCTTTTTGTGACTTTGGTAACTTGGCTTATGTGAACCTATTATCACGAGCTAAGCTGGAAAATGTCACGGTTTTAATAAAGATGAGATAGATTAAGGTTCTTATCAAAGATTAGAAGCTATCAATAAAATACAGCATAAGCTGTCCTACTTAATAAAATCAACTTGGTAACGAAATAGTTAACAAAGTTTGACCGAATCAATGCCTCCAAAAGGTAAAGAAAGATAATGATGATGCCCATAGTCAACAGGAACTATGCGAAACTTAGGAGTTTAGCTACCGCAAATTATCATTATCGCCCGAAATACTCCTGTCAAAGTTTAAAATTTATAATCTCTCCTCAAGTGTTTGGTAGCCTCCCCGCTCTCGAAAGTTTAGAATAACCCCCAAAGGTTCAAAATAGCCTTCCAAAGTTCAGAATAGGACCCCTCCTAACGTTCAGAATAGCCCTTCAAAGTTCAGATTAGTCCTTCAAAGTTCAGAATAACTCTTCAATGTTCAAAATAGCCTTCCAAAGTTCAGAATAGTACCCCTCCTAACGTTCAGTATAGCCCTCCAAAGTTCAGATTAGCCCTTCATAGTTCAGAATAGCCCTTCAAAGTTCAAAATAGCCTTCCAAAGTTCAGAATAGTACCCCTCCTAACGTTCAGAGTAGCCCTTCAAAGTTCAGATTAGCCCTTCAAAGTTCAGAATAGCCCTTCAAAGTTCAGACTAGACCCCAAAGTTTAGAATAACCGCCTCTCCTCAAAGGTCAGAAAAACCATCCAAATTTCTATCCTGGCTACGGATCTGGCAAAAACTAAGACATCGAAGGGTTTTAGCGTAGGTCGTTATATACCAGGAGCTTTTCGTGCCACAGTTAAAACAGTGAGATTGGACAGAATAGCAAATTGTAAAAATAGTGCCAGTGATCGCACAATCCGGTATAAAGTTTCCGCTTCAAACCAGCGATCATCAGACGCCTCAAATCAGCATCATATTTAAAGCCTATTTCTTTTCAAGATATTAAAATACAACATGGTTTTCAAAATAAGCTCTAGACAAGCTGCAGGCAAGATTTAAGATCTTATGCCATAAACTTCGAAAGTGCCTCGTAACCAGGACGTTAGTTGCCCCTTAGATTTACCGCCCCATTCTCCCAATTCCCCTAATTTTGGCTTGGCTGAGACTAACTGAGCAATGCCGCAGGTCAATGTCGTGTCTTGTAAGGCACAGCAAGTATTACCTATTATCCGTGAAACGTGAATTGAGAATTGAGTTAATTTAATTCATAGTTCCCCTTTGAGTTAAGTAAAGTTCGAAGTGAGATTCTGACAATGTGGCTAAAAAATGGATGGGTGGGGTAGAGGAGCATGCGGCCAATTAGATTTTAATAACCCAATACAAAGGCAAACAAGACAGGCAAATGGTATATAAAATGTGTAGAAATGTACAAAATGTACTGTAAAGAACAGCATCGGGTCCATGTCAGCTAAAAAATTGTAATTTTGTTGGATAGGCCAAAAGGTTAGGAGCCCAGAAAGACGAGTTTCTTAACAGTGGGAGGTTAATGAGTCCACTACCGCTGCTCCCTACACTAGTGGACGAGAGTAAACGTATCATACAAAGGTTCGCTACCGAGTATTTATGCTCTTCATCACAGGTTCGGAAGTTAACAAAATGTCCCTATATATCAACAGTAGACCAATACATTTGTTGAAATATCTGTAATTTGTTAAAATATTGACAACCCTATTTGTAATGAAAAGCACTCTGGATAATTACTGTTCCACTTAGTGTAAGTAAATTTCACGATAATTGTTTAGAATAAAGTTTCCTGTGATTCCCTTAATAAATTTTGTTCATTATTGATTGTTAAAAGAATGCCAAATTGATGGAAATGGACATATGATTGGGATACAATTATAATATTCCCAGTGAGGCCTACGAGAATTCTGAGACCTTTAGCAAAGACTCACTTTTTTAGCAATGAGCCCTTTGCGTACAAAATACATTCTTGATTTCAAAATTAAGTTCAAATATGGCACCGCTAAATTCCTTAGTATCATAAATAGTGGTTTGTTGATGGAATGAGATGGGCTTTAGGAATACGTAATCGGTTAATCCAGATAAAAATCGATGTAATCATAACAAAAACCAATGTTTATTTAAATATCATCTTGGTTTTATAGGCGTTAGCCGGTACAAAGTATATTAATATTGCAAAAGAGCTATGCATGTATGCAATTTCTTTCAGATAAAATGGTATCTATCGTTTCCTTTCTCATGTTAACTTGGTGATTACAAACCTGATGACAGCATGTGTATTTGCCTTATTGTCTCATTGACGCCTTGACTCTGAGTTGGGGAATATTTGCGACGTACCATTAAAGTTTGAGATCAATGAGTAAAGTGACATTTGGAACTTGCCACACATGTCGTACAACTGGCAATTGCGACTGCAACATGGCATTAAAGACGTACCATCTGTAACGTGTCACGTGTTACGTGCCACTTGCTACATGCAAATTTCTACGTGCCAGTTGCTATGGGCCAGTGGCCACGTGCCAGTGGCCACGTGCCAGTTGCTGAGTGCCATCTACATGCCATTGGCGACGTGCTACGTACGACGTGTCTTTGACAACATGCCACTTGCTGCGAGTCATTTCCGTGAAAGAAGCCCATTGGATATTTTCAAAAGATTTAAGATATAGTGTCTAAGGTCTCCTACTTTTTACTTTCATTAATCACTTTTTCATCTTTAGTGAATATGAAACAAAATAAAAACCCAACAAGCAAAACTTGGAATGAGAAGTGCAGTTTGTGATGTCGAAAATATAGATCCCACTAAATAAATAACGAGGGAGAAGGAAATTCCGGAAGCTTGAATGTTTTATCTTTTTCTTTGCGTCTAGTACATGTTTGGTGCAAACCATTACAAAGACGATCGAGTAAAATCAAATTTAACTTTTGAAAATCTAACTTTTTATACGCAAGTAACAGTAAACAGTAAAAGCGTCTTAATAAGAGCTACTTTAAATTTTAAATTTTGTAAATTACGATTGAAACACTTACTTAAACTACTAGGTATTGAACGTTGTAGTAGAAAATATTGTATGTTTACAAAACAGGAGCACATTTCTCATTACACTTGTAGAGAGAAATTATTGTCAACTGATGAAAGTAAAAGATGTATTAGTATTCTTAAAAACAACACTAAAATATTCAAATAAGTTTTAGTAACAAGGCGTTATTCTCCATTCTCTTACAATGATGTACAGAACAAAATCAAGATTTTGTGAATGCTCAATAGAAGAAAATTATGGATGCATCCATTTTGCAGTCTCCTGCACCTCCTTTCATTATTATATCATGAAAGTGAAGCTATTTCCTTAAAATATTTAGCTAGCAAACTATGATGAGGGAAAGCTGTGTAACGACATATTAAGGAAGCATTAGTATTTGTTGTGGTCACTTGTAATATTTATCGAAACACTAACTAGAAGATAAAACATGAAGAGTATTAATAAATGTGTGCACTACGCATGTGCGTAATTAGACAGTAATTAAGTAAACAATGGGCTTAGATTGTCCACTTAACAAACTAAACGAACTAATTAAATGTATTCGGAATCAAGAAGCGCAATAAATAGTTAAGTAAACAGGCATTCAAGTATCAAACTTTCTGAATAAAGATTGCTCTTGTTGTAGTTAGGAGTAACAATAAAAAAACTACAACAAGTTTTAAAGAACGAACAATGTGATGTGACAAGTGTCAGACAATTCTCATATTCTGAGAAAGTAAACTTCAATATAACAGCTGATAGACACAGTGTTTCAGCTTTATACAACACATAGTTTTGGAGAACATTGGTTTAAAAAATGGGTACTTTTACTTATATTAGTCAGACTTGGTCAATAGGTTGCCATGTAGTAATGAAGGAACAAAATTTGTCAGATACACTCCTTAGATTATGCTGTACAAGGATGTTATCTTGGTCGATCATTGGAAATGAAATTGAAGGAATATTTAGGTACAAAAGAGGAGAAAAACCCCAGACATTTTAGCATCTTTGTAAAGTAATTTTTAAATAAGAATATTGGAATGGGTAAAGCGTAATATCTTTTGAGAAATTTGAAAAAATACCTAACGAACGCCTGAAATGCTCTAAAGAGCCTTCGTGTTCTTTACACTTTAGCTCCAAAATACGAAATTCAGATGACAAATTTAAAAGCGTTGATTTTTAAGAATATTGAAAGGGCCAGAACTTTCAGAATGACGTTCACACATTTCTGTCCATCCTATGAAACAATTGCAATACGACAAGCTATAAAATGTTTTAAGTATTGTGAAACTTAAACCTTCGCGTTCTACAGATGTTCTTAACTAATAAATCTTGTTTTATTATAAACTATCTTTCATAAATATGTGAATCCTGAAACGTGCCCTACTTGTTAAAAGTCTGGAACGTTTTAATCCGGGATAGATATATTCAGGAACTTCAAGTGATCTTGTAAGCAAGTCGCTTCCAGCCCCTTCTTAATCTTTGACTCCTATAATACCGTTTTAGGACTAATAAGGCTTGTCTTATTATAAACTATCTCTTATAAATAGGTAAATCATGAAACGTGCCCTACTTGTTAAAAATCTGGAATTTTTTTATCCGGGATAGATATATTCAGGAACTTCAACTGATCTTGTAAGCAAGTCGCTTCCAGCCCCTTGTGGAGCGAAATTGACGTTAACCAGGAGTCAACAAAATGAACATCCCAAAACCAAGCGAGCTAATGAATTTCTCCGGAAGAGTGGCAGTGGTAACCGGCGCCAGCCAGGGTATCGGAGCCGGCATTGCCCTGCGGTTCGCCGAAGCCGGAGCTAAGGTTGTTGTCCACTACCGTAGTGGGTCTGATGCGGCTGATGAGGTTGTGGAGCAGATTAAACAGGCAGGCGGCGAGGCAAGGGCTATCGCAGCGGAATTATCTGAAAGAAACGAAGTCGATGCTCTGATTAATGCCACGGTTGAGCAATTTGGCCGTCTGGACATGGTCGTGAATAACGCCGGAATCTTCCCCAATGCATCCTTGCTCGACATGTCACATGACGATTGGCAGATTATGCTCAAGGCCAATATGGATACCACATTTCTTTGCACACAGGCAGCAGGGGGCTATATGAAGGACAACGGTGGCGGGGCGATTGTCAATCTCGGTTCCATCGCCGGTCTGAACCCGGGCAGCGAGCACAGCCACTACAACAGCGCAAAGGCGGGCGTCTTAATGTTCACCCGGTCCGCAGCGCAGGAGCTTGGACCCTACGGCATTCGGGTAAATAGTGTTTCCCCCGGATTGATCGCGCGTCCGGGAATTGAAGAGCACTGGCCGGAGGGCGTGGAGCGCTGGCATAAGTCCTGTCCGCTCCATCGCCTGGGCACTGCAGAGGATGTGGCTGATGCCTGCCTGTTTTTGGCGTCTCCGGGAGCGCGCTGGATAACCGGTGTTAATCTGACGGTGGACGGCGGTGTTATGTCTTCATCGATTTATTGATACGCAAGTTTTGGTCATTGATTGTCTTGGGTAATTTTTATTAAAGAGCCGGCAGGTCGCTGCAAAAACTGGTAATTGACCTTACTCAAAAGTGTTGAGATGAGAGAGGGGAAGCGAGAGACAAAGCGCTTCTTTGCATCTTACATCGCCCGATACCGCGTAGCTCCAATGCTGAGTAATTTAATAAAAACAAACTAATACGAACAAAAGCTACAGGAAATTCTCACATGGCTATCAGTCTTATCGGCATCTTGACCCTGTTGGTCATCGCGGTTTTGCTATCGGAAAATCGGCGAGCGATTAATTTTAGAATAGTCGGCAGCGCATTTGTTTTACAGGCCGGGCTCGCCGCCTTTGTACTGCATGTACCCTTCGGTCAGGATGTTTTGGGAGGCATGTCTGCGGCGGTACAGCGTGTTATTGACTATACCGATGACGGAATCAAGTTCCTGTTCGGGCAACAGCTTGGCGGCGACACTCTTGGCTTTATTTTCGTTATTAAAGTATTGCCCATTATTATATTTATTTCCGCATTGATGGCCGTGCTTTACCACTTCCATATCATGCAATGGATGGTGAAGATTTTCGGGGGAGCGTTGCATAGAATAATCGGGACCAGCAAGGTGGAATCGCTCTGCGCTGCTGCCAATGTCTTTTTTGGCCAAACCGAGGCGCCGTTAGTTGTGCGCCCCTATCTCGGAAAACTGACCCGGCCGCAACTTTTTACCGTAATGGCCGTAGGGTTATCATCAATTTCAGGCGCGATATTGGTCGGTTATGCCAGTTTGGGGGTTGATCTGAACTTCCTGATTGCGGCGGCCTTTATGGCAGCGCCGGGGGGCCTGTTGATGGCTAAACTGCTGTTACCCGATGGCGATGATATTGATGACGAAATCGATCCCACCGAAATTGAAGAGTTTGACGATCAGCACAAGCCGGTAAATTTTATTGAGGCTGCTGCAGACGGCGCTATGGTCGGCGTGAAGTTGGCGGCGAATATCGGCGGTATGTTGCTTGCTTTTGTAGCCCTCATATCGCTGGTTAACGGCCTGTTTTCATCGGTCGGAGCGTTATTTGGACTCACTGATTTTACGCTTGACTACCTGCTTGGGGTCATCTTTTCGCCGCTTATGTTCCTGTTGGGGATTCCCTGGGAAGAAGCCGCGATGGCCGGGAATTTGGTAGGACAGAAACTGATCCTGAATGAATTTATTGCCTTCGTGCAGCTCGTGGAAATACAGGATTCGCTGAGCGCTCATTCACAGGCGGTGATAACCTTCGCCCTGTGCGGCTTTGCCAACCTGAACGCGCTCGCGATATTGCTCGGCGGATTAGCGGGGATGGTGCCCGAGCGCAAACATGAAATAGCTCAGTTGGGTATAAAGGCGGTTATAGCAGGTTCTCTTTCAAATTTGATGAGTGCTGCACTGGCCAGTTTTTTACTGTCCTTTTAGCACAGGGACGACTTATAGCTCGCGTTTGAAACCGGGCTTGCCGTTTTTCACAACAAAGCGTGCCAGGTCGAAGGCGTCGGAGCGGTCATTCCTGACGTCCTTCATTGCCCGCATTGTTGTACTCCAGCGAGAAGCGGTGACCTCGTGCAACAGGTAACCGCGTTTATAGGGATCGTAGAATTTTACCTGAGGGTTTTGAGTTAGATTGTCGGCAATGGGTTTTGCCAGCGGTTCAGGCCAGTTGGCAGTGATGGATGATGTCACAAACTCGACGACCGGAATGCGCGCTCCGGCGTCACTGAACTGCAGGCCATCCAATGCCCAGAAGGAGTGCACGTCGCCGCTCAGAATAACCGTTTGGTTGTTTTTTGCGGCATTGAGCGAATCAATTATGCGTTTCCGGTTAGCTGGATAACCATCCCAGGCACCGAGGTAGTGCAGGATTTTTCCGTTCCGATGGAATTGGTAAGCAGTGAACGGTCCCGTCGAGGCGATTGCGTGCCAGGCTGATTGATTGTTCTTTATAGTCTCCCCCAACCACTGCTCCTGCTTGCTGCCGAGCATACTGCGGGTTTCCTCAAAAATGGCGCCGCAGCGCTCACGGTAGCTACCGAAACCGTAGGAGGGATCGCTGTTTTCATGGCACAGGCCCTCCTTGTCACGGAATTGACGGGTATCCAGCAGGCTAACCTGGAGCAGACTTCCCATTGCTATATTTCGGTGTAATCGGAATTCGTTACTGCCCGGGCCCTTGTAGCCGCGGACCGGCATATGCTCATACCAGGCTTGATAGGCGGCAGCTCTTCTTTTTGCAGCGTCCGGATCGTTGTCTTTGATTGCGTCGTGGTTATCGATGGCAACAAAAAAGGGTATTTGCGCGTGGGCCCTGCGAAGATGTTTATCGGTTTTGTAAAGCGCATGCCGGCGGCGAAAGTCATTGAGTGTATAGAGCAGTGTGTCGGTGTCATGCTTTCTAAAGGTCTGGCCAAAGGATTTATCGTAAATATAGTCGCCCAGGTGAATGACAAAATCAGGCTTGTCGGCCACTATGTGGTCATAGGCCACAAAATGGCCGTGGGTATAATTTTGACAGGATACCGTGGCAAACCGGATTGATTGTGGGCGACTGTCGACTGCAGGAAGCGTTTTGGTGCGGCCCAATTCCGAGTATTGTGAGGCCACAGAGAACTGATACCAATATTCCCGGCCTGGCGCCAGACCCTCCAGCTCAACATGCACCGAATGGGCTAGCTCGGGGGTTGCAATCGCCTCCCCGCGACGGACTATCTCCTTCATTCCGGCATCAAGCGACACCTTCCAGCGGACCGGAATCGGGACGGGTTGCATCCCGCCGTCCTCAGCGAGTGGTTTCAGCACAAGCCGTGTCCAGAGTACTATTGAGCTGTCCGTCACATCACCGGAGGCAATACCAAGTTTGAAGGGGTTCTCCGGAAAGCGCCTGCTCGCGGTGAGGGGCGTGGATACCTGCGCGGCGGCCAGGCCGATCGTCGATTTGATAAGAAAATCACGTCTTTTCATGGCTTTGTCGTATCGTTCGTTTACGGCTCACAGGCCCGGTTTGTCAGGGCTGCGAGGCCTTTGATAGATAGGGTCTATCAGCTGTTCCTCTATAAGTATTATAAAGAAGCGCCGTCATATTGTTAGAATAAAACTTGAAGTCATGGGCTGTGTTTGATGTCCCGGTGGGCAATGAGCATGGGTAATTTTCCTCTTTCTGGGGTTGGTGAATATGTGGCAAATAGCAGATACATCCTTAGCTGATAATTCAGAGCGTCTGGATTATTGGGGCGAATTTCTACGATCTACTTTCATGCCCTGCGATGTGGAGTTTCCGGCGCTTGAGGGCTTCCATTGCCGGGCTGAAATGAACAGGGTTCACGACATTAAGGTTTCGGTAGGTAAGGGCAGGGCACACAGGGTTTATCGCGAAGATCATAACCACGACAATGACCGGGAGGTGTTTACTGTCAATGTCAATCTTTTCGGGTCGTTGGGTATTGCCCAGAACAGCCGGCAAATCCAACTGCGCCGGCGTGATTTCACTCTGCTTGACCAGGATAAAAATTACTCGATTATCCATGAGGGCGACTACAAAATGCTTACCCTGGAAATTCCGCATCGATTACTTGCAGATCGCCTGCGGCGGCCGGAATCACTTCTGGCGCAGGTAATTAGCGGTGCCAAGGGCCACGGTGGCCTGGCTTATCGCTTTTTTGAGCAACTGCCGCATATGCTGGATGATGTTGATGCAGAGGAAGAGTCGCTGCTGGAGGACTCGATTGTCACCGTACTGGCTAATGTTTTGAACAGCCGTGATTCGTCGAACCGGTTAACAACGGTTGGCGTCGGGCACCTTCAGCGCGCGAAGGATTTTATTGCCGGTAACCTGCAGGAGCCGGGGTTATCCAGGGACGATGTCGCTGAGAATACCGGCTTGTCCGTGAGGGAACTAAACCGACTATTTGCCCAACAGGGTACATCGATCACCCGTTATCTCAAATCGCAGCGA
This sequence comes from Alatinidae sp. Z8VKAUB7J3, assembly GCA_010016025.2. Lineage (NCBI taxonomy): Eukaryota > Metazoa > Cnidaria > Cubozoa > Carybdeida > Alatinidae > Alatinidae sp. Z8VKAUB7J3. The sequence continues at coordinate 46,078,995 of JAAAKM020006971.1, forward strand.
CTGGTGCTTGCCGCAGGCTGTTTGAGGAATCCATCCTTCAAAAAGGTGACGGTGAGCGAGGTGGCCTATCGCTATGGATTCAATGATTTGTCCCATTTCAGCAATTCCTTTCGCGGGGAGTTCGGCTGCTCCCCAAAACAATACCGGCACAGGAATATGCATTGAGGTAAAAACCCGGTTCGTCCCACTGTTTGACCCTCCTGTTCACTAAACTTTTTAGCCCCATACAAACAAGTTTATTTGCCGTTAATTCAATACAATTATCGGTGAACTGAACGAAGTTTTATCGAGGCAGCGCATCGCTATGCAGAATCGCTGTCTTTACTATGAAAATGGGGAGAAGTTTATGAAGAATCTAAAAAAATTCGGCGGGCAATCGGCAACAGCTTTATCAATAGCGGTTTGCGCGCTTACCAGTTCGCTTTCCCACAGCGCTGTGCTGGAGGAAGTAGTGGTCACGGCTCAAAAGCGTGCACAGAACATTCAGGACGTGCCCATATCGATTTCGGCAATGACCGGCGATGAGCTTTCCTCCAAGCTTGCAGGCGGCGAAACTATTCTAGCCCTCGCATCCTCCACGCCGGGACTCTATGCTGAGACTTCTGGTGGTCGCTCCGCGCCACGTTTTTATATGCGTGGACTCGGTAATGCAGACTTTAATCAGGCGGCTTCGCAGCCGGTGTCGATTGTTATGGACGAAGTGCCGATGGAAAAATCGGCTTTCAAATCCTTTCCGTTGTTTGATGTGCAAAATGTGGAGGTGATTCGTGGCCCTCAGGGTACGCTGTTCGGTCGTAATACGACAGCAGGCATTATTAAACTCGAGTCGCGCCGTCCATCCGATGAACTATCCGGTTATGTCACGCTTTCCGCCGGTAATTTAGGTAACAGGAATCTCGAAGGTGGGGTTGGTGGTCCGTTGGTGGACGATGTGCTTTCCGGCAGGATTTCCTTGAAAACCCAACACCGCGATGACTGGATAGATAACGGATTTACCGGCGAAAATGATGCTTTGGGCGGATATACAGATACCGCCGGACGCGTTCAGTTACTGTGGACGCCCAATGATAATTTCACCGCCTGGTTTATGCACCAGCGCAGGGATGAGAGCGGTAACACGGCGTCAATGTTCCGAGCTAATATCCTTTCCAAGGGTAGCAACAATCTGAACAGTAACTTTGATCGCGATAAAGTGTTTTTCGATGGTGGCGATAACAACGTTGCGTTTATTGAAGCAGAGGGCACCACCGTAAAGCTGGATTGGGATGTTGGGGATTATACGGTGACCTCCATTACCTCTTATCAGGAAGCTGAACGGGGTTCTCGTGGTGACATCGATGGTGGTTTTGGTTGTGGTTTTTGCGGGCAGGACACCGGGCCGGGATTTATTCCCTTTGCTGTTGATACGGCCAGCGATAGTGATTTAGAGCAGTTTACTCAGGAAATCCGTATTGCCAGCAATTTCGATGGACCTTTCAATTACCAGGTGGGTGGCTTTTACTTCACCGACGAACTGGATTCCGATGCGCTGGATATTCGGGACGCTGTTGCGCCGTCGGACATCGGTGTGCGTTCAAATGCCGTTATTGAGAACACGACCTGGGCAGTATTCGGTCAGGGTAGCTATGACTTCAATGACCAAACGACCTTAACGGCCGGTATTCGTTACACCGATGACGAGAAGGACGCGACCTATACCATCCCGGAGACATCGACAATCTTTGGTACAACGAACCCGCCACCGCAGAAGTTGGCGGACGACAAGGTAAGCTGGGATTTGGCTTTGGCCCACGCGATTGATGATGATACACGTTTGTTTGCGAGAATAGCCTCCAGTTTTCGGGGTTCTACCATCCAAACTCGTATTTCCGATGACCCCGGCATTACTTCGGCGGATGCAGAAGACATTATTTCCTACGAAGTGGGCATTAAAGTTGATCTATGGGAAAAGCTCAGGGTTAATGCAGCCGTTTTCCACTATGTCATCGACGATATTCAGCTGACTGCGGTCGGTGGTGCCGATAACTCAGTGAGACTGCTGAACGCAGAAGAGGGAACCGGTACCGGTATCGAATTTGATTTTGAATATCTGGTATCCGAGCATTTGGTGTTATCCGGTGGCTTTGGCTATAACGACACCTCAATCAATGAGCCTGGTTTAGCTACGGCTGTGTGTGGTTTTGGTAACTGTACGGTCACCGACCCACTGACGCCCGAGGGCCTCGCTCTTATCGACGGCAACCCGTTCCAACACTCACCGGAATGGACGCTGAATTTCGAGCTGGATTACTCTCGGCCGATATCCGACGATGCCGAAATTTTCTTCTACACAGATTGGAAGGTTAAGGGGCCCACCAATGATTTTCTGTACGAATCCATCGAATATGACTTCGACTCCCAGTTCGAAGGTGGACTGCGTGTGGGGTATCGCAATGTGACCAATGATTATGAAGTTGTCCTGTTTGGCAGGAATATCACCGATGAGGAAAACGTCATCGGGGGTATCGACTTTAACAATCTCACCGCCTACGTGAACGGTCCCAGAGTGATTGGTATCGAGGCATCCTATAATTTCTGAAAATAGTATTCCCGTCAATTTAGTAAGGTAGTACGCTAAGGGCCCGCAACGAAAATTGCGGGCCCTTTTAGTTAAAGATTGAGTATTTTAAATGAATAAAGCACTTAGCATACTCGTGTCCCTGGTTATGGTCGCGATACCCTTGCAGGCGTGTGCTGGCGAGCAAGTCGACTTGATTGTTTATGGCGATTTCGTGGTCACCATGGACGCGGAGCATCCAATTATCCAGGATGGAGCGCTGGCTGTTCAAAAAGATAAAATAGTGGCTGTCGGCCCCAGTGTTGACATCAACTCGCGCTTTCGTGCTGACCGGGTTATTGGCGGCGAGGAAAGAATCTTAATGCCGGGGCTGGTTAACGGACATACGCACACCAGTATGACGCTGTTTCGGGGCGTGGCTGACGATCTTGAGTTAATGACCTGGCTCAATGAATATATCTTCCCGTTGGAAGGAAAGTTTGTCAGTCCCGAATTTGTTAAAACAGGCACCGAGCTGGCTTGTTGGGAAATGATTCGGGGCGGCACCACAACCTTTGTCGACATGTACTTTTATCCTGACACCATTGCTGAAGTGGTCGAGCACTGCGGATTACGGGCCATCATTGCATCGCCCGCAATAGATTATCCGAGTCCGGGGTTTAAGGGGTGGGAGGATTCCATTGCGGCAGCCGAGAAGTTTGTCCGGCGCTGGCAGGGGAAGCATCCCCGAATTACGCCGGCCTTCGCTCCCCACGCACCCTATACGGTGAGCCCGGCGCATCTGAAGCAGGTGGCGGTGTTGGCGGGTAAATTAGAGGCTCCAGTGTCGATTCATCTAGCCGAAGCCCCCGCTGAATTGGAGTTTATACACAAGCAGTACAAAGACAGGCCTATTAACCATGTGGCCAAACTCGGCCTATTGGATGTCCGGTTAATTGGCGCCCATATGGTCCATCTTAATGCCGATGAAATCAAAATGCTGGCGGGGCGGCAGGTGGGTGCCATTCACAACCCGACCTCGAATTTAAAACTGGCCAGTGGAATTTCCCCGGTGCCGGAAATGCTAGAGGCGGGTGTGCTGGTTGGTTTGGGTACCGATGGTGCCGCCTCGAACAATGACCTTGATTTATGGGAAGAGATGCGGCTGGCGGCATTGGCCCATTCTGATCAAGAAGTACGCCTGGGAGATTGTATCTGCGAGGGCCTCACATGGGTTGATCCCAGATTAATTTTGTGATCAAAGTCGGTATAGATCCATGATTATTTCCGAAACGGGTGGAATTGCTCTAGATAATGTAAGATTCACTACAATGTCGCCTCTAATCACTGGCCACTTCGACTATTAAACATCCTGTGCTTTAACGGTTTCTGGTATCCTTTAAACTAGATAATGCAATCCATGCATGTCTAAGTAGGAAATCTACTTGGTGTGGATTCGATGCTATACTTCAAGGCTATGCGTCGACCTCGTGTTCACGAAGCATAAGTTCAGAGCAGATTAAAATCGGAATCAAGACCAACATAACCGTTCTTTTTTGCACTGGGTAAAACAAGTGATGTTGCAATGAATTTGTAAGACTGATATATAAATACACAATAACTGACCCTTGACATTCTCTTAATTAGAGATACCTAAGATTCAGTAAGTTGGATACAAACCCATAGCCGCTTGTGGGTGGCAAATGCCACCCCTGATCACGAGGATAGTTGCTTTTGCTACCCCTTGAAATTATTCCGCATCTTTGTTTGTTTTCGCCCTATGCATCTGCGTACTCGTTTGTATCACCCTACCTACCTAATGAAAAATACCCAATAATTAAGTCGAAATAAAATTGACCATTATGAAACGGGTATACTTTTCGCTACACACACATTTGTCCATGATTTGATTATGACACGTTTATGATTTAATGTCACTGTGTTAATATGTCACGTTTGTCACTATTTAAGGACAATTTTATATTCTCTCAAGTTTATACAAACGTTTGCCATGTTGCAAGCTTATGAAGTTTCAGTTCTCAAAGGTCTATTTAAAACACAAGGATGGGGAATGTGAGGGCACGAAGATTGGACCTCACCTAAGCATTAAAAATTCTATCCAAGTCCCAACTGAGACGTTAAAAGAAAAAGGTCGTGTACTAGCATTAGTATTTTAGCGTCTGGTAGAAGGAGACGAGAACATTGGGGTATTTTTCTCTGTGAACTGTATGTTGATGCCTATTCTGGAGCAACTAAACACATTGTCAAGTAGGTTCGTTTCCTGAGGAGAGCACTGTATACAAAATCCCTCAATATTAGTTGTTCATTGGCTCAAATAAATAGAGTTTCACTTTCTCTCTAGTTCAACTCCGCTACCCTGCAAACGGTTGAGGTAACTTTGGCAGATTTAATTTAATTTCTACACATTCTACATATATATCATCAAACATGTATTCTGCAACTTTCAGAAGCCTATGCTTTCCTCTTCAACTATTTCGACCTTTAGTCAGCCTAGCAATTTTTACTATAGTCAATTAGAGATTGCTTTGATATTATCGCCCATTTTTGTTTTTCTTTGTTCTCTTAGCAGCTTGAAAGGTAGCATGCCAAGTAAGGGTATGATTCAGACCTTCGTAGCATTTTTTGCAATACCGTAACCTCTTTAGAACCGTAATAATTATTGGTGAGTATTATGGCAAGGTACATGAGTTTCAATATAATCTTCTTTAGGTAACAATGAGCATCCCCAACAGCTCCAGTGACTTTTAGCACCTCTATAACTTCGGTTTTCTTCGGGTTCAGGAATTAACGGCTTTGTTTCGCTTCATGTCCCAACTCTACCAACGACTTTTTGGAGCTCCTCCTTGCTCGCAGCTATAAGACAATGCATCAGTGTATATGTCTTGACGTAGATTCATAGTCAAATGACAATAAGGCTCTACTTCCTCTTCCATATCGTCTAGTACCTTTCTTAGACTAAATATTAAACAAGTAGGATGACAGAAAGCAGCCTTGAAAGACTCCTTGTCAAACCACAAACTATTTAAGTTGGTCCATAAGACGTGTTCGCAGAGATGATTGCACCTAAAATTTAGAAACAAGATGTGTGCTAAAAGGCGCATGTTGCATGCATATCGATCCATAGGGTATCAAAACCACCATGTCACATGCGTTTGTGTAATCAATGTAACTTTAAAAAAAGGGTCTTTCCACCTTCACTTACCCTTCTTGGGTTATATCTTCAAATGCAGGACTTGGCTTATTGAGCCTTTTCCTGGTCTACTTGAAACTTCCTCCTTTTGCTCAATGTTCATTCAACCAACAATTATTTTAAACAGACTTTTGCTGCTGTAGCTGATTATGGTAATGGTGATGTTATTATTGCTTTGCCTCGCACTTCTGTTAATTAAGTGCCTCCTTAGTATACATTTGCGGCTGTGAAAGTTTAAGTCTGAAGTCTTGTTTTGCAAATTTATCTTGAAAGTACCAGAAACCAAGGGAATAATTACCGAAGCTCTTTTTTTCACCATTTTTCCCCTTCAGCGCCACGTAAACAGCTACAGAAGATATATTTCGCCCGTTATAATTTTAAAAAGTTGACAGATCTGATTCGCATATATTTTATTGGTTAGCTTTGTCGCTCACAGATTAATGCTCTATTTCATGATCAACTACAATACAAAATTGGCATAATAATACTTCTCAGTTTTATACTTCATGTCGCAGTGTAGAGGATCACTAGCAATTGAAGATAAATAGGATACTTCATCCTCCTTTACTTCCAGGGTCCAACAGAGTAGAGGTTTTGCCTCCGTTGAATTAATTCGTAGCTATCACCACACGAACTGCGTTTCAGAGTCATTGTTTTCACGGGCACTTAATTTTACCTTTTTCCGTTGGGCTACCCACTGTCCTGTTTCCCACAGCTTCACGGTCACACTGAAATATGAAGCTTGCAAAGTGCTGTGCTTGCTCAAGAAAACCAAAACAAGTCAAAATTTTTTTCACTTAAAATGAGCACGGAGTTCAGATTCCCTTCAGTAGCCTCTTTTCGCACTCTTTAATAGCTAATATGTCTTTCCATTTTTGTATATCAATTTTTAATTCGTCCCGGTGCTTGTTGTTCACAAAAATTACTCATAACGCAGGCATCAAAGAATACGTTAAGATATGGAATAAGATGATAATGATGCCAATTGATATTTTTCATTTGCAGTCATCATTATGATACTTTCTGTATTTGTACTTATTGTCTGGCTTGTGATGTTCGAAGTATCTAAAACGTTCTTCACCTGAAAACTGCAGCAAAGTCACATCTCCCTTCAAACTTTTTCTCCCTCTTGTGATGTTTCCTTCGGATCATCATATTTTCACGTATAATGAGCACGAAGTTCAGATTCACTTCTCTAGCCTCCATTCGCACTCGTTGATAGCTAGTTGCCTTTCAATTTTTGTATAAAAATTTTTAATTCGTCCCGGTGCTTGTTGTTCACAAAAATTACTCATAACGCAGGCATCAAAGAATACGTTAAGTTATGGAATAAGATGATAATGATGCCAATTGATATTTTTCATTTGCAGTCATCATTATGATACTTTCTGTAGTTGTACTTATTCTCTGTCTTGTGATGTTCGAAGTACCTAAAATGAGCAGGTAGTTCAGATTCCCTTCAGCGGCTTCTTTTTGCATTCGTTGATGGCTAATATGTCTTTCCAGTTCTGTATATCAGTTTTTAATTTGTGCCTGGGTTTGCTGTCGACAAAAATTACAAACATTGCAAGCATCAAAGAATACATTAAGATATGGAATAAGATGATAATGATGCCAATATTTTTCATTTGCAGTCATCATTATTAGACTTTCCGTATTTGTACTTATTCTTTTGCTTGTAAAGTTTGAAGTACTTTTAGATGTTTAATTAGGTAAAAATTTTTCACCTATAATGAGAACAAAGTCCATATTCCCTTGAGCCGCATCTTTTCGCACTCGTCTATAGCTAATGTGTCTTTCCAGTTTTGTATATCAGTTCTTAACTTGTGCCTGGGTTTGCTCTCAACAAAAATTACCCAGATTAGAAGCATCGAAGATTACGTTAAGATATTGAATAAGATGATAATGATGCCGATTGATGTTTTTAATTTGCAGTTATCATTATGGTACTTTCTGTATTTGTAATTATTCTCTGGCTTGTGACGTTTGAAGTATCTAAAACGTCCTTCACCTTGAAAACTGCAGCAAAGTCACATTCCGCTTCAAATTTGCTCTGCCCCTTGTAATATTTTCTTTGGGTCATAAATTTGTCGCTGAAAATGAGCACCAAGTTCAGATTCCCTTCTCTAGCCTCTATTTGCACTCGTTGATTGCTAATGTACCTTTCCATTTTTGTATATCAATTCTTAAATCGTCCTGGTTCTTGTTGTTCACAAAAATTACCCATAATTCAGGCATCAAAGAATACGTTAATATATGGAATAAAATACCTAAATCTTTCTCCACCGGAAAATTGCAACAAGGTCAAATTTCGTATCAAATTTCTTCTCCGCTTTGTGATGTTTTCTTTAGGTAAAAATTTTTTCACCTAAAAAGAGTAGAAAGTTCAGTTTCCCGTCAGCAGCCTCTTTTTACACTCGTCAATAGCTAAGCTGCCTGTCTTGTTTTTGTATGTCACTTGTTAGTTTTTCGCTTGGCTTGCTGTTGACAAAAATTACCCACAATGAAGTTATCAAAAAATACGTTACGATGGCGTATAAGATGATAATGCTACCAATTGATATTTTTCATTTGTAGTCATCATTATTAGACTTTCTGTATTTGTACTTATTCTCTGGCTTGTGATGTTTGATATACCTAAAACGTTTCTCGCCTAGAAACTGCAAGAAAGTCACATTCCGCTTCAAATTTGTTCTCCAATGTTTCCTTTGGGTCAAAATTTTTCACTTCTTCTATTCAGTCTATTTTGATCCGCGTTTTTCCCTTCCGGCAATTCTGGTCAGCGTTTTTCCGTTCACTCGATACTGGTCCGCATTTCTCCATTTCATCACTTCTAGTCTGCGGTTCCCCATTCCTTTGTTTCGGGTCCGCGTTTTTCCATTCCTTTGTTTCTGGTCCGCGTGTTTCTATACCTTTATTCCTGGTAAGAGTTTTTCTATTCAGTCATTTCTGGTAAGCGTTTTGCCATTCAGTCAGTTCTGGTAAGCGTTTTACCACTCGGTCGTTTCTAGTCCGTGTTTTTTCCATTCCTTTTATACTGGTCTGCGTTTTTCATTTCCTTTGGTTTAGGTCCGCGTTTTTCCATTCACTCGATACTGGTCCGCATTTTTCCACTCCGTCATTTCTAGTCCACGTTATCCCATTCAGTCGTTTCTGGTCCGCGTTTTTCCATGAATCTACACTGGTCTGTATTTCTCCATTCCCTCAATTCTGGTCCGCGTTTTTCCATTCCGTCAATTCTGGTCCGAGCTTTTCATTCCGTCTTTTCTGGTCGTCGTTTCTCCATTCCGTCATTTCTGGTCTGTGTTCTTCCATTCCGTCAAATTTGGTCCGCGTTTTTCCATTCCATCATTTCTGATCCATTCGGATAATTTTAGTCTACGTTTTTCTGTTCAATAACGTCTGGTCCGCGTTTTTCCATTCTGTCATTTCTGGTCTGCGATTTTCCATTTTGTCAATTCAGGTCGGTGATTTTCCATTCCGTCATTTCTTGTTTTTGTTTCTCCATTTCATCAATTCCTTTCTGCGTTTATGCATGCATTCAATTCTGGTCTGCATTTTCCATTCCGTCAATTCTGGTCTGCGTTTTTCCATTCAGTCATTTCTTGTCCATGTTTGTCCATTCAATCTATACTGGTCCACGTTTCCCATTCATTCTATACTGGTCCGCGTTTCTCTATTCCGTCAATTCTTTTCCACGATTTTTGATTCCCTGAAATCTATTTCGTTTTTCCATGCATACAATTTTGGTCTGCGTTTTCCACTCCAGCAATTCTGGTCAGGGTTTTTCAATTCAGTCATTTTTGGTCTGCGTTTCTCCATTCATTCTATACTGGTCCACATTTCTCCAATCCGTCATTTCTAGTCTGGGGTTTTCATTCCGACAGTTCTGGTCCACGTTTATCAACTTCATCATTTGTAGTCCATGTTTTTTGATTCAGTCATTTCTGGTCCGCAATTTTCCATTCCATCATTTCTGGTCGGCGTTTTTCCATTTAATCAATTTTGGTCCGCGTTTTACCACCCAGTCACTTCTGCTACACATTTTTCCATTCCTTTGTTTCTAAACCGCGTTTTTCTATTCTTTTATTTCTCATCAGAGTTTTTCTATTCAGTCACTTCTGGTTCGAGTTTTTCCATTCAGTCAATTCTTCTCTGCGTTTTATCACTCCGTCATTTCTAGTCCGTGTTTTTTGCATCCCTTTCATACTGGTCTGCATTTTTCAATTCCATCAGTTTTGCCCCATGTTTTTCCATTCCGTCCTTTATTGGTTGCATTTCCCCATTCCATCAATTCTGGTCCGCGTTTTTCCATTCAGACATTTCTGGTCCGTGTTCTTTCTTTCCGTCAATTCTGGTCCGCGTTCTTTCATTCCGTCATTTCTGGTCCATTTGGTTAATTTTGGTCAGGGTTTTTCTATTCAGACACTTATAGTCCACTTTTTTCCATTCAGTCATTTCTGGTCCGCACTTTTGTCTCCATTGGTTTCTAGTCCTTGTTTTTACATTCCGTCGTTTCTGGTCATCGTTTTTCCATTCCATCATTTCTGGTCTGCGTTTTCCATTACATCATTTATTGTTTGCGTTTTCCATTCCGTCAATTCTGGTCCGTGTTTTTCCATTCAGTCTTTGCTGGTTCGTATTTCTCCATTCATTTTGCACTGGTCCGCAATTCTCCACTTATTCTATTCTGGTCCGCGTTTCTCAATTCCCGTCAATTCTGGTCTGCTTTTTCCATTCCGTCAATTCTTGTTTGCGTTTCCCCAATCCATCAATTCTGGTCCACGTTGTTTCATGCATTCAATTTTGGTCTGTGTTTTTCATTCCGTCAATTCTAGTCTGCATTTTCCATTTCGTCATTTCTGATCTGCATTTTCCATTTCGGCAATTCTGGTCCGCGTTTTTCCAATCAGTCATTTATTGTCCGCATGTCACCATTCATTCTATACTGGTCCGCATTTCCCCATTCCATCATTTCAAGCTTTCGGTTTTGCTTTTGTCAGTTCTGGGCCGCGTTTTTCAACTCAATCATTTTTAGTCCTTATTTTTTCATTCAGTATTTTCTGGTCCGCGAGTTTTTCTATTCAGTCACTTCAGGTCCACATTTTTCAATTTCTTTATTTCTGGTCCGCGTTTTTCTATTCCTTTACTTCTGCTCAGAGTTTTTCTATTCAGTCAATTCTGGTGCACGTTTTTCCCCTCTGTCAGTTCTAGTCCGTGTTTTTTCCATACCTTTCATACTGCTCCGCGTATTTCAATTTCGTTAGTTTAAGTCGGGATATTTCTATTCAGTCAATTCTGGTCTGGGTTTATCCACTCTGTTATTTCAAAACCGTGTTTTTTCCTTCAGTCATTTCTGGTCTGCGTTTTTCCATTGTATCAATTCTGGTTCGCGTTTTTCCATCCCGTCATTTCTAGCCCACGTTTTCCCATTCACTCATTTCTAGTCATCGTTTATCCAATTATTCTATACAGGTCCGCGTTTCTCCATTAATTCTATACTGGTCCGCATTTCTCAATTCCGTCAATTCTGGTCCGCGTTTTTCCATTCATTCAATTCTGGTCCGCTTTTTTCTATTCCTTCATTTCCGGTGTACGTTTTAGCATTTTTTGTGTTCTACCAGACTTTGACATGGAATTTAAAGGTTGTCAAAATTTCAGTGTTGATATGTTGTGGATCTTCTTTCTACTGAATCATTTCCAGTCCGCCTTTTTCCATTCCATCATTTCTGTTCCGCATCTTTCCATTCCGTCAATTCTGGTCCGCGTTTTTCTACTCCATCATTTCTTATCCGTTTTTTTTATTCCGTCAATTTTGGTCCGCGTTTTTCTATTCCACCAGTCTTGGTCTGCGTTTTTTTCCCAGTCACTTCTGGTCGACGTTTTTCCATTCCTTTATTTCTAGTCCGCCTTTTTCCATTCTGTCATTTCTGTTCCGCATCTTTCCATTCCGTCAATTCTGGTCCGCGTGTTTCTATTCCATCAATTCTTGTCTGCGCTTTTCCATTCACTTGATTCTGGCCTTTATTTTTATATTCCGTTATTTCTGGTGTGCGTTCTAGCATTTCGTGTGTTGTACCGGACTTTGACTTCTAATTTAAAGGCATGATTAACATTTAGTGTTTATCTATTTTGGATCTACTTTTCACTGAATTATTTCTGGTCCACGTTTTTCCACTCCGCCATTTGTATGTAGTCCACGTTTCTCCAATCAGTCGTTTCTGGTCGGTGTTTTTCCATTCATTCTACACTTGTCCGCACTTATCAATTCAGTCAATTCTGGTCCACGTTGTTCCGCTCCGTCACTTCTAGTCCGTGTTTTTTCCATTCAGTTATTTCTGGTACGCCTTTTTCCATTCCGTCAATAACGGTTCAAGTTTTTCCATTCCGTCAATAATGGTTCACGTTTTTCCATTCAGTCTATACTGGTCATTCTATTAGGTTAATATAATACAGAGATACTATAAAAAAGACTAGTGAGCGCTGCCGCCGCATTTTGAAAATAACCAGGTGATTACCGCGATCGCTGTCGAGAAGGATGTCGACGGTTTTCATCTGTACAATGTGGGCGCTTTGGTGACCGGAAATACCAATTTCGTGCCGTGCACCCCGTTTGGCGTGATGACGATGCTGCACCATCACAATATTGCGGTGGAAGGCAAACACGCCGTTGTGGTCGGACGCAGCAATATCGTCGGTAAACCGATGGCGATGCTGCTGCTGGAGCAGGGTGCCACCGTCACCATTTGCACGTCAAAAACACAGGATCTGGCATATTTCACCCGCTCGGCGGATATCCTAGTTGTCGCCACCGGCCGGGCGCAAATGATTACCGCAGCAATGGTCAAACCCGGCGCGGCGGTAATCGATGTCGGCATCAACCGTTTGCAGGACGGCAGTTTGTGCGGCGATGTGGCGTTTGCGCCGGTGCGTGAACTGGCCGGTTACATTACGCCCGTTCCCGGCGGTGTGGGGCCGATGACGATAACCATGTTATTGTGCAATACCATACTCGCCGCCGAACGAAATCACCGCAGTACCTCACATTAACGTTTTTCATGGAATCGCGGCATCATGGCATCACAATCTGATATCGATCCACAGGAAACGCAGGAATGGCTGGATGCACTCGAATCTGTATTGCTCAACGAGGGGCCGGAGCGGGCGCATTTTCTGCTGGAAAAACTGGTGGAAAAAGCCCGCCGCTCGGGCGCCTACCTGCCGTACAGCGCCAATACGGCGTATATCAACACCATTCCGACCGGTCGTGAAGCGCGCTCGCCTGGCGACAACGCCATCGAACATCGGATTCGTTCCTACGTGCGCTGGAACGCCATGGCAATGGTGCTGAAAGCCAACAAGAAAACCAATGTCGGCGGGCATATTGCCAGCTTCGCTTCCGCCGCGACACTCTACGATGTCGGCTACAACCATTTCTGGCATTCGCCCAGCGACGATCATGGCGGCGATCTGGTTTACGTGCAGGGCCATTCATCGCCAGGTGTTTATGCCTATGCCTATCTGGCCGGAGAACTCAGCGAAGACCAGCTCGACAATTTCCGCCAGGAAGCCGAAGGAAACGGGTTGTGTTCGTATCCGCATCCCTGGCTGATGCCTTCGTTCTGGCAGTTTCCGACCGTCTCAATGGGACTGGGGCCGCTCATGGCGATTTATCAGGCGCGCTTTATGAAATATCTCGGTAGTCGCGGACTGGTGAATACCGACAAACGCAAAATCTGGGCGTTTATGGGTGATGGCGAGATGGACGAGCCCGAATCGCTGGGCGCGATTACCCTTGCCTCGCGGGAAAATCTCGATAACCTGATTTACGTCGTCAACTGTAATTTACAGCGGCTGGATGGCCCGGTGCGGGGCAACGGCAAAATTATTCAGGAACTGGAAGCGGCGTTTCGCGGGGCGGGCTGGAATGTCATCAAGGTCATCTGGGGATCGTATTGGGACCCGTTACTGGCCAAAGACACCAAAGGGTTGCTGCAACGCCGCATGATGGAATGCGTGGATGGTGAATATCAAAACTTCAAATCCCGCGACGGTGCGTATGTGCGCAAGCATTTTTTCGGTAAGGATCCGGAACTGCTGGCGATGGTCGCCACCATGTCGGACGACGATATCTGGCGTTTGAACCGGGGCGGTCATGACCCCCATAAAGTCTACGCGGCCTATGCCGAGGCCGTGCAGCATAAAGGACAGCCAACGGTGATTTTGGCCAAGACCATCAAAGGGTATGGTATGGGTGAAGCCGGCGAAGCGCAGAATATCACGCACCAGCAGAAAAAAATGGGCACCACGTCGTTGAAAGCGTTTCGTAACCGCTTCGGTCTCGATATTCAGGACGACAAAATTGACGACGTGCCGTACCTGAAATTCGACAAAGGCTCTCCCGAATACAACTATATGCGCGACCGGCGCAATGAACTGGGCGGGTTTTACCACCGCCGTCAACAGCAGGCCGAGGCGTTAACCGTCCCGCCGTTGAGTGCATTTGAATCCATTTTGAAAGCTAGCGGCGAGGGTCGGGAATCGTCGACCACCATGGCTTACGTGCGTATCTTGAACGTGCTGGTGAAAGACAAGCAGATCGGCAAACATATCGTGCCGATCGTCGCCGATGAATCGCGTACCTTCGGTATGGAAGGCATGTTTCGCCAATTGGGCATCTGGTCTTCCGTCGGTCAGCTGTACACGCCGCAAGACGCGGATCAGCTGATGTTTTATAAAGAAGACAAGCACGGGCAGATTCTGCAGGAAGGCATTAACGAAGCCGGTGCACTGTCGTCGTGGATTGCCGCCGCCACGGCTTACAGTACGCACGGCGTGCAGATGATTCCGTTTTATATTTTCTATTCCATGTTCGGATTCCAGCGTGTGGGCGATCTGATCTGGGCTGCGGGCGATATGCGTTGCCGCGGATTTTTGCTCGGCGGCACCGCCGGCCGTACCACGCTCAACGGTGAAGGATTGCAGCACGAAGACGGCCACAGTCATCTTGCCGCATCCGCCATTCCGAACTGTATTGCGTATGACCCGGCGTTTGCCTACGAACTCGCCGTGATCATGCAAGACGGCCTGCGCCGTATGTATCAGGAACAGGAAGACGTGTTCTATTACATTACTGTCATGAACGAAAATTATCCGCATCCCGAAATGCCCAAGGGTGCCGAACAGGCAATTTTGAAAGGCATGTATCTGTTCAGCGAAGCAGGTAAGCGGGCCAAAGGAGCGCACGTGCAATTGCTCGGCTCTGGCACGATTCTGCGCGAAGTGATTGCCGCGGCGGAGATTTTGAAAACATTCGGCGTCAATGCAACGATCTGGAGTGTGACGAGTTTTACCGAACTCAGGCATGAAGCATTAAGCGTACACCGATGGAATATGCTGCATCCCGAAAAACGTGCAAAACAATCGCATGTCGAAAGCTGTCTCAAGGGTAGAGAAGGCCCCGTGATTGCGGCGACCGATTATATGAAAATCAACGCGGATCAGATACGTGAATTTGTGCCGAACCGCTATCGCGTGCTCGGCACGGACGGTTTCGGTCGTTCGGATACACGTGAGAAATTGCGCCGCTTTTTTGAAGTCGACCGCTATTACATCACGATCGCCGCATTGAAAGCGTTGGCCGATGACGGAAAGATCACCAGACAGGATGTCACGCGGGCGATCAAGCAGTTTAAAATCGATCCGGAAAAACCCGATCCGGTCAAATTGTAACCCGGTTAATTCTTCCGTAATGATGGTCAAAAGGAAAGCTTGAGGAAAAGCGAGTGGGAGAGCTAAAGACAGTACTTATTCCTGATATTGGCGATTTCGCCGATGTCCCCGTCATTGAAGTGTTTGTCCAGCCCGGCAGTCGGGTCAGTGTCGAAGATCCACTGATCGCGCTGGAATCGGACAAGGCGACTATTGATATTCCCGCGCCGTTTGCGGGTATTGTCAGCGCAGTCAAAGTCAAACCCGGCGACACTGTTTCGGAAGGTTCGCCGGTTGCGGTGATCGAAGTGACTGAAGCCGCTACAGCCGCCGGAGCAGCGGTTGCACCGAATGCGTCGAACGATGACAGTGAGGACACGGTAAAAGCGGAAAACGCGGCAAATGCGGAAAAGACAACCCGGGCTGAAAATAAATCCCAGCCGCCGAAAGCGACCGATTCCGCCGATATCACCAATACCGCCTCGGCGATAAAACCAGCGGCAAGCGCGGCCGAAACACTAAGCGGGCAGAGCTATCCGCCGCCGCCGCCGATTGCGCCGGTGCCGGCGGTGATATCGGTCAAGGCGCATGCCGGGCCTTCGGTGCGCCGTTTTGCGCGTGAACTGGGCGTCAATCTCGATCTGGTCTCCGGCAGCGGCCCGAAACACCGTATCCTCAAGGAAGACGTGCAGGCTTTTGTGAAAGCCAAACTATCGAACATGCGCACCGATAGCAAAGCCGCATCGGCCGGTGTCGGGCTGGAGCTGTTACCGTGGCCGCAAGTCGATTTTGCCAAGTTCGGACCGGTTGAAATCAAATCGCTATCGCGCATCAAGCAGATCGCCGCGGCCAATCTGCACCGCAATTGGGTCATGATTCCGCATGTGACCCAGTTTGACGAAGCGGATATCACCGCACTCGAAGCGTTGCGCAAAGAATCGAATGCTGCGGCGAAAAACGATAGCGTTAAATTGACTTTACTGTCTTTCCTGATGAAAGCGCTGATCGCATCGCTGAAAAAATATCCTGAATTCAACGCCTCGCTTGATAAAGATGCCAACGGTGAAAGCAACCTGGTCGTCAAGCGCTATTATCACATCGGTTTTGCCGTCGATACCGCTAACGGTCTGGTAGTGCCCGTGGTGCGTGATGTCGATCAAAAAGGCGTGGTTGCAATTGCGCGCGAACTCAGTGAATTATCCACGTTAGCGCGGGACGGCAAGCTCAAACCGACGCAGATGCAAGGCGCGAGTTTTACTATTTCGAGTCTGGGCGGTATCGGCGGTACGGCGTTCACGCCGATTATCAATGCGCCTGAAGTGGCGATATTGGGCGTCTCCAAAGCGAGTTACAAGCCGGTTTATCGCGATGGCAATTTTGTTCCAAGACTGATATTGCCGCTGTCGCTGTCGTACGATCACCGCGTGATCGACGGCGCGGCCGCCGCGCGCTTTACCGCGCATCTGGCGGAGGTATTGACCGATATGCGACTGGCGTTGCTGTGATTGTTGCGACGGTCCGCGCCGGCCGGTGAAGGCTATGAACGCTTTTGCGCTGGTGGGTATTTACGGCGGCACATTCGACCCGATCCACTATGGTCATTTGCGCGTTGCGCAGGAACTGGCCGATGACATCGGATTTGAACGTCTGTATGTGGTGCCGGCGGGCGAGCCGCGTTTACGTGCCGTCCCGGCGGCATCGAAGACGCAGCGTGCGCAAATGGTAGCGCTGGCGATACAGGGCAACCCTGCATTTACCCTGGACGAGCGCGAGATCAACCGTTCGGGCGCCAGTGTGACGGTGGAATCGCTAAAAGAATATCAACAGGAATGCCAGGCGTATTATGATAATCGGGCCGCGTTATGTTTTATCATCGGGGCCGATTCGTTTTTAAAGATTCGGCAGTGGCACGACTGGCAGGCCGTTTTCCAACTGTGCCATCTGGTCGTGGTCGAACGCCCCGGCAGTCAGCTGATGCAACAAACCGATTATTTGCCGGCGGAAATACGGCAGGCAAGCGCTTCGCGCTGGGTTACCGATCCGCACAAACTGACAAGTCAACCGCACGGTCTGATTTACGTTGCGCCGACCACTTTACTGGATATTTCGGCAACGCGAATCCGGGCGCTGGTTGCGGCGGGTAAAAGTGTGCGATATTTGTTACCCGATTGCGTTGCCGACTATATTAAAACCCAACACCTTTATGGGAGAACATGAATTCAAAAGCATTGGCGGACATCGCAATTGATGCCCTTGAAGAAATAAAAGCGACCGATATTACCCTGCTGGATGTTGCCAAACTGACTTCGATGTTTGATTATGTCATTGTGGCCAGTGCCGGTTCGTCGCGTCAGACCAAAGCACTGGCCAATAATGTACGCGAAAAAGTGAAACAGGCCGGTGGCGAAATCCTGTGCTTCGAAGGCGAACAGACCGGTGAATGGCTGCTGGTCGACCTCGGTGATGTCATCGTCCATATCATGCAGCCTGAAGCGCGCAGCTACTACAATCTGGAGGCACTTTGGACGGCATAACGGTAATGGACTGAATGCATTATGGTTAACTAATGCGTGTTATATGCTGTATTATTGAGAATAATCGGGAAAGGGTTTTATTGTAATCATAGCGCCTGGTAATGTTGGTATTGCCGGGCATCAGTGGAGCCGAAGCGATGTTACAACAAGACAATGAAAAGCCGAACAACGAAAAACTGAATCAATGGGTGGATCAACTTTCCAAGGTTGAAATTCCCGTGTTACGGCAGACCGCCCGCAAATTATCGGCCTTGTCCGCGGACATTGAAAACCAGACACCGCGCAGCATCGCACAGGTCATCAAGGCCGATCCGTTCATGATTGTTAAACTGATGCGCTATCTGCAGTCGCATAAGCACCGTACTCAGGAACATGAAATCGTCGAGGTAGAACAAACCCTGCTCATGCTCGGGCTTGAAGGCGCATTGAAGAAAGTTCCACCCGAACCGCTGGTTGAAGATGTTCTGAGTGGCGAGCATCGCGCAGCGCTGGTTTATTTGCTGAAAGTGACGCAACGCGCGATAACGGCCTCGAATTTTGCATTCGACTGGGCCGTGCGGCTGCACGATCTGCATTTTGAAGAAGTGCGCATCGCCGCATTGTTGCATGATATTGCGGAGATGTTGATGTGGTGTTTCGCGCCGAAGAAGATGCTGTTGATCAAGTCGATGCAGACCAAGGATAAAACCTTACGCAGTCATCAGGTACAGCAAAAAGTGCTGGGTTTTGCGTTGCACGAACTGCAACTGACGCTGGCAATTCGATGGAAATTGCCTGAATTGCTGATCCATCTGATTGACGATGCGTATAGCGACCAGCAACGGGTGCAGAATGTTTTTCTTGCCGTCAACCTGGCGCGGCACTGCGCCAACGGCTGGAACGACGCGGCGCTTCCCGACGATTATGCGGCGATTGCCAAATTATTGCACTTGAAACCCGAAGAAGTGATGAAAATCGTCGGTGCGGATCAGGCGGGGATAGGTGGGGATAAAGACGCCTGATCCGTCGCGTTTTGCACGCGGAAAATTCAGGGAATCGGTTAAGGACTCGGGTTGGGACAGTCGGCGTGAATGGCGTCGATGGCTTGCAGGACATCCTCCGGTAATGTCAAATCGATACTGGCGATATTCGCTCGCAATTGCGCCATAGTCGTCGCGCCAATGATGGTACTGGTCAGAAACGGTCTGCTGTTGACAAAAGCCAGCGCCATTTGCGCGGCGTCGAGCTGATGCTGCCGCGCCACGGCAACGTAACGGCGGATGGCGTCGACGGCATTGGTGCTGCTGTAACGGGCATAGTGTGGAAACAGGATCAGTCTTGATTGTTCGGGCTTGCGGTCATCCAGATATTTACCGGAAAGTGTGCCGAAACCGAGCGGCGAATACGACAGCAATCCCACCCGTTCACGCCAGGAGACTTCCGCCAACCCCACTTCATAACTGCGGTTCAACAGGTTATACGGATTTTGAATGCTGACCACGCGGGGTAGATTGAATTGCTCGGCAAGCTGTAAAAACCGCATCACACCCCATGGCGTTTCGTTGGATAGGCCGATATAACGAATTTTACCGGCCTTCACCTGCTCGTGCAGCGCTTCAAGCGTTTCGGCAAACGCGGCGTGTTGCGCCGTGTCGGCTGCTATATCAGTTATATCGGCTGCATCGGCGTCAAACCCGAGCTGGCCGAAAAAATTGGTATTGCGCTGCGGCCAGTGCAGTTGATATAAATCGATGTAATCCGTCTGTAATCGCTGCAGACTCGCGTCCAGCGCACTTTGTACAAACCGACGGTTGTATCGTGTGAGACCGCCGCGAATATGCGGTATCCACTCGCTGCCGGGTCCGGCAATCTTGCTGGCCAGGATAATTTTGTCACGCTGTCCGCGCGCCTTGAACCATTCGCCGATAATACGTTCGGTACTGCCGTAGGTTTGCGCCTTCGGTGGGATCGAATACAATTCCGCCGTGTCAAAAAAATTCACGCCTTGTGCTACGGCATAGTCCATCTGTTCAAACGCCTGCGCCTGGGTGTTTTGCTCACCCCATGTCATGGTGCCGAGACAGATGACGCTGACTTGCGCATCCGTATTGCCTAGATTTCTGTATTGCATGATGCCTGCCGCCTTGATGAATGAACGGCTATCTTTGCAGAATTCCGGAATCTCTGTCAAATTGCCAAGCCGGCCGGATCAGTCGCGGCGATTTCCGTACGGATAAAATGTTTGTGTTGCGATTGTTCCGGGGTGTTAACGTGCATGATGCAAAGGTTAGTCGGATAATCAGGAAAGTGGAATAGGGTGTTGTTTTGCAAGACATGGCGCCACCATTTCGGTGTGACGCCTGCATTCATGAATTGAAATACTGCATCAACAGATGCGAAGACACGCGTTTAATATCCTACAATTGATCCAATGGGCTGACGACAGCCCTGCCGCCCTTGTTCAAAACATGCGTATAAATCATGGTTGTTGAGACGTCGCTATGCCCCAGCAATTCCTGTACCGTACGGATATCATAGCCAGCTTGTAAAATATGTGTTGCAAAACTGTGGCGCAGCGTATGGGGCGATGTTGGCTTGACGATACCCGCAGCCAATGCTGCTTTCTTGACATAGCGCTGCACCTGTTTTTCATCGACATGATGACGGCGCTCAGCTTGACTACGTGGGTCAATGGAATATTTCCGGGCGGCAAACACATATTGCCATCCCCAATCCTTCGGTGCATTGGGATATTTAACAGCCAACGCGCCCCATAATGGTCCCTTTATAGAGGTGTTAACAAAAGATTTTGCTCAAAAACGAAAAGAGGAACTAAGGTCGTAAGGCTCAATGGGGGATTTCTTTACTTACTCTGATGTACCCAGCAAGGCGAACTAAAAGTAATGGTATTGATTTTCTTCTCTTTGCTGGAGTGTTTAAAAATTCGTCTTTTATATTATGTATGAAACCATTGAGGGTCCTGGCTGTTTTTAAGCTTACTAGTAAATTGTTCCATTTTGTTGGTTCTAAGTATGAAATGCCTTTCTGACCTTGAATGCTTAAGGTCAGTGTTGCGTCAGTGTCTTCCAGTTGTGCAAATCACAAGGTATTTCTTGAAGTGCAAGGTAGTGATTCATGTTAGATATATACATAATATACAAGTTCCTGTTGTGGGGTATTGCTGATTTGCAAGGGCCTTGTTTATTTGTTGTAGCCTAGGCTAAACAGGCCATTTCAATGGCAGGATTGCTAATAACATGGAACTTTCTGGTGTGCCCAAGGGCTCATAGTGGAATGTGAAGACCAAACAAAGTGCCAGCACTTTCCATTTTAGCTCTGTTAGGCTGCAATTATATGACTGATGCAGCATATCATACAAGATAGTGAGTGATACTCGTACTGATGTGTCAAATGGTCACAGCAGTGCTAGCAAAAATGCATGACCCATCTCAATGATTACACCAGCCCTAGTGAAGTACATCTAAAGTGTTATCCAATTGGAAAGGAGCCTTCCTTAGGACAGACTCCACCTAGGAACTGAGCACACCAGAGAGATAGCAATCGAGGCATCTGACACAAGCAATCTAGCCAGTTATTCTTAACTTAGCATCCTTAAAAACAGTTATTGCATTGCACCAACTGCCATAATATGTTGTGTGCTTTCAAACAAAGGCTTCTTATATGTTTCAAAAATGTGTGCATATGTTTAGAAGGAGTTTTAATTAGTGACCACACGAGTTGATTCTTTGTGGGGGATTTTTGCAATGGTGGATTTTTTCCTTTAGTGATCTCACAATTTACATAAGAAAAGGTCAATATACAATCATGCAATACTGAAGATTAACTTGGGATGATTTATGCTCATGTGTGTCATCTGACATTCTAACATATAAAAGAAAGTACTTCAAACAAGGGCTACATACTTTATCTTAGCTAGGTTGGTAGTTTTACTGTTTGTTCAGGGCAGTTTCTAAATTGGACAGACCCACTCCTTATTAGGGGTCTTCGATTGAGAGACTATAAATATTATTTTGTGCATTTCACTTGCCTATAAAACTAGAACTAGGCTGTATACCCTAATGTAATATACGTTTGAGTAATTGTTCACATATGGAAGTTATACGTAAGTTGAGCATCAACTTTATCACTGATTAAAAAGCTGAAAAAAGCCAGATTTAAATAGAGCAGGTCTCTTGCTCAATGTTACTAAGGGCTCAGAGTTGGCTCTTGAATTAGCATGACAGAGTTACATGAAGACAAACTAGATATTCAGCACAAATTTTAAAGGGGAGTCATAAGAGCTGATGCCCACAAGATGTTGATTTAAGGTATGGATATATTTTTCATATGATCAACACATCCCAGTCCCAGACCTTTAATCTAATAAGTTCCTGAGATACCATAAAACCCTGTATCAAACAGATTTTGGTGGTCTTATACACATGGGGCTTATACTTGTATTGGGGATGGCTTCCTAATGGATGGAGATATACAGCATTGAAGACCTGATAGGCTTAACATGGTTGTAAAACCTTTGTATGTATTAAAATAAATGAGAACCATGTATGATTTGGTTTATATATATTTTGTTTAGAGACATATTTGGATGTGGCTAGATGTCAATAAAAGTATGGGTTGAAAGGTTAACACATGATAACTGACACAAAAAGATATTTATTTGAAAATGTAGACCTAAAACAAGCAAACGTTTCCAAGAAACCATTCTTGCTTTATTCTAAGACAAGTTTCAGCTTGGTTCGGTTGGTACCAGTTGATGAGGACAAGTCACCAAGAGACTGATGTTGATCAATACATGTTTTTGATGGCCTCGTCTTTTTTCTGAGAGCCTCACGAACTCAAGTAATCACTTTTGGTGTACACCCTTCACCTATTCCTTCTTTGCTACGTATATACTTGATTAGGGACCTTGATATTTATCCTGTTCTATTTAATTGAAACTATTGTGATCTAGTTGCAGAAATGTCACATGTGTCAGTGAATTAAGATAAAGGATGGATAGATATAAAACGATAGTTTGTGCATGGACAGAACATTTTCAGAAAGGGGTATGGTCCATTTTTGATGGGAACTGCCCTCAATCTGTGTACCATAGGCATGCACTTTTGGGGCTTGGGTCCTCCTCTAGAATCTTTTGATAATCAATACACCCCATAAGCATTTACTTTGCATACGAGGGCCTTAAAAGACCATATTTATAATTAAAACACATCATGGGATATTGATGGTTAAAATATTGGTGCCCTTAGCAGGTAGGTTCAGGCCCTTTAAATCTGTATATACCTAATGATAATATAAGGAAATTTTGGACATAGTAGAAACTATATACCTGACTGAGTTTATATGGCATTTTCAAATCTATGATGATCTCTTTCTCCACATTGTCAATCACATCAGAGTAGTGTATATAGTATATATACATAAAATATTAAAGTGAAGCTAAGAGGGTTTATATATTAGTTGTATTTCATCTATTTACTAAAAGTAGAGCTATTAAAAGTTAGTTTTTAATTTTTTTTCTTGATGGGCATGTAATAATGTACCTGGAAAATTTAACAATGCTGGCATATTTGTGCAAGCCATGGACACATACCAACTGTATAGTGAGTGTGTGTGAGAGTGATGTTTTATAATTAAAGTTGGAAACTTGAGGTATAAAGTAGTCAGAGTATCCACGTTGAATCCACAATTATGAGCAGTGGCAATATACTATAAGGGCCATTTATACAACTCTGTGTCAGCTTTAAGAGTAGCAACTAAAAACGTATGTATTAACCTTTTAGTTACCGGTGTATCTGGATCTTCTACCATAAATCAGCATATATGACCCATTGTAAATCCAATGGACATGGAAATTCTTATAACAGTCTCCACTTAGTTGATATGAAGACGTTCCAGCTGTTCACTTGTGTGGTTTAGATCAACTTTTGCTCTTTTGCTGCAACTTTTTATGGCAGGCCTGAGTTCAGCCTTTTGTCTTCATTAGTAAAGGTGACCAAGTAAAATATTAAGAAATCCTTGTCAACAGAAAATCTTTTGCTGCTATTTCATATGCTAATGAAAAAAGGAGGATTTATAACTTTTCTATAAATCAGCCCAAAAACTGGCAGTCCCAGATGATAGAGCAGAGCTTAGGACTAAATGGAAGAGAGTAGGGGCAAAGATAATTTGACTGGAAGTAATATGATCTAAATTCTGTTGGTCATGTGAGATAAAACAGTGAAGGGTTTTGATGTTTTTAAAGGAGTTGATGAACAATTTGACAGAGGTTAGAGCTGTTAGTGTCAGAGCTGCCATAGTTCACAAGAATGTTCACTTGCTTTCAAAGGCAGAGGGTAGAGGTTTGTTTTCCACAAGGACCATTGGTGATGCCAGAAATGGGTGTGCAGTATAAAAGGTCTCATAGCTCCATGTTCAATAATGGGTGGCACTGCCCTAGCCCCTTTTAGAAGAACGTGCAAGGCTCAAAACTGCACCATAATCATAGGCTAGTTGCAGTGGTGCTCATTGCGGTTCAAATAGTTTGTAAATCTGTTAGTCTGGATGCTAGTCAATGTAACATTGAGGTTAAACAGAAACAGAAATTTTGTTCTGCATTATAAGATGAAATAGAAATAAAGAGAGCAATGGATGTTGTATTGGTTTAGGGTGACTTTAAAAAGACTTTGAAGTTGTAACGGGAGTTGTTTTATGAGAAACATGAGCCTTAAAATGTTTTTTGAGAAGTGAGTAGTTCTGCTGTAGATAATTTTAAATTGGTCCTTAGGTAGTAATCACATAAATAGATACAAACAAATAGGTTTGAAGGTCGAATTCAGTGGCAACATCTACTCCAAAATATTAGAGCTGCCGTCAATATTCAGGGAAACTTTCTTATGTTGCCATCTCCATTATGATGCGATGATGCAGGTATGATCCAAAAAAATACAGTGAAGGTCCTTATTTGTTGACAAGAATGACAACAAGCGGTAATGTATAAGAACATTAGAGCACAGACCACTTTACTCTTTATGTCGACAGCATAAGTGTTTGGTTCAGAACTGAATTTCATGAAGGTTTTTTACGCAAATACTTTTTTTGTCTCTTTAGATATGCTAGAGAAACGGATTTTGCAAGGATGAGATATTTCGTACGGACTGGTCTCGGAAGAGAACTTCGTAGACAGAACCATAGCGCAATGTTGACAGCTGATACTTTCAGGTTCAGGAGAAGCCTTAACCCATTTGAATTATACAGGATTGAAACAAAACTTGCTTATTGGGACGATACGGCCCTTTACTTTGAACATAAGTTTTTAGACAGCAAGAACTTTCTTCGAACAATACAGTACGCTAAGCTTTTAATGCTGCCGAGGGCACAGGTATCTCCTTCACACGCGCTATCATCTGCAGCTGGCGAAGTATTAATGCCTCCAATTTGCCCAGAGGATTTAAAAACTTGGATTGAGTTTGATTCAATTTCAAGCAAAACGTTGAGAAAATGATATATTGACTGTTTTGCTATAAATGTTCAGGGCAAAGATCATGTAGAATTTGTGTTTATAGATTTCCTAGTTGAGTGATCGGTAAAACATGCCTGTTTTGAGGATTTCCATCAATTTTTTGGTAATTTATTTGTTAAACACAAGTTGTAGAAAGAATATTTTGCATCCCCCTCCCCCCCCCACCTACTCAAAAATCAGTACAAATTAAAAGCAAAAAAGCGAAACGAAAACAATTACTTTGTGTGTGCGCTCTGTGCGTGAAGTATGGCTAATATTGATAATTACTAGGGCTTTCCTGAAAGGTCCCGCTTTAACTGACTTCGGATTGCCCACCTCAGGAGAAACACGTTCATAATTTCCTTAGGAACTTGTCATGTTCAGACCAGCCCCAGCTCGTATCCTCAGAAAAGACAGTAGCTTGATTGAGAAAAATCGAGCTTTGACAATAACGAATAGCAAAAGGAATTGCTGTCACATGGTAGGAATCAATAAACGTTTATGAGGATAGTGACAAAGTAAGGTTGTTCAAGTAAGGGTATGTTGAATCACTTTGATATTCTAAGATGCTTCGTGTTCTTCTTCTTCTTCTTC
>JAAAKM020006971.1:46105157-46135545 GCA_010016025.2 Alatinidae sp. Z8VKAUB7J3
AGTAAGGTTGTTCAAGTAAGGGTATGTTGAATCACTTTGATATTCTAAGATGCTTCGTGTTCTTCTTCTTCTTCTTCTTCTTCTTCTTCTTCTTCTTCTTCTTCTTCTTCTTCTTCTTCTCCTCCTCCTCCTCCTTCTTCTTCTTCTTGACAATCATGACTTTCCATTGTCTTCTGTCTTTTGCAGTATGAATTGTCTCTTCTGTTGAAATTCCAACGGTACGTCACTCTTTGTCGTCATCTGCCTTTCTTGCCTTAGATCATTCCTCTTAAAAAAAACTTCATACGTTCGTTTTTCCCAATGATATTGGTCTAGGAATTGCTGCTCTCTGATTGTATCAAAAAGAAATTAGGTATTTTTACCAATCCTACGCAGGATTTGTAGGATTTTGATGTGTAGCTTGGCCAAGGAGTAACGTGCGCCTGTAAAAACAATTGTCAGTTGCGCTCAGGCGGTCCCTCATGATGTTTGAAATTGTCCAACACTCGCTGCCGTAGGTTAAAACTGTGTTGACACAGCAGTTCAGTATTCTTAGTCTTGTACTTATTGATACATTTGTATTTGTAAATATGTTTTGGGATTTTTTCAAGCCCCCCATTAATTCCAACCCCCATTCTATTAGGCACCCAAGAGTATTAGCCTTTTTATTTCTACATCACATCTCCCATCATCGAAAATGATGCTTACATTATATATGAACTTTTCCGTGTGACTGATTTTTTTTACCACAGATGTAATTATTATACCGCGGTTAGTTTTTCTTTTTGGTGACAACCATGATTCTGTCTTTTTGATATTTATTTGAAGGCATTCCTGTTCACTCTCTTGTATAACAGTGTCGAGAAGATGCTGTAGTTTTTCTTCGCTGTCAGCCACCAATGTTGTCTCGTCTTCATATCTAATATTATTTAGATTGAATCCGCCAACTGATATTCATTTATGATCGTCGAGCATTCTCATGATGTCTTCGGTATGCAAGTTGAATAGGTCTGGTGTCAGGACGCACCCCTGCCGAACTCCTCTTTTAATTTTGCTATATTCAGCAACGTCCTTTCCTACTCTCATACCTACCATTTGATTCAAATACAGATTTCTTATTACACGAATGATTTCCTCTTCTATATTCAAGTTGTGCAGCAAGTCCAAAAGGTGTTCATGTCTGTCCTTGTCGAATGCCATGGTGTAATCTATAAGGCGTAGATAGAGATCTTTATTTTTCTCTATTGTTATTTCGCATCACGTTCTAAGCGTAAAAATTGCGTTCCTTGTGCCAGAGTCCTCCATAAATCCGCATTGTTCTTAGCCAGTTTATTTCCTCTTTTGTTTTCTCATACGCATCATAATTATTCTTAGTATAATTTTAGTGGCATGGCTCAGGAGGCTGATAGTCCTAGGTAGCTCATATTCAATGACACCCGGTCTTTCCTGCAGGGCAATGAATATTGACTTCGAAGGCTCTTTAGGTGTATCACCTGTGTCAGAAATTTCGTTTGCAATTTCAGTAACTTTTTCAATGCCAAACTCGTTTGGAGCTTCTAGCATTTCAATGACTATGTTATCAGAGCCTTTGGCCTTATTTCTCCTCACTTTACTTATTACAGATTGTACTTCTGAATGTAGGATTCTTGGTCCTTCTATTTTCTTATGTATTTTGGGCATGGGTTATGATCACTGTCGCAATCCGCACCAGGGTGTGCTGTACATTGCGTCAGAGAGTTTCTGAAACGATGACTGACGATAATATAACTGACTTGATTACGGACTTTGTTGTTTGGACTCTGCCATGACCACCTACCTGTCGGGTGATGTTCAAGCAAGGTGTTTGTGATCACTTGGCTGTGCTGTTTGCACCAGTCTATAAGCGCTCTCCTAATTCATTTCTCTGACCTAGGCCTAACTTTCGTATCACTTTTCCATCGTTGTCACTGCCAACTGTTGCATTGAAATCTTCCCATTGTCATCGATATATATTTTGAACTGCATTGGGATCCATCACCGTCCAGTGTTTCATAAGGTTTCTGCAGTTCTTCTTCGGTGCTATCCGATGTCAGTGCGTACATCTGAATAATTACAATGTTGAAATGCTGTCCTTTCAGCTTTACGAGCATTATCCTGTCTGATATTGTCCGATATCCATTTAAGCATTTGGCAACGTCTTGATCCAGTATGATGCCTTCTCCTCGTTCGTAATGAGCTGCTCCAGAATATGTCATCGTTTATTTATCTTTTTGTAATATTCCAGTACCTGTCCACCTGACTTCTCATAAACCGAGTATTAACATTGAATCTCTCAATTTCTAATAGTACGTCTAACTGATCTAACTTCCCTACTTGATACATAGTCTTCACATCCCAGGATCCTATTTTAACTTTGTTTTACTATTCCAGGCAGTTGCTTGTTGACGGTCCAGACTCTCCTGCCTGAAGAGTCTTTACCGAGCGAGGTGATTGTTTCTTCCGTATTGCTACAGTCCTCATTTACGCTGTTTACATCCCTTCTCTCTGTGAAAATGATTATTCTTACCCAATACAGCAGTGGGTGGGTATGCCCTTCCGCCGAGTGAACTGAGGATATTACTATTTCCCTTCTCAAGATTTTTTTCCGTCTATAAGCCATTGAGCCTCGGTTGGGTGACTTTTCGTCACACGACGATTTATCACGCGATAATCCATCGTGTGACAATTCATCATGCGACAATTCATCATGTGACAATTCATCACAAAGACAATTCATCACACGGACCATTCATCACAAAGACAATTCATCATGCGACTATTCATCACCTGATGATGACACCAAGTTGTCATGAGCTCGGCGTGAAGGAAGACATGGAGAATATCCAGACATTTACACTGCCATTTTGTGCTTGCCGGCTCTGGCACAAGTGACTCTGGAATCTGTTCCGGAAGCATTTGACATCCTGGTGGACAACATGCCAGAGCACGACCGGATGGATGAGCTTATCTCTTATTTTAAGCACACCCACATCAGAGGTCGGCATACAGTAGACGCGGAAGAGCGGCTCCACAGCCACCACTGTTTGACACTGGTGTGTGGAATCACTTTGAAAGTGCTGTAGGTGGCATCGTGCGCTCTGAAAGTCAAATTATAGAAAGAGGTAAAAAGGAGTAGACGTTCAATCCTCTGCTAATCATTTTCGAACAAATTTTCCTCCTATTTTCCGAAATCTTTCTAGGCGTATTTAAATCAAGGTGTTTGACTTAGTAAGTCTGTCACCTGTTTGACTCCGTGAGCTTTCTGTTTCCTACTTTCAAATGGCTAAGCACAGAGAACAGTTGCCTTCCGTAATCTCCTTATTTGCTGGACGTGGCACCTAGAAGAAGAAGAGTTATATTTCACGTAAAGAGTAGTGAATCAACAGGGCGATTTAGAGGGTTTCTTTAAGGTATGGCAAGTGGCAAGTGGCAAGTGGCCAGTGGCAAGTTTAAACCATGTACCACACCTCAAGCAATATCCAGTTTTACATAGATGTCAACGCTCTGTCACCTATCACATCTACAAGCATCAGGATTGATAAATTTTTTCAGCCATGAGTATTAATATTATCCCCTGTCTTACATGGGGGGAGGGGGGAGGAGGGAGGCTATTAGACCCACGGCTACATACTTCTGTTCACAAAGTTTTAACAACTAGACGTATGCTCATGAACGTTTGTGACTTTTCCTAATTTTTACCAAGGATTCTTTTGACAGATAAATTATTTAAATTTTTGCGATATTGGCGTTTTCGTGCAGCAGCATAGAGTTTTTTAACTTTCTGTTTTGTCAATTTTCTTTGAAAATCACGATCCTTCCAACTTAGATATTATATCTTATATTATATCTTTTATTCCTAAGTACAATTTGCTACCATCCAATATGATTAGAGTATGATGAAAAATATTTCACCTTTCGCAAAAAATGATAAAATATGTTGTGCAATTAGGCGAACTTTATTAGAGAGCTGTAATTGGCAATATATGTAGAACGATTATAAGTAAATCACATTTTTCTACGAATATTTACGCACAATGATTTAATAGCGACATTTTGCATACTTTTGTGGTTATTTTCCCAGTTCTAATTGTAAAGAGAAAAAGTTATTGCTGAATTACTAGTGACAAACCTTTTCAGTAGACACAAAACATATTCAATTTGTAAGATATCTTGCCAAAAATACAAACTATAATGCCTAAAACCAACTTATACATGCAATAATACCAAAAAGATACTACCAACACTTGAAAAATAAAATTTCTACACAAAAAGTTTTAAGTTTTTTGCAAAATTGTAGAAATTTTGTAATATTGCTCAAAAGTCGAGGGCCATATATGACGTCATTGACACCAAATTTAAAATTTGTTGTTTTGAAACTGTCAGAAAAGAGTCAATCTATAATCCTACTAAGCATCTTGGATAAAGAATTATAGCACTTTAAACTGCCGCGGGCCCACTAGCCCACTAGCCGCCCCTCCCCGGAAGAGCCGAAAATCCCATGTAAGATAGGGTTAAGATGAAGATGAATTTAATTACTTAACTATCTAATTCCTGAGTGTTTATAGTTATTGAAGTAAAGATTTGTATGACTGTAAGTTGCTAAATTGGTATATTTACGAATTTGTATTACAATATTACATTGGCTCTCTTTTCTTTGTTTAGCCGGAAGATCTGAGCATGAAGGGAACAATAATGGTTAACAACAAAGCACATTTGTTACTACGGAAAATCATTTTGGCTTTCATCGTTGATATTGCGCATCCTCAGACATCATTGAATCCTTTAGTTTGTACAATATGCATAGATTTTATAATTGTAAACATAATAAAATACATGTTACATATTACACACAAACATACTCTACACATTAATAACATAAATAAAAGTAAAACGATTCTCATCATTTGAAAATGGTCTTCTGCAAGCAACACAATCTACTTTTCATCAGTTGACAAATATAAACAAGTAAATTGTAGAATAAGACATTTCAAATTAACAGATATTAACCATCTTTCGTAAGTATGTAAAGAGGTATTAAAGAAAAATGAATACTTACGATAGACCGTCAATGGGAATTGTGCTCTCGTTATCTTGATCCTATTGTAAGGTAAAAGATGACGTTTTATTTCTGTAACGAGGGGATAAGATATTCCTCGCAGTTAAATAAGCTGTAATACTTAAGATACTAATAAAGATAATGATCTAAATGTAAATGCAATTAAGGAGTCAGGGAATCTTCGTTGCGGCTTGCCGGTGAGGCGGCTATATATCGCGGTAATCTATGCTATTGATGATTTTAATAAATGCAAATCATTAATACATACAAACCTTTTTAAAAAACTGAATTATTTAGTAAGATTGTCTGCTATGTAGCTCCTCTTTTGATTCTGCAACCACTGAGATATGATCCATTAGTTGTTAAATCAAAGTTTGAAAGCACAAACTTTTTGGAAGAGAATCACGCTGTCATTGGCGTTATCATGTGAAATTTAATGATTCAAAACAAACTAAGATATTTAAAACCACACTCGCAGAGAGTTATCCTTTAGGAGAAAAGTTGAAATCGAGTCATATTTAAATAGAGGAATCCCCCTATACAAATAGAGTTTATAGTTTATATTATTTGGAATATCATTGTATTTACCACTGTTTCGATACACTTATTTCTTTCCTTAACTTGGTCTAAGGTTTCATAGCTTAAATTTATATCGGGCGGAGTAGGGTTTCAATCAAATTCACTTTATGTGTTTGAGGGCAAAACGAATTCAAGGAGAAATATAGACCTCAAAATGTAAGTTTTTGTACACACTGGTACAAACTTTGGTACCTTGTTTCCCAAAAAAGCATCATGGAACGGTATAGAGATGTTTTGTTCCTTCTCGGAAGTGAATGTGTCATCATCATACTAAAAGTAAACGATGGGGTTTTGGGAGGATTCGAAAAGTTATCATGGAAGCCAACAAAAATATTAGCCAATGCTGGACCCAAGGGGCTCCCAGTATTTATCCCCTTTTGTTGTCCGTACATTCTACCACGTGTTGCAGCTTCCACCATTTTAATGAAACTTCTTCAGGGATTTGGGAAGGGGCAATGTTACTTCTAAACAGTGCGCATATCTCAATTGCCTCATCTAAGGAAACGTTTGTAAACAAGTTGCAGATGCCAAAAGAGCACAAAAATTTTACTGGAACCAAAGTAAAGGTGTTTAGGCATGCGTAGCGCAAGTAAACGAGAGGCCATACATCATTAGACGCTGTGACCCAGAGGCATTAATCCTTCCATACATATTTCTTTGCAGACGGACTTTGGATACGCTGTTCAATTCTGGCTGCATTGCCGTACTTTTCAACACTAGCTAGTTCTTTGCTGATTGGTCCTAAAACACAAGCCATTCAGGCAATCTGATTGTGATTGACTCTTTGAAAACCTAGTTGAGCTTAATATTTTGTCTGTTTTATTTCGATCCTTTCTGATGATTGTCCTCTGAGGAATTTCACACGAAATGGCATTTTGAAACAAAATATTTTTGCTATTTCGTGTGAATATTCGCATTTTGCACAGCAAGTACACTATCCGATTTAATAGTTCTTCCATATCAATACTTTAATACCAAGTTTTCTCTTTGAAAAGAACAAGTAGAACTTAAAGTATTAATAGGCATGTGACTCAAAGTATCCAATGAAATTTTGAGGTCTTCAATAGCCTAGTTGAAGAGTTGAAACATGAGCAAACGATGTCAGTTTTGTTTAAGGTAAGATTCTCGCCGTGGTTCTATGATAATATCAGTAGCGTGAAACAGGCAGCTTCTCTCCGCATAAAGCCCAAACTGAAAAGAGATCATATTAAGAGAAGATAATATTAAGTTCCCTCGTTTCCAAAACAAACCTTGTAACAGATACTGACATTGCACAACGTTGAGATGTAGGTTAATCTGGCAGCAATAAAGTTGAATATTTGAATAAACCTAAGAACCTAAATTTCGTGACTTTAAGAAGTCCCTCTTAGCATATTGCATGTAGGGTGTTTTTACCGTTTCCATTCGTCGTATGTTAATACAGCTTATAATTCATTCAAGACTCGACTTCCATCTCTTAAGCTAGATTCAAATTAAGCGCACGATTCTGAGCGTGCATAACTCATGATGTGCCACATCTCAAACCACTGAGGCTAACCCGCATAGAATTGTTACTGCTCTTTTGCACGCTATGGGAAAATAAAACTTTACTTTATTTTCGTAGAACCATATTTATAATCGATGATGATATCACATTTTTTGACGTTTTTTAGCACCAAATAATGGTATACACGTTATTAGTTTATTTCTACTCTCGAAGATTGCTGGTTGATATTGACAGCAGAGGAATAATCAATTTGTTATTATAGAACAAGAAGCTGGACGAAATTTTTTACAGAGAAGTTTTAAAACTGGAAAAATAAAATCTGAAGTGAGTCCTTAAGTGAGCCAAATTCCAAATCAAATGAAGGTCCTGGTATGATTGGAGGTCACCAAAAGCAAAGACAGTGAGTTGGAGATGAATACAGCTAAAGCTTTCTCTCCTTCGTTTATATTGATAATGGGAATTTAACGATATGGACGCCATTGTGATTAGAATGTGGCGAGGAGATATCAAACAGAGCCATAGTTCAAAGTACGCTTAAAGATCGTATCTAATCTAAATAACCGCTATTTAAAATAAGAACATTATCTATTTTGTACAAGAACATTAAACGAAGCATGGATATTGAATCACTTGTTCTTGATACGATACAAACGTGGTTTAGCTAATCTATCCTTTAAATTACATTATCTACTTCGATGGTTTTTGAACCAACACTACAAATAAACTTTTGTTATTCAATTGCGTCTTGGGCTATCAGTCCAGCAATCATACAATGGGTTATAACACCGGCCAATAAGATATTACAGGACATTACATAAACAAACCTTGATAAACAAGTCTATTAAAGATGCCAGGACAAATTTGCTAGGGTAATTGATGGCAAAGAACATTTGTCGTCAAAAATATTAGTATAACCTCATCAAGAACTTTGTCAATCTTGCATTGATATTAATGCAATTGAGAACCGAAAAGCTTGTTTACTTGATTAATTCAAGTTGTTTTGTGCATTTTATATATTATTATAGCACCTTTATTGTATGTAAGTGTCGTTACAGCGTCAAAGTATTTTTTCCTTCGCAAGAAATATGAATGGGGTATAAAGTATAGAAAAGTTAGCAAATAATTATTCTGTCAAGTGATTTTGTGTCTTTTCAAATGACTTTGGAAGACACCCAGGAATTAAGTATTGTAAAACAAGCACGAACCAGTACTAGAAGAGTATATAAGGCAGCTATCGTATGGTTTGCTAGCAGGATACTACGCCCATCCTAATAGATTTCTGTTAATTACAGCTTCGACAGCAATTGCAACCGTTACCTTGTCGGAATTTTTGTTGAATGAGCATACACGATCAAAGATGCCTTTATTATACGCTTGGTCTTGTGTCCTGATCGTCTTCTACGTTATCTGTGTCGAAGGATCAAACTTAACTGACATCAAATACGGATCATTCAGTGTTCAATATAATTCTATGTTAAATATTAGCGTAGTGCTATCGAGAAATGTCCCAAGCTTCTTGGGCTGCATGGATTTATGCAGAAAAACAGGAAATTGTATATCAGCAAACTATAAAAAAAGCACTACCAGCTGTAAAATTCTTGATGGTAACAAGTATGAACATTGGAAAAAGATATTAAAGAGGAATGGATTCATACATATTTATCAAGAGGTAAAGAACTGATCATATTCTTTTCACGTTTACTTTTTATTATTCTAATGCGGTTGTTGGATATTTGAACTAGATACATTTGTCATGTCAAAGGTCTACTTTCTAAACCCTTCTGCCTATTGTCATGTGTGTTTCACTTATGTGGAAGTACAATCAGAGAGTTTGGTTTATCAATAGCATGCATTACAGTTCAAACTACCTTGACATTCAACAAGGAGTCATCAATGACCATAGAATGGCAAATACGTAATAAAAAAATGCTGCTGTGTTATGACTCAGTGGAAAAATTCTTCAGGATTGTCTTTTCTGTTTAACAAATTCGATAAACTTGACACGTTGAATCCTCCCGCTACTCAATATATTTGCAGCTCATTTTGTAAGCGCGGTTAATGGTACCCCTATAAAATAACTAACCTGACTAAATTAAAAGTCACAATAAACAGGCATACTCTATTTGATAAGCTCTATTTTCTGGGAAGCGTAGATTTTCATAGAACCAGCATTTTAGGGGTGTAATTTACATACACTAAATTTTTAATGTATCGTAAACTTGTATTTTAAAATGGCTTAATAAACGATAGAACTGAATCTGAAACTGTAATAGGAAAGAAATAATAAGGCGATCACGTTTAAGTAAGTACTAACGATTACTACAATTTTGGAGAAATATCATTTGTTTAACTAATCTCTTTAATATTTCGAAATATTGAAACAGTATTCATATAGGACATGTTCGACGCTGGATCAAGCATGTCATTAACTGGGATTTGTGAGGGCTTAACTTCTAAAGCAGTATTGTATAAAAGTCTCTTGTGCAACGTTTATGCATGCTGACAAAGACAAACTTATAGTTTTCCTCTTATGTCATGGTTTCGTAGCGATTACCGGAAGGCAAGAGATAACTTTCCAAAGTCATTTTTATTGTGAATAAAATGCGATCAATACAAAATTGACATTGATGTTATGTTCGAATTATTGTTTCGTATAATATGAATTTAAAGATAAATATCATTAGAGATGGTTTAAATGTTATTGAAACTAATGTCTCTTCTTCTTCTTGATAAAACTTCGTAGCTTTTAATGCGCTTTTGACAGCATGAATTGGATAGCAATCCTTCTTCGGTCAAATTGCAAAGCGCAGAGAGACCGGTCTCCGACTGCAATGATCTGGATGTCGATATGCACCGGTAAATGATTTAACGCCAATTTGATGACTAGAAAAGCACAGCATATTAACATCAGAGGTCATGTAGATCAGTTGATAAAAGAGATAACGGGAATGGGTGGGTAAAGGGTTCGAGTCCAAATGGTGACATGGTATCTATTCCTCCAGTGTCTTTACTGAAATATGGATATAATAGTAAATTTTGGCTATAAACAATGCTGAAATTCATAATCTGTGAGACCATTCTAGCGAGAGGTAAAGCTGTTTGAGACAGCTATTGACGCAATGATGTGGGAAATACCTGTAGCAGTTTACACAGAAAAAAATAGAAAAAATAGAGCATTAACCATTCAATTAAAACGATGACGTGTAACAAATGTAAATTTCGATCGACCGGAAACAAGGAGTCAAATGAATAATAGAGCTTATAAGTCTTTTGCATCAATTGGTGATCTTATCAACTTTTTCCCGTACAACAACACATCACATTGACCAAACGTAAGGATATTTTTTCTTACAATGCTTACACCTGCCTTGCCAAACAACAGAAACTGAGATTAGACTTCCTTTTCAGGCATTTGGCACCGGTTCACCAGACGGTTCTAGACCAGATTCCTTGTTTGGAGCGAGGCAATGCAGTGTTCTTCCTAAGTAGCGTCAAATGCAAAGTAGCCAACTGGACCCTAATTAACGGTACAATCTCCATGCTACTATATCAAAAACATGTAAATAGTATGATATCGTACACTCAGTGCGCAGGTGTAGGTGACTATTTCTGAGAAATTTGTTCAGCCTACTCTATGTTGTCTGTAGCACATACAGGTTTATTGTCATTCTTCTAATTTATGATGTCACTCCAATTCGAAAGATTTTCTTGCTTCAAGTGAGCCAGCTGTTTAATTCAGCAAATGTCGTAATAGAGGATTTTCCCGTTCTGCTGCTTCTTAAAGTACCAGTGAGCCTCATACCAATGACCAATAGAACACAGCTACATTTCATTGTAAGTAAAGGAGAAATTATCTATAAAATAAAAATTCCCTTAATCCCATTTCCGTCATTATATGAGATGTGATTTTCGAAGGGGGGACAAAAAAATTAATAGAACACTAAAGTGCCACTTCCTTGCATATAACGATAACATTTATCAACAGAAGATAATACCAAAACCATAGTATAAGCGCTCATAATCAATGTCTAATCTTAAAAGTAAAATTTTTGCAACCTTACCCAAAGCAGCCATGAACAAAAAACGACCACCTCTTGTCCCTTGTGTGATTATACTATTGCTTGTACTATTACAAGCGTTCAGAATAATAGATGCAGAACATTACGCCGCAAAAAAATAGCACCATTGTACAAAACCTACAGTCACAGCTGCTTATATGGTCAATGAAAATAGAAATGTAACTGTTACCTCAGGCAGTTCTATGAAAAATACAAAATAAAATGTATAAAATATGCCGCATAAAATGGGGCGTGTGTGTGCGTTTGACCAAGATGGAACCCGGTAAGGGATCGAAAATGGTCTTAAAGACTTTATTGACGAAGAGTCATTTCTAATATCACAACTAAAGCCACATATAACTTGATTTAGTATAGTAGTGTTAATACATATCTCATCAATTTTAGAAGTAGAAATTAAATGGCATTTCCGCTCGGGTAATCGTATGACTGTCGATCAAAACAGCAAACGTTGATAATGGTCAGACTTATGTCAACGACGTATTTTGTTTGAGTGAAGGGTGGTTCTGTTACATTGTTATAGGAGAATCTGAGGACCGGAATAGGTAGGTAGGGTCTCTGAGCTTAAGGCATTCTACTCTCATGGAGCAAAGTGAAGTCACCGTAATTTTAATCTCCGTGGCACCAAACTAACACAAAAGGCTCCAAAATTTTGATATTTTGAGGATTCAAACGAGATTATAGTAGAGCCTTGATTTGAGACTGTTGGGGGGTTATTTCAAAGATTTCATCCAAGCATTTCGGTACCATTTACATTGAATCCCAGGCATTGTTTTTGTACGTGTGTAATCCATGCTGGTTATGGACTGAAAAGAAGGACACTGTCTTACATTTTATTTTAAAAAACGAAAGAAACAAACAGAACTTCGATATTGAGCAACCACTTTTATATGGCTTTACTTGAAAGTGCTTTCACTGGTACGCGTGTCATACCCCTGGTAGTTATCAATTCTTTATTGGTGTACGCATTCAGATATAAAAGAAGAATTGTTTTCTCATCGTTGCAGTGCAAGTGGTGTCGTACTGACACCGAAACTTCCTAAGGAATGGATTTGTCATATTTTGCCTTTCCATGCCTGAACGAAATCAAGAAACCGGATTAATTTGGTATCAACCATGTTCACAGCAGAAACTGAATAAAATGATAGCATTTTTACAATTTTTTAGTTTTTCTTTTAACCTTCATAAACCGGAATCCAGTGGATGATGTTTCTTGCACTGTCGTATAAATTGGGATTTCTATAACTTCTTTTTGACACTTAATTAATTTCTACTTTTTCTTTTGACAGGTAAATACAGAGAAT
Organism: Alatinidae sp. Z8VKAUB7J3; assembly: GCA_010016025.2. Lineage (NCBI taxonomy): Eukaryota > Metazoa > Cnidaria > Cubozoa > Carybdeida > Alatinidae > Alatinidae sp. Z8VKAUB7J3. The sequence goes on from JAAAKM020006971.1 coordinate 46,117,656, forward strand.
TTCATAAAATGTATGCAAGCGGTGATTTTGTCCGCGCCGGAGAACTTCTGGTGTCCTTATTAGCATCCAAGCTGGCCCCGCGCAGGTAAAACCTCGTTGCTTTAGCACATTTTATCCCATGATGACAGAGTGGTTTGTACAATTTATCTAGTTCTTATATATAAGTAGGCCAATAGGTAGCTAGATAGGTAGGTAGGCAGGCAGGTATTTAGTTAGGTAGGCAGGTAGATATGTAGGTATATATGTAGTTTTAACCCCAAACTGTCGCAAATGTTAGTTTTTCAACATATTGTTTTGTATTTTTGCGAATTCCTTTCTATTTTGCAATATGCCATAAACACCAAAATTATGACTAATAGTATACCAACTTGCAGTGTTTTATTTATGTTTATTTTTTCGGTTTACTTTTCATAAAAAGGAACAATTAAGAGAGCTTTTGTTGTTGTTGAACTACTCCCATTACGATAATAAGATGCATCAGAGAAATTGTCCAATGTGAACAATTCGAAAAAATCCAAGGTCTACTGTAGTATTATATACAGCGCTTTGCCTGGCAATTATTCAAACGTAAGTAGTAATTGCTTCAACTAATAAAATTATTGACGTTTGATGCAAGCAATAAACACAGCATGCAGATAAATGAAGAAAATCACATGATTCATGAAATATATGTTTTGAAAGAAATGACAGACCTCGTCTACTTTAGAATAAATGTTTCCAAGTGTTCTTATCTACCAGATCTAACCAACGAATTCAATACAGATATCGTATCAATATTTACTGATGCTAATTTGTTTTTACAATTTTGCTATAAAATGGCGCCAGGAAAAAGAAGACTTGTCCCAAAATCTAATCATTCCAAAATTTAATTTTTCAATAATTTTATGGCCCGATGATTTTAGCGTCGCAAATTATTTGTGCCCAACCTTTTCAATGCCCCAAAATATTTTACTTCTACAAAATAAAATGTCCGAAACCGTAATACCCTTAAGAAGCTTATGTCTGAAATTTTAATGATCGGGGTTATTAGGCGTGATCCCCTTTTTCGAACTTCTCTTTGGTGAAGATTTGAGAAGCAGGTGCACCACTTTACCTCCTTTTATTCGTATATTGACTTGGGATTTTCTCTCTCTACGATTCTATGATCTGGCTTAGCGACATCGTGAACATTGACAGCAATTCGATGAGCCTTTGATATTGCCTCTAACATATACACAAACATTGTAGTTTCGTTTTCTCGCTGAGCGTATGATGGTTCAGTAAGAAATGTTAAAGCGACGAGTCCTATGAGAATATCAGTGGGTTATGTTAATTAGAGAATCCAAAACACATCCACAACTGACAATAGTTTTCATACGAGTAACTGAGCTATCGCCGAGTAGTTGAGAGGAGATGGCTTGATGTCTGAATGGAAAACACGTAAACCACTACTCAATTAACAATACGACATTCTGCTTCATATGCAAAAGACTTTATACATGTGAAAAAGGAGTAAAATAGTTCAAAGGTTGATGCATGATTCATGGAATGACGTCATGACATCAGCAGCGCAAGTGAACGAACCAGTTGAGAATTTCACGCACTTTGCACAATCATATTCTATTTCGCAGCGGGTACTTTTGAATCGTAAGATAAAAAGCTTGTCTTCTGAATGTTAAGCGAGCAAAGAGTGGAGGAGTTCAATAATAACTCGTCATACTGTGGAGAAGAGAGTGTGCTTTCGTTCGTATTAATGTGCAAAGGTCGCCTCCATCTCACCCCAGGTAGTCAATCCCCATGACAAATTCACGTTTGAGAGGTTAAAAGGATCTCTTTAAAGAACTCGCACGCAAACGTCGTTATTAAGGGAATGTGACGTTTCAATAGATCAATGATTATATTTATTTACCAATTTGAGAATGAGAATATTAGGAGCCAATTTGGCCCTTACCATTTCCTGTAAATCGTCTACTTGAAAGCTGAAATTCCTGAACCCGTGTGTGTTCGTAGGTCTAGGGCACGCCACCGCACCTGCATGCTGAGGTCTTTGTCAAGTTATAACATTCACGTTGTTACAAAGGTAATTTTTGTTTACTGGTAAAGTTAAAAAATGTTGACGTAGCAGCTACTCTAAACATCTACAGAGAATTTTTGCTTTGCTTTTACCCCTTCCGATACATAAAGAGTTACCTCAAGCCCCGTGAACTCTTTAAAATGCGTCAAAATTTGATTAATGGTTCGTCCTGCAATAAAACAGTCAAGTACACTCCTTTGTAACATCACCTCTTTCCTAAGCACAACACCCGACTCCTTACAATTTAGGCAATTTCACAGTGTGCTAATTTTACCGAGACTAGATACAAACGTCAGTTTTAAATCATAAAGTATTGAGCAACGTTGCGATATTGTGTTTTGCGATAATTACCATGCTTAGAATATTGTGAGTAGGGAGATTTCGTAAGTTAGCTAGCAATTTCAACCCATTTTGATGAGACGATTTTGAAACTGATATTTACTAGGAAAAATCCCCGACATTTTAAATACCATTCAATTTACAAAAAGTATTAGATTCGTTTACCAATGTATGTTAACAACAAACCGAAAGACTTGCGACAGCAAGCAAGCAAGGATGATCGTACAGTTGATGATTAGGACCGTAAAAAGTCACCGTTTGAAACTAATATCCACAATTAAGGCTAACGTCATGCAAACTTCTATTATTCCTTTAGAGAGAGAGAATAGTGCTAAAACCAAATCTGAAAATATTTAAGAACTTTTCGGATTAAATGAAATTCCGAACGAAAATACCCTGTGTAATGAAGATCTGGAATTTTGTCAGGTAATGGAACCGAAACTCTATTGCGGAGGAACATCTCAATTTTGTCAGTATTTATAGAAATGTGACATCGGTGGACTGTGATTATCAAAATTATAACATACGCCAATATTCGTAAAAGGGATCTGTCCAACGATGGTATATACGGTGATTTCCTAGCCATGTATAAACAATGTAACAGCTATTTATGCAAATCACTCTTACAGAATATTGTTAACGATTGCAAGCCTCTAACTGTTTAATTATCCTTTAGTTTTAAACTGAACATTACGATTGGTATAAATTTGTAGAGTAGACCTGCTAAGATGACAAGAAGGATCAAACCACTTCCATGGAATTCTTCCCTGGGTATTCTTTCGTATTGTAAGCTTGCGTTTCTATCCTGCTTTGTGATAACCAAATCATTGAATCAAATTCATGTCTTGGTGTAATCATATTGTTACTACTCACATTCTTCAATAATAGTTTAAAATCACACTCATGTTCGATAAATAATAAACCTGTAGGGTTTTAAAATGTCTTGTTTAAAATATTTAGTTAATGAATGGAATGAAATGTGACTTATTATGCAATGAAGAAAGGACATGACCAAATGTCTGATCCCGTCTGTTATTTTGGTTTTGTCCATTTAATTTGTTGCAGACAATTTCAGCGGTTCGGCACTGGCGAATGTTTAGCGGAAAGTGCGATTGAAGTGGCCTCGTGATTGGTGGCAGTAGCCGCAATTGGTTAAGTCCTGAATGTCTTTCTTGTGTCTTCACGTAACAACTGTTTGCACCCGGAGGGTATAGTACAATGAGGGTATCATTGGAAGGAGTTGCAAATAGGATTCTAAGATGTATTTAATGTTCTTTTACTGATGTCCACTAAGAGGCTGAAAGGATTCTTTTTGTTTTTATGGTAGGTTTTGGATGATACTGTTAACGGATGCTCTTCCTCTTCTGGAAGACAAGAAGGTATGATAATTGGTCTATGCACATTTGTTGGTGGAAAGTAGATTTTAATATTATCTCTTGACCCGATTGAAATCATACAAAACACAAGATAAATAAAGGCGATAGTTATTAGGGCCGAGTCACTTGTACAGAACGTCCAATGTCCTAGGGCTACCTTTCAAATACTGACTTCCCAGTGATAAAGCCCACCTGGGTTTTATCCACCACAACAAAACACGTTAGCACATTTACAGATGAGTATAAGAATTTCAATGTAACTCGAGAATCCGAAGATTGTCACATTATATGTATATATAATCAAAATGTGTCAATGAGTAGTTCGCCAGAAATAAGGAGATGGCTCGCCATTACAACGATTCATTTGCAGCCTCGCAGTGAAGGGAAGGGATATTGACGAGTCTGTGAGGAGAGAACTAACCATGTTTTCGGGTGTATTTTTGCTTCAAATAGTGGTGTTTGGCCAACCAAGGTTTCATCCTTTTCCTAGTTATTTCCTTAAAATATAATAATATCTATTCAGGTCATAATAGTCATAATAGTCACAATTTTGGGAACATACTCCTTTGCCCTTTTAGTGAGAAAGACGTTGTCGATTTGACAATTTTTCATTGTACAAAACTTATAGGATTGATGTTCTTTAGAATTTAGTAAGATTAGGTGTGTTGCTGTCTTACATCATACGTGTACATCATGACAGCTGGTATCACAATCTAGCTCCATTACCTCGTCACTTTTGATATCTTACGCTTTCATTTCTTTAAAAAATCTGTTACGATGCGGACAGGTGGTAGGCCTGTAGCTATGAACATCAGCCCTTTTAAAAGTATGTGAAGAAAATTGGCCATGATCAGAAATTTTTTAATGGGGAGTCAGTTCAACTACAAAATAAGTGATATGGTCCTTGATAGATTTGTGATATGGCAATTAGGTGGTTTCTGTTGATGTATGTGGCCGGCAGTGATAGAACACTAAGCGACGTAACGTTTTCCATTAAGGTAGCACCAAATATTGCAATTCACATTGTACCTGTTGAAGCGTAATATTGAAGAACTCCAGCATCGTGGAATAAGAGTTACAGATATGCTCACTGGTATATGCACAATCCATGCTAAAGCACATATAGCACACCTGATGCGCTAACGCGTAAATCACTGGCAACGTCTGTGCACTAATTTTTAAAAACTTATATATAAGAAAATGTTCAGTGAGAATAAGTTTTCTCGAGTATCCAAGTACACGGATTGGCGATTTGGATATATTGCCCAGTAAAACATTCTTATGTATGTACTCGTTAAAGCGTTTCAATCAAAACGAATTGCCTTCCTGAATTTTGTTTTCAAATTGTTAAGTTGGACTGTTTTGACTGCAGGTCGTAAATCAGTCGGTTTGGACTTAGTGGCATAGAATGTCAGCCTCTTTCCCCGATTTAGCCCCAACAACACATGCATGCCCCTCAAAAATACGTCAATGGCACTCCCGCAACACATGTCTCCCCGCAGCACATCAATGCGGGGGCCGTAAACCACCTCCGTTAATGAAATTGCTAGAAAAGTTCAAAAGGGCAAGGTTACTATTTCCATTTGTTACTCATTTATGTTAAGTGGACACCTGAGTTACCTTTGAGCATAGCTAACGCCATGTTTTCACTAATTAATCTGCAAATGGGTTTAGTGGAATAGAAAATGTAAATCTCACAATTCTCAAAGAAAAATGGTTTTTAATTTGAGATCGATCATCTGCGTATACTATCTTTGCGTCAAAGCACACCGATTATTTAATGTTTACTATCCTTGAGCTTGAGGTGTGACACACTATCTGTTTATACCAACGCAAACTCTCTTCTTTCTTGGCTGGTACCCCGGATGTCTTTGCACTTTCTGGTTGACATTAAGTTTGTTAATTAATATAATCAAGCTATTGAATGAATTAATTCATAGCTTTTGTTGCACGTGGTCATTTGTAGGCTTCCCCTATTCATCAACCACTAAACATAATATTAACCTATGTTGTATGTGTGTGTTCCATCATCGCATTTTTGAGCATTTTCTGTCCTTATGTTGTCACATCGTATTTTGTAGCGCCCTGCGGACTTGCTTTACTAATTTCTGTCTCTAGGATCTCTTCCAAAACATTGTGTCTGGTCGCAGGGCAACGCCCTGCCTACGGTAGGCTTAGCCTGGTGTCAAAAGAGGCGACATGCTTGACCTCAGCCGCTAACCCTCTGTTAATGCTGCATGTCATTGACGGTCTCCTTGGTGCCGCTCCAAGCTGGAAAGAGTTCATTCTCTTTACCAATTTTAAGCCACATAGAAGCGTTTTCTACATTGCGTATTTGCAAGCTCCAACTTAGCAGATGTCCGTCACGGATTCTGACACTTCACCGCATTTCTGTACAGAGGCAGTTCTCAGCTGCTTGTGTATAAACATAATGTATATGACTTTGTTCTATTTGCATGATAACGGCTTAGTTGGGCAAAATGACTGTGTTTGTGAACTGCCGGGACATCTGCTTCAAGCATGGAAGGAAAGCTGCAGATACAGATGCCTGGTGGACCTCCTGGGTGTACTTTAGAAATCCGATTTGATCATAAACACTACTGTGTTATATCTTGACATACTTTAAACATGTATCGGTAAAGTTCCGCTCTAGAGATGTTGCACTGCCTATGTGCATTCAGACGTTCTTTTAACAAACTTGCGATGGGAGGCAGTACTTAACAAAGTGTACGTTATTCTCTTCCTGCTTGGATGGATTGTAATGTCGAACGTAAACATGATCGTCATTATTAATTTTATCACTATTATTGTCCATGTCACTATTATTGTCGTCGTTGTCATCATCATCTACAGCTGCATCAACATTGTTATTATCTTCATCTTCATCTTCATCATCATCATCATCATCATCATCATCATCATCATCATCATCATCGTATGTACAATTTTAACAAACCATCATAATCACAAGCTGCAAGTAATTACGTCAACATGGTATGAACAGTTGATGCCATTACTAATGATAGCTACAACATTCGTTCCAATCGTCCGGTCTTCTTAATGTGTGACTTGACTTACTTGACGTATTCGCGTACCCCCTCAAGGATCCTTATACACTTGATATCAACGCAACACTTTCGTCCTCTTTTTGCCCATTGTTTTCTTTCCACCATGGAGTTACTGTGTCCTCGCGAAACAGATCGGCCCACTTCTTGGGTGCTCTACCACGAAGTCGTTTCCCAGGGAAATTCTTTTTTGCGCTCTGTATATTACATGTTCTACTCAAACTTATTAAACTTTTTTGAACATTCTTTACCATCTCTTTGTTGTGTGTTGCCTTTTTCTTCATCGAGTTCTTTACCTACTTTATTGTTTGTCATGAGTGCAATTTCTCCCTATTTTTTAAAAACAACTATGTGAAACATGCGGCACATATGTTAGATTCATTTATTATGCTCGAATATTATTGCCCATAGTAATGCCACTGACAGAACGTGAGGCATATTAGTTTCCTTCTTGAACCTACAAATTTACTTCATTATACAAAGAGTACTACGATGAACAAAACTGTTGAAAATTGCGACGTTTTGATAGGCTAATTGTGTCTTCATTTAGGAGAACTTGCGAGTACGAGTAACCCTCTTCTCATCGGGCAATGCTAAACAAATGTTTGGAACACACAATAGAATATACTTTTTTTCTCACTTCCTGCCGCTATTGAAGGGTTGCCGAAGATATCTATTTCGTTCACAGGAAATCTCAGAGTTTATCGAGGAAAATTATGCAATTCCTTACGAAAGAACTTAGTTAATAGTTTGCCGTTTAAGAATTACCATGTAGTGTTGGGATCAGGGACAATTTTAGTTGTGTTGACAAAGCCCTATCAACATGGGCCTTGAAGATGATGGCCAAGAAGAAAATCCTGCAGAGCAAAGGTATTTCTGCCGTTTTTTCAACAGTGATATGTTCTATCTAGACTACTCTGTAGAAAAAGGTCCTGGTTACTAATGTAGGTGGGAAGTTAATAATGTGAAATTGGAAGTGTTGATCATTCATAAAAGTAGCTTTCAGGACCAAACATACAATCACAAAATATTCTTGTTCTTCTTTAGTGATCCAGCCCCTAGAGATGGTGTGGAAACATTAACCATGTTTTGCCTCAGTGCTCTCTATTGCTCATTGCTACAATTAGATCTGTTTTTGTTGGACAGGTGTTATCCTCTATTATGGCCTTGATTATGACATTTGTGCCACCTTCTTTTCTTTTCACATCTGAAGATCTGGATGGCAAACCTTCTGCAGGCTTGTCATGTTGTATATTTTTAAACACAAGGGAAATTCAAAGTGTTTCTACACAGCTACTAATTCAATTCGCGGAGATCAATCTTAACAGTAATGTTTTTGAACATGATGTTCAGATATATAAGCAACTTTAGGGCACAGCTATGGCAACAAACATGGCACCATCATGTGCAATTTTATTTATGGTGGATTTAAAATAGGAACTCACTTTTAGATACTCCAGGCCGCAAAAATAAAGATGAAGAACTGGCTTTCATTTTAACAAAGCACCCAATGTTTAATATGCACAAAATCATTTGAGACAATCATATGTTCCTAACTTATGACAAAGAGTACAAGAGAACCTTTCCAGAAACCCCCTAGTTACATACAGAAATAGTGAAAGTTTAAAGAACACATTAATACAAGCTAAATTACTGCAAGCAGAGGGAAAATAAGGGATGTTCTAAAAAATGTGGAGAAAGATCTAACTGTGCGATTTGCCCAATGATTAAGGAAACAATAACTTTTAATAACAAAAACAACACCCAATCTTACAAAATTCGCAAGGGTCCTGTACTCTGTAACTCAAGGTTAGTAGTCTATATATTGGAATGTAAAACTTGTGGGATACAGTATGTAGACAGTAGAAAAACAGCACTTCACAATCCTGTAAATAATTATAAATCAGCTTTTAGGACATTTTCCAAAAATTCTACTCATAGTGTGTCACAGAGCAATGTACATAAGCAATTTACAGCCCAGGACCATCACAGTATAGAAGACTGGTCTTTCACTCTCATTAATAGCACAGATAACAAAAACAATCTACACTATAAAGAATCAGTCCCTCATTACCAGCTTAAAACTTTGGCACAGTTAGGCTTGAATGAGTGTGATGTTAGTATTTCCTTATAAACAAAACTATGTCAGAGCCTGTATCTGTAACTTTCGCATGCCAACTTCAATTGCTTGTCACTCCCAAAGCCTTAAGTTGCTATCCTCCTTCAGCCATGTCCTTTGCAATGTCAGCAACGTTACAGGACAAGGTTGTTATGTGTCAGATGAGGTTGCAAGCAAGCATATTTTGTCTTCCACACTACTACATTCCACCAAAACCGTTAAACTTGTAACTTCATGTTTCTAATACAAATACAAAATTCTACTGACTTTCCATGGATACTTCATTCTGAAAACAGGCAGTTTTCAACAAAACCATTGAAGCTGAACGTTCACAGACTAGTACATATGGTATATGTATTCACAGTGGGCAAGACTTTCTCTAATGTGTAGAACAGTTTTTAAATTACTTATTTATTCAGACCACTTATGTCTACTAGCAGACTTGTTTATTTCATGCATAGAAGCTGTATCCAACTGTATTTTGTGAAGCAATAATACTGATATTTGCATTCATACACTAATGATTTCTAGTGTGGCAGATAACAGTATCTGGCTTGATGCTCACTACAACCCTGTGGCATCACTGTTTACATTTACATCGTGCTGTGGTGAGTACTTCATATTGTAACGATTTTTAATTTTCGTTTTGTGGATGAGGATAGACAGTACAATTGTGCTATTATATATATATATACCTTCTTAACATTTATAAGTTAGTTTGTGTAAATATCTGGTACAGCCGAGATAGGCACGATAAAACATATGACAAGTGATAACAGTTGATATTACCATAATACCAGTTGGTATTACCCATTACTATTAACTTGTAGCTTTTACATTTAGAGTGGATTGTCCAGGGCAGAAGTCAGGCATTAATATACCCATCCAATCCACGCAAGCATGGAAAACAGACATTAAAATCAAAAATTATGATTATGATGACATTTGTATCAAGCATAATCTCACAATGTAACATATATTTACAAGGGATATTCACAGTAAAACCTGCCAAAATTAGTTGTTTTCATGGACTGTCATACAGAACAGCACAGTTTTTTTGTCTGTTGCAATTTAGGCTATGCTATAACAGAGGTTTTTAAAAATTGTGTCCTTGTAAGACATTTATTCTTTTAAGATAACACTTGAGTGATAGGGCATCAAAAGTGGATTAGCATTCCTTGCAGGCAAGAAGGCAAATATATTATGTTACATTTATGCATTACAATGCATGTTGGTTCTGCTAATATCTTCATCATCCTTTTCCCTTTTTGACAGCATTAGCTGATCTGCATGCAGATGGTGATCACAAGGTAGTATAGTATTGTTTTAACATAACTTTTTGCATTTAGGAGTATGGTAGATTTTTAGAAGTAAACACCATAAGTGTGTCTGATTGCAGAGCTATCTGTTCCATATTGAATTTGTCACGTAAGTTTTCATAAAGGGTTGTTACAATAAATCCACCTAACATATTTTGTGATTGTCAAATACTATGTTTTATGTAGAGGGCTCTTTTACGTATTGTTATTTTAAAATGAGCTTAGAAAAGGCTTGTGCATTTTTAAAGCAATTGTCAATATCATCAATATAGATAATTGCCCAAGCTCTATTTATTGATTAAATTGTAAGTTTTGTATGTGACAGCAATTGTTTATCTATCTTCTCTAGCCCTGTGCATTGTGCACTGATCTCAAACCAGAAGAAAAAAATGATGGAAAGTCAATGATACGTTGCTTTAAAATCAATGATGGGCCAATGATGCACCTATACACAATCATTTCTTCAATGATCATTGAAATAATGATGCTATGATCAGTGAAACAGTAATTGTGTAACACCACCGTAAACCATTCAGCAATCTCATTGAAGAGGAAAGACTAATTTTTGAATGTTGATAATAAGAATAAGAAACAGCTCAGTGTAGTCATTGCTGCAATGATTATCAGGAAATGTGGTAGTATCTTTTATTGCATAAAGGTTGTATGAGATACTGCCACCAGTCTTGGGCAACTTTACTGAAAGAGTACAAAGGTTGACTGGCTTGTATTATATATGTATGTTACAAGGTTGTACTTGAATCTTATAATATTTAAGAATATAAGAAGTATCTCATGTAAAATATTTGTAATGTCTAAAAATTTTTTATCTAACGGTTCTAATGTGAAAACTTACAGTTGTGAGGTGCATGTTCTTCTGTTTATCACATGTGGCATTACTGCTTTATCACTCCTGACAATTTGCTGTGACCAGTGTCTGGGAGGCAAATGACTTTGTCACTTTACACATGTCGTATGTTTGGTACCTCAAATTAATGTTCAGAATATTATATAAGTTGTGTTTGTGTATATTAAATTGTAGATGATTGTCATGTTTTTCATCTTGTTTTCATGATAGTTGATCATAGCAGATCTTGGGACTGGATCATTTAACATGAAGCTGAAAGTTTTCAAAGGTGATGAATTAATGTGCAGTACATTGTCTATTTAGAGGACTCTTTGTGCTACAAGAATCAGAATTCAATTTCCTCAAGAGTTTTGTCTGGTAACAGGAAAGGCATCCAGTGATCCACCTTTCTCAAATCAGCAATTGACCTTTAAATCTTTACCTTGCTTAGGAGCTATTTGAGCTGCTGGTGTATGCATCATCATAAATTAGTGATGGTATAGTCCAACTTGTTTAACTATTTTTCAATCAAACTTGCCTTCTTATTTTTTCCAGCATTTGTTTATTATATGATCACAGTAGATCACAGTTACTTTCGTGGAAATCTGATCATGCATGATTGTTTAGACAAAATGATTAACATAGCTTTCGTTTCAGAGTAGTTCTGATGCTAAAGGTGATGCCCCCAATAGCTAGTGCAGCGGGACAACTGATAACCATCTAATTGGGTAACTTATTCTGTGCAATTTTCCATAATTGTAATTTATAGCCTTTTAATGTAAATAAACATCCTGAAAATTTTGAAGGATGAGATGCCTTTTTTATACACATATTTTTATATATTTTGTTAATTATAAATCACATGAAACTATAGGCAAGTGCGATTTTTTCATCAAAGTTCATGCTTGTTTCTTTAATTTTTCTGTAAAGGAACAACTTTGATGACAGAAAGTGCAATCATTGATCTGCCAACCGCAGTTTGCACATTTCACATGGATGTAAATGAACCAAGGACACCAGGTAACAAAATTGCCTTTCTGATGATTATCATTTCAATTATCCACCTCCTCCTTCCCCCTTGCATCATCATCATGATAATTATAATTATTATCTATATTATCATCAGCATTATCATCAGCATCAACATCATTTTCATTATTATCATAATTACCTTCATCAACATAATCAAAATAACCATTAAGTAATTTGTCTCCTAGAGGGTGAGTTTCCCTTTGGGTTAATTTTACAGTGAATCCCTTTAATTTAGTTTTATCAACTATTTTGCAAAGCTAAATTTCTGCTTCCAAGGTATAAGAAGCTAGTCATGTACATTATTTAGCCCTTGTGTAACAGAAACACAGTTTCTAAGAAAGGTGTATCTCGTTATGTGATCTGTATGGCATACATGAGATGTTGCATTGCCTATTATTGTCCCAGTTCAGTGGCCTTTGTTAATTTAAATTAAAACAACTATGTAAATTGAAAGGACAATAGTAATAAAATCTTCAGTGATGAGAATATTAATTATCAAAACTGCAAAGTTATCAGTTCCAAAACTCATGAACATACAGATAAGTTTTGATACAGTCATCATATATCATTATTTGATAAAGGTGATATTTAGATATTGTACACCTTACTTGTGATGTAAAAAGTTATTTAAGCCATAAAGAGGCGGTGGACCCATTAGCTAATAACCATTGCTGTAAGTAAATGCTGGCCACAAATTTGGTAAAAATTTTATAATTTGGGTGCAAGCAAAGTCTCACACGTTAAATATATGACCCAAAACAACCTCAAACTGCTAACAAACAATTGTTTTTATGGCATGGATGGTACATAAAATACAAGATCTTTTCCAGAGCTGCTTACTTTATATGTAGGCATTCGCGTTATTATCTGTGGTAACAGTCAAATTTACTCACATTATGTTTAAGTTTAGAAATTAGTGGATGCCTTTTAGTATACTCTGTCTATTCCACCAACAGCGATTGCAGTTGCCTCAGGACCTTACATTTACGTCTATAAGAACTTAAGGCCATATTTCAAGTTTACTCTCCCACCTCTAGAGGTAAGTGGGCAAGTATTGCCTTGTTTTGTTTGTTTTATGGCTTATTTATCAGTTCTTATGATATTTGGATGCAGGCGAAGGATACTGAATAGAGGATGTATGTCCCAAAATTTGAGGTCATAAGGAATAAAGTGGTCTACCTCATTATGAAACTCATATAGTTAATGTTCAGCACATCTACTGTTTTTGTTGCATTAGGTAGTTATTTTGGCGTCATGGTGGAATGCTTTAAGAGTAAAAAGCAGGGCCAGATTTGGAAATGAAGAAATTGTGGCAAGGCTGTAATTGTGTAGGCCCTTAACTTTGAATACTAAAAGCATAACAACACATATTTATATTCCGATTTACATGCGTATTATTGTAGAACCTGAATAAAAATGGACATTAAACTTGATCCCATTTATGAAGTTAGAAGTTGCCTTATGTGAAGAGTAGTGAATCAGAAAACGAATAACATGTGATTACTTTATCAGAGTAGATCAGCTGACTCTCTGATTCAGTCGATGTGGTTTGTTCAGCCTTGAAAATGCCAAGTATTTTTTTATTAAGTGGTTCAGATCTCCACGAAGTATGTAAGGAGAGGTGTATGACACTGTTTACAATGCGTAAAAGTTGAATTCGTCATGGCATAGAATAACACAATTTGTTGTTTAGGAATGTACGATTCCTACTGAAGATTGCTGGATGGACGGTAAAGAGGTATTGCCATTAATATTTGTAAATTGGTAGTTAATTTTGGCGTTTCAAGTGCATTTTAGTGATATTTGTATCAAGAGCAATGATCAAGTTTGTGATGCTGTTATGAAGATTTTCTTTGATTACAATGCGTTTATGCGTATACTTACTGTGATCTTAAAATTCCTAGGTAAACGCTGTTGAGTCTGATTTATGGAATCAAGCCAAAGACGTAAGTAAACTCAGCACCTCTTCTTTTTAAAAGGCTTTACTTAATCTCTCTTTTAGTCTCTAGTGTGTAATTGAGAAAATGCACAACTTAGTATATTTTGATTTGTAGATTAGAATCCAACCAGAGTTTTGATGTCCTGAGCAAATTTAAATCATAGGTACCAAAGGTTATTTAGATGTATGGATCTATTTAAACTTACTAAAATTGACTGCAGTGTACTTGCTAAATAGCAATATTTTTGAGGTCAGTAATCTTGCTGACGTGATTTGTTTTTGCGACGTTATTTCCTGGCCGTAAATTGAAGCTGGCTATTTGGAATTTCTTATGTCCGTACTAACGCCGTTCCAGTTTCTAAACTAAGTAAACAAAGGTACACGTCAATGTCGTTGATTGTGATAATTTGCTTTCTTCGGTTACAGGAGTAAGTCATTGAAACTACCCCTTTGCTGAATATTTTGCTTATTAATTTTATTTCTGTGGTGTAGGAGAAGCTCGATCTTATGATGCTCAAAGAAATGCTTGAATCTGTAAGGTAAGTCGTTTGTATTTTAGTAAGGTGTAGTCGTTTCAGGGTTCGTCATCATAATACACATTGCGATGCTCCCTTCCTTGGAGTTTGCGCAATCATTCACATGTGATTCTTAGAATAATTTGTAGATGGAGCTTAACTCTGTCCTAGGAAGAAGGGTGGGGTTGACAACCCCCAATATCTCTCCTTTACACCAGTCATTGTAAGGCTAACCATAGAATCGTACAGTTTATGTACCTTCAGTAGGCTACTTTAAGTTAGATAGTGAGAGAAGTATTGGCAAGAGAAAGTAAACTGGTGCTTTTATTTATTGTAAATGCTACATTTAAAAGTTACTGGAATGTTGACCATTTTCGCAACAGCCAATCGTAGATTTGTGTTTATGTTGCTCGTGTAAACTCATTCACTCAGACTTTTTAGATGTTGTGGGCAAGAATGCCTAAATGCTGTAAAAGTGAATTGTGTCGTATGTGTCTGTTTTAGAGAGGAAAATGGAGCTTCATCACTGACAGTGCGGTCTTTAAGGTGAGCCGACGCGATTCGGTAATCTTAGGATAACTTATGCCGGCGTAATGTATTCGAAGGTTTATCGTGCAACTTTAGGAAGTAGCAATGAATATTCAAGCCAGATTTTATAGCTTCCTGCTAATAGGGACTTCGTTTGTGGTTTTTATTTTTGCATGTTCAGAGGTGTGATCTTGAGCCAGATTTCTTTTCTTCGCTCTACAGCGTCTCTGTTCGATCTTACATTAAGCATTTCCACGTCTAATCCAGCCTCGTTGTTTTGGTTGGACCGCCCCTTGTTTGGACGACCTCTTCTTTTGCCAATGAAATTGTTGCTTTATGCTGCCGTATATACGGTAGCTACAATATCGAAAGAAAGAGGTAGCAGAAAATATTATTAGTCTTCTAGCTTTCGAAGTGGATGAAGTGAAGTTTCGTATCAAGATTTATTGACGTGAAATGCAATTGCAAACGTTTACGACTTCGTTATATGTACATACAGGCGTTTATAAACGCAAACCATTTGTACTTAGTTTGTTGTGTACGTAGCCAAATCATGTTATAGAAGTAGCAAATCACGCACATTTACAATATGTCAAAGCCTTCATTAATAACTTTTAAAAGTTAAGTCGGAACCGAAAGAAATGGGGAATTTTGCCTTTTCAAATGAACTGGTACTCCAGTAAAACAGTAACCGTTTTAGAAGTAACAGTATCTCGATGGTAGGTAAGGATCAGCACTCTATTTTGCAGCATTCTGTGATTTTAGGTTTCTACAGTTGGATGGGGATGAGTTAGAGGCATTTGCAAATGCACATAAGCATGTTCCACTGAAGAAACAGGTAAGTAAATAGATTGTACCGCAATCCAAGTGTTCATTGGTGCAGTCTTGTGTTACAAAGGATTACATTTATATTGTTTACTGGCGTGACAACCCCCACTTACCCATAAGATTCGGTGTAAGATTCGCTGGCTCAGCAAAGGCATATCCAAGCTCTTTGTGGAAGCGGTTATGTCTTCTGTTTGGCTTTTGTGTCAATGTTTGGGGACATCGTAGGAGTAAACGAATGCGCATGCGCCAGATGAAGTTGCACTGATAAAAATTTCAAGATGGCGGCCAGCAGGAGGGGTCGCATCCCAGAGAAACTAAGCCGCAATGGAAAGTTTATTTACAATTTATTTCCTTGAAACTGAGCTCGGTGTATTAAGAATATAGTGTATTGGAATATGTCAAGACTCGCGGAGTATATCGCTGTAGTAGGGGTGCAGGATTTCACAGATCTATGTAAGTTTCCATGTTGCTTAATTTGACGAAGAGGCCCGGCTGTAGACCTACCGTTTCCTTTTTGTGTACATTTTGATTATTATGGCAGTTCAAAGTATAATATAGGTATCCAATAGATATGGTGCCAAGCTACTATCAGTCGAATATGTGGTAGATAAAATCTGTGTCTGTAACCTTCGTGATCTTAGTACTATTAACTTGTGATATTTATCAGACTTAACATTGAAATCCATTTGGTTCTTCTAGCTCGTATTCTGACACCTTCAATATTGCCAGCAATTTCGAATCAAGATTATTTTAGGCAGAATTGTTTAAAAGGAGTATTTTTCTCCATCAGGTAACTATCTACAGAAAGTCCATACTACTGACAACCCAAGATCTTGGCTGTTGTAATAGCTTGGCTCGTATTACTGCCACTCAATCTTTCAAGCTTTTTCGAATTCTAGTTACACACTAGCTCTTCTACGATTTAAACACGTAGGTTATAGTTAAAGATTTTGCAGAAATATACTGTACTTTTAATGAAAATCATTAATGGCAGTGTTAACTGCTTATTGCAGTCCTAGGTGGTTCAGGGTTCCACCGTGAATCATTAACCGTGCTTGGTCAAAATAGACTTGGTCACCAACACCACTCAGTGTGTTTCCATTGGCCGGCAAGTCAATTCGTCTTTGTTAGCCTAAAGGGATCATCATTACCATTATTAGAACAAGCGTATTCATTGTTGATAAATTAATGTGGCGTTTCGAATGCGTATGTTACTTGTTCACACGTAATATGTGTCAAGACGGAAATAAATAGGCCTATACTATACTATGTAATCACACTCATCATCATTGCGCGTGTGATGTCACTGGTGTTTAATAAATTTCATCATCGAAGTTGTAGTTAGCCACCTGCACATTGCAACCAATTGCCACAGATACTATTGTGACTCATGACCTTGTACGCCTGGGCCAAGGACACACCTAGATTATGTATCACTTTGTTAACTTGACTCTGGTCAGTTATAAGCTTGTACATGTGGTGAGCGTTCATTGGTTTCCTCAATAACTGAACTGGTAAAACTAAGCTGGTGATGATCTAAGACTATCTAGAAGGCACAACCAGCCTGTGCTTATCTTCTGTATGAAAAAGTGTATTACAAATAGACAACCAGTACAAATATAAATTGATATAGAGTTACAAGTTTGGCTTGCCCGAGCAAGCTTAGTTTGAAAAGTGAAGAGAATTCTTTGAAAAATTAGCAGTGTGCAATGTATATACATGCCTTTGTCATATGCAATAAATATAATTATTTACTTTAAAATCCTGAGGTACAAAAAGAATAATGCTCAGCATCATAAGCAGTTAAAGAACATGTATATACATGTACATTTTTCTGGTGCCATGAAATTGAATGTGAATTGTTAAATGGTTCATGACATTGATCATTTGAAGAAAAGTATTCTAAGGCCCTATATATCCTTGCTGAATACAC
>JAAAKM020006971.1:46135645-46164768 GCA_010016025.2 Alatinidae sp. Z8VKAUB7J3
GAATTGTTAAATGGTTCATGACATTGATCATTTGAAGAAAAGTATTCTAAGGCCCTATATATCCTTGCTGAATACACATCCATCCATCTGTATGCTTCCCATCCAAGATGTTTCCATGGCTACTTTCATAGTATTTCTAAACCCATGATATCTAAATGTCTTAATAAGGCGGTTGCAAATCATTAAATTTAAGACAGTACTTTCAGGTTTCCAAAAAAGTGATTATGATGCTGTGTTGGGTCACCCTTTCCAATTTAGGTCCAAACAGTGGTAATGGTTTGAAATGCAACAGCACCAATAGACATTGTAGAGAGAACCCATCTTTTTTATATAGTTTGAATTTCCAGGTTGGTAGCATTATATATCCTAGAAAAAATATGGACAATTTTATGATGGGATCAAACGTTAACAAGTGTTTAAAAGGCCAGAATGTGTAACTTAAGTGTTCTTGTTTCATGTTTATTAAATATTACAACTTAATTACACAACCTGAAAGTCTTTAAAAGTGCATATATAGAATTTTCCTAATATTACTGAAGATTACAAATCCTTGATGATCTATTTATGTAGTATTAAGGTGCTATAAAATACCAGGTTGTGCTAATCCGAAATCACTAGCAGAGTTGATAGTTGTAGTAACCAAAATCTGCCATAGTTCAGTGGGCTATTTCTGAATGCCTAATGTCAGAGGGCACCGGTTCCATTCCCAACTGATCATGGTGATATCAGGAATGCCATCTGCCCAAACATTAGTTGCTGCCACACAGAAAGTATGCATATGCATATGCATACAAAGTGGTAGAGGAGGAATTTGATAGGGGTTGTTTTGTGTGAGGTAAAAGTAGGTGTCAGGTGTGCAAATTGCTTGAGGAGGGAGACAATTTTGGGGTGATAGGGGGAGAGAGAGAGTATTTCATTAATGGTAGGTTTGACTGTGATTCTAGTAATGTATATAGTATATTTGCTTAGCTGTAAGGTTTTTAGTAAACATTATGTAGGTAGCACGATGATAGCTTTTAGACTTAGAACTAACAATTACAAAGCAGCTGATAGGGAGTTTAATAAGGGAGGTAGTGTTCCACAGGCAGAATTATTTGGTCATTTCAACCAGCAGAGACATAGTGGATTTGAACAGGATATTTCAGTTAAGATCATATATTCGGTCGATTTGGAAAGGTTTAGAGAGAGGTTTTGGCAGTGGAGGTTAGATTGTTTCAAGCCCAATGGGTGTAATTCAAGCAAGGTATTAGAGTAATGTTTGTTTAAAGTGTTACGTGTTGCCTATCGGTAGTTGTGCCTTGTTTCAAAAATGTGCTAAGGGGCCATGTCACGTCACGTAAGTTACAATCAGAGAGTAAATTTAGAATCATAAAGCTCACAAAAGAGACTGAAATAGCAGATCAGCCAATTAAGGTCTTGTTATAAACTCTGTTACATTATTGCCTTCCATGAACATATGTAACTTATCTCGTTGATGTATTCATCATCGTACACAATAGACATACTGCTGTCACGTAAATTACAGCAGAATTTGTGAGGAGTTTTGGGTTTTCAAAACCAAAACTAAAACTCTGTGAGTTAGTAAATGAAAGTCATATTTTTTACCAAGACACTCATAGATGGGACACTTAGGAATAATTATATGCAACCTGGAGCATTTTGGAAACAGTCCTTTAAAAATATAAGCTGTAAAAAGAAATTATATCACTGTCACGTAAGTTACAAAATACTGTCACACAAGTTTTCCTTCGTAGCCAACAACTCCGTATTTTGTTTCATTGTTCGTTATTGTTGGGTAGTTAATTTCAATACTTCTGGTATTATTATAAAGTTATTTTTATTGTATATATATAAGCCATTGGCCATAAAACAAGAAGAATATCCAAAACTGGCCTTGAATCAGCAAAAATTTCATGTACATATAAATACACATTAAAGATGTAAGACTGGTACTTTGTATATACTGTAGTAAGTTTCTTCTTGCTGTTTAACTCTCAAGAAAGAATGGAATTAGTCCAGTTAGTAGGGATGTAACTATGTAGTGTTCTGGGCCTGTTTTCTCAGGTTACTCCTAATTTCTAGGTGAACACCTAACTTAAGGTATAAATGAGCACTTAAACTGAAATAAGTTTCTCATTCAACACTAACTTTAGGTATGCACCTAACTGAATTAGGTATTGAGCATCTGCATCCCGGACTTAGGTGAGCAGATTTAGGTCTACTCTGAAGGTCACCTACTGGCCATTCTGTGGCCTGAAGTTCTCAAGTATAACTCATTATATGCCTGTGGCTGAATAAAGGAATGAGTCTATGGACAGTTTCGGGTAAACAAAACCCTCTCAATTCATAGAATAACTTGGAATCAAACACTTGATTTCAGTTTAGAGGAATTTCATCATGTTGCATGACTTAATTCGTGTTGGACTGCAACCGATTGAATTTACAGTTTGTGGAAATCATCAGCTGAACTCCAGTTAGCCACTTCTTTACTTTTTTAATCAACCGGGATTTTTATGCAAAGCATGGGAGACTTGGGACGTAGTAAGTAAGTCAGTTGGAAAGTAAGCAATCCAAAATGTAGCGAATGTTACTACTTCACATCCAGATGAATTCATTGTAGAGTTTTGTATCATTCCATGCTTTCTTTAACTATATACTGATTCTTTTTTGCGAAAATCATATATAAGGCCACATGAATGCCACATATATAAGGTTTTGGCCTCCATCAGAGTACCTAGTTTGTCTGATATGACTCTGGGGGTCTCATTTTGTTTTCTACTGTCAGCTAAGTTCGTGCTGCAGTGTGATCATTGAAACAATTCCCAGATGGGTCAGGTGGCTGTAGACACTAGCCATTTTCAGCACGAAAAAAATTTTTAATCCAGCCTGTGGATAAGAGAAGTGTTCTCCAAATGTAACTCAGAAAAATTTTGTCTCATGACATGAGAAACCCTACCATCTATAGGTTTAAAGCTATTGAATTTCCTAGAGTTCACTTCCTTGTGATTATTTCCTTTGATTTTTCTCCAAAGCATCACAATGCACTTTTTTAAACACAAACCCACTAGCAGGCATTGAAGTAATTTAAAAATGGAAATGTGGCACTCAGCCCTGGATATAAAACAGCCTCGCCAAATAGCATATTACTTATGAGTGTCAATCATCAGCACATTAATTAGTTTTGAAAGATTTGTCGATATATTCAATCACAAACATAGATATTGGTGACTGGGTTGTTGCCCTCTATGACCAAGTGCATTACCTTGGAGAAGCAGTAGACAAAATAGACCAAGAACTGCAAGTAAATGTCATGATCCCAGCTGGTAGCCAGGCTTGGAAGTATCCCCCAAAAAGCTGTTTGTACATTTCACAAGCCTCATCAGGTGTTAGAAAAGATCTCACCATCAGAAGCGTAAGATTTTCCAACAAGTGGGTACCAATTGTAGAATTAGTATGGCTACTCGAAACAGTACCAGACAAAAGTACGGAAGGGCTTATACATCACCTGCTTGATGCACTTCAGGTTGGACATGTTTGATCCTCTCAATAAGTCTTAAAGACATCGTGCCCACATACCTGGCATAACACCAGCATTTAAACGTGTATACTAGATTGTTTACTTGATGGGTGGGTAGTTTGTCCTTAAGTTCTGGTCGTAACAGAAGTCTCGATCTGAACAGCAATACTTGAGTAATGAAAAACTTTGCGTATATTTCCTTATTCAAGTTTTTTGTGGGTGCTATGAGCTGAGGTATTTTCTCTTTTGCGTACTTGTAAAGTTTACACCTGAACTTTGTATACTATCTTAAGTTATATAACTATTGCAACTGATTTTGGCCAATGTCACCGCGTGTAAGGATACCTTTTCACAACACATGTTTTGAATCAGAATGATGCTTTAATTTGAATGTTTTAAGCCCTTCACTTTAAGTCAAAACTGTTCCAGGTGAGAAAAACCTTGAATTACTTACTATTCAAAATCTTTTTATAAGTAAGATTGTTCTAAATTATTTCAAAATTGTGGCTATAAATTGCTTAGTAGCAATGTAAAACTAGCCCTCAGTTTGTTTGTGACAGGTTTACAAGGCATTGTAGCATCAATCACCTCTCTCAGAAAAATATCAACTTACTTCAAGTCTTCTTTTGAAAATAGGGCCACAGGAACATAGTGCGTAACAGAAAGCTAAGCAGCTACTAAGCTGCTCAATGCCACAACCCTACAGCAAATAAAATTCCGGAATATTAGGCAAATATGCATTTATATGCAACCGAAAGCCAAATATGCATCGAGGCTAAAAAAGGGCAAAATATGTGGTTATATGCATTTATATGCACTTGGCATAAAAAAAATTTCCTACTTATTACTTTTAACTCTATTTATAGACCATGGCAAAGAACTTAAGGGAACCATTATTCAAAGATTCCCACAACGAGATAGGAAGGATGATCCATTTCCTCAGGCTGTGGAGTTGGTATGTATATACCCCTTTAAACTTATCTAATAGTATATCTTGAGAAAGTAAATACATTGCTTTGTTTTTCCATTTTATGTTGTGTCTATGTATAGTCTTAACTGGAGTCCTTATTTTGAAATATTATATTTGTGCTAATTTGCCTTGCAAGGGTTTAATTATAAGACTCAGGCATCCCCAGTATGTACTGAACCAACTGATCAGTGGCAAATTGTTCTAGTATAGATGTATTCTAAATTTGCCATGTTACATACAATATTTTATCATGCTTACTGAGGTGTTTCAGTATACCTTAAGGTTTGAACACATTCAATTTACCAGTGTAGAAGTGTTACACATGTAACCATGGAGTGGTTAAATGTGTGACAGGGCTTTTAAGGACAGCATGTAACTATTTATACAGAACAATTAGTAGATGATACTGAACTGCATTTGGAGGACATTACTAGAGTGATGGAGGATCGGCAGAGTTGGAGAGAACTTGTCAAAAGAGTCTGAGAAAACTGGACCTGATGATGTCACTTTTAAAAGTGTGGGGTCTTTTGATATGGCCCCATTAGCATATATAATAAATGGCAAGAGTTGAAAGAGCATCTCAACTGGTCTTCTATACCTTAAGAACATAATGAAGGAGAAACTTTTTTCGTGAAATTGGGTGATATGGCTGGCATATTTTGGAATGAAATGTATAAAAGTGTTATGAAAATCTGAGTAACGAAAATATTTGAAATTATAAAGCATTAGAGGTACATTACTGTAAAACTCCATATTTGAAACTCAGTTATCTGATTATGGTGAAGATTTCTTTGAAATAGAGGAGAAGGATAGAATGTTTAAAAAAGCCAATAAAACTGGCAATTTGTACATGTATATATATGTCATTAACCTCAATTTTGGCCCTTAAGTTAATGCCCTATCATAAGAAACATGTAATATAGCACAAAAAAGTCATTATGCGTGTATCAATTTTTGCAATACAATGGTATTTGTAATGCTGTAACTAGGTTATGTTACTGTATGATGCATTGCCTATTCCAACCAAAAGGCATTTGTCTGCATCCTGAATTCCTCTAGGTCATTTATTCATTCACACTGGCTTTTCTTTGTGAATGACGTGGTATCTAATAACTTTTTTACTGCAGAGTTTCAGTAGCATTTTTCTAATAACAGCTAGCAATAATATACTATCAAAAAGTGCTGCAAAAGTAGACTTCGTACTTAAATGAAGATCACGGATACTATGTACAAATATCACAATTTAAAGTAGGTTTGTAGTAATAGTAAGCGTACCTACACAGACAGCAGGACTTACATGTACTATACTTTGCTCATCAACAAATTATTCCAATACGGACTGCAGGTTCATTTACCATTGGTCATTGTGATGTAAATTTCTTCTTGATTTACCTTTAACAGTGATTTTTTGACTTGCTTTTTCTCTACATTTTCAGTTCTCGCAACCAGGTGGATGGAATGCAACAGTTGTTCACATGCCTCCAACATTTTACATAGCTGTATTAACAGATATTGAAGGGAGTCACAGTTACTGTGCATGCTTATCTTTCCATGAGCCAGTAGTTATTAACAAAAGGAAACAGTCAGATATTGTTCAGAATGGAACTAATGAGACACCATCCATTGCTGTAGTGGAAGACTATGAAGGTTGCTCCATGACATATTATGTGCCCAAATGCCTATGCTTGATATCCAAACAAAACCAATTTGAGACCTTAAAGGTACAGTGGTAATTTTGCAGCTTTCATCTCTATGATCAATGTTCTTGTGCACTAGCATGTTTTGTTAGTTCAGCTATTAAATACGGTTACTTCAACTTGCAATAATGTCCTGTGTCATAAACACTCCATTAAATAGGGGTGTCTTAAAATTAAGTCATACCTGTAATTTCGAATTAAGAACTTGAAAATGTGTTGAGTAAAAGATTTAAGTTAAATGTTTTAACCAGACACTGGCCACAACAGTTGTCTAAAGTGAAGGTAGAAAATGTCTGGCTAAGAGTTTTAAAAGGTTGAGAGAAGATTTTAAAGGAGAAGATTGAGTCCCATCAGTGAAGATAACATACACATATACATATACATATATATATATACATATATGGAGGGTCCTGGGGGTTCATGCCCTCCCAGTGGTTGATAGGTGTCAGATAAGGCTTCGAGTGGGACTGACAGCTGTGCCAAATATCTTTGTAATAGCATTGCTCGATATAGAGTTATAGTAAGGTAGGGTTAAAGTTGAAATAGCAAAGAAACTAGGCTCTCGTGGAAGAGGCTTAATCTGCCTAGGTAACAGTTAGAGTGATCTAAAGATGGCTTATCTTCTCTTGCAAGTTTTGTATCCTTGAATTAATACAATATGTAATTTATAGACTAAGAATCAAGGCTAAGTTTCATTGGGTCTCTCGCTTCATCTTGTTTACGTTATACTACAATTGTGCATTGAAAACACACCATCAGGCCCGAGGGCAGTCCTTCCCTGGCCAAATCACATGGTACAGAGAGGCTGGTCTCTTACTGTGTTGACCTAAATGTCGACGTACACTGGTAGATGATAGGTAGGTTATGTGGACACTAGAGAAACAGTGTACGTTAAAATCATGGGTCACCTACTTCAGTTGGTGGAGCACATGCAGTGAACTTGTTGGTCACGAAACGTTGTTTTCAGCTACAAACATTATTTTCAAATATTACCTTTTGTGACCTACATTAGAAAATAACTTAATACAAATGAAAATAAACAAAACACCACTACAAAAACACAGAATAAATATAGAACAACAGCAACAACGTGAAACAATTCCCAACGCACATAACATCAGCGACAGAAACAACAAATCGCATAATTTTAGTTGCATCTGATACTCGGGGTGAAATCCAATTCCGATAAGCCACGTAGTCTGAGGCACTTCTCGTCATATTTAAACGCTGTTTACACGGGTACGGATCCAAAATGGTACGGATTGGACTCGCGTTTACACGGCACCTGGTGGATCCGAACTCGTTTGGATCTGCTATCCGTACCAGTTTGGGTCCACTTATGAAAGTGGACCAGTTTGGATCCGTCCCCGAAGAGGTCTCGTGTAAACGCTTGGGATCGGATCCAAACTGGTACGGGTCGAAAAGGAGGTAAAAAATACCAATACCAGGTAAATTTGACGTAATCCCTACTCAAATTCTATTTTCGTCCTTGTATTGACACATTTTCCATAATCTCCTATTGTTTATACTTCAACCGTTGCAACTGATCACAGCTCGTATTACAATACAACAAACCGTTGATTTGCTAATTCAATTAGCATGCAGGTTCTGGATCCAAATGGATCTGATTCCCTTTCTAGGGTGTCTATACGGGATCGGATCTATTTGGATCCGTACCAGTTTGGATCCGTACCCGAGTAAACAGGGTCTTAGCCTTGGCTTTTCACACTATCCTGCATCATATAAGGTGAAAAAACTGAATATTTTGTGCGATATCCGTTAATATCGGAAAAGATTCCTGGTACTACAAAATTTGTAGATAATATTTAATAACGGAATCAATGGCATTTCACTAATGATTCCGTTATTAAATATTATCTACATATCCTTTAATAGTAAATCCTTGCATGTAATGGAGTCACAGTGGCATCATGGTATGAGAACGTTCAACTATATTCTGCAACAGCAAGATATATGCTAACTACAGACATAGTCCAAACCATGTACTTACTTGAAATCTGTCAAAGCACTATCGTACATGATAAAAAATCCTTTGCTATCTTGAACGTGAATACGGCCATCTTCAATTATGTAGTAATCATAATGATTCTCAATCTGTAATTACAGTGAACAAGAAATTTCACCATCATAATCATCAGCAGCAACAGCATCATCATCATCATCATCATCGTCATCATCATCATCATCATCATCATTATCATTATCATCATTTTCATCATAATCATCATCATCAACAGCAGCAACACCATTATAATCATAGTCATCATTATCATCATCATTATCATCTTTGTTACTATTATTATTATTATTATTATTATTATTATTATTATTATTATTATTACGATCATCAGCATCAGCAGCAGGAGCAGCGGCAAAATTATTATTATCATCATCATCATCATCATCATTGTCATCATCGTCGTGGTCGTCACCATCACCATTAGCATTATCATCATTAGTATCATCATCAATAGCACCATCGTCGTTATCATCATCATCATTACTATCATCGTCATCATATTCTGCACTATTATCTCCTATGCCATCTTCACCTAAATGATACATATTCTCTCTTATAGCTTCTCTACTACTGAAAACCAATACAAGTAAACAAATAAACAATTACATTGAGAAATAGGTGTGGTCTTTATAATGATAGTTAGGGCCAGTGATGGAAGTATGAACGAGTGCCATTTATGCACAGTTTGACAGATTGAAATAGTAGTCTTAAGTTTACCTTATTAAACTCATTGTTAATTGATTTGATAAACTAATGTTAAAAGATTGTGCTTACCTCTGAGAAGTCAATAAAACTGTTTCCTTCCACCCTAAAAGGAATAGCAGATCCTTTCTTCAACTTGAGAAATTCGTAACACAATAACACGGAAAATGTAACATTAGGTCTTTCTCTCATTTTGTTTCACAATGAAGTTACGATATTGCAATTATAAAGAACAACTTTTATGTTAGGCACGTATTTCCTTTTTAATTAAATGAATAAAGAGTCGCTATGATAACAATTGTAAACAAATGTATCTGATTATAAGAAAGGAAAGGCTTTCTTTCGTGCAGTATTTTCATCTACAACTGCCACACCAGTGCATCCCAAACACGTAAATGCATGAGTTTGTAGAGATTGGGGAGGAAAGCCAAACTCCGACTAGCTGCCTCCCTCCCACCCAAGAAAACGTGCAAAGAGTGACAGGCACACTATACATTATTGAGAGGGGGCGAAGGTACACCTTCCTCACAAGAGCTTGTATATTGGCAACACATCATTAAATTTGGGGTTCTTTTCGAAGGAAAATCATTGGGGGCAAACGCACCCCCTACCCCCCCTGTGTCCGCCACTGTGCATATGCTTATCTCACATCACATGAGAACAGGGGATGATATTATTGGACGGCAACAATAATAACGTAAGCAACGCAAACAACAACAGAAAGGAATGACTCAAGAACTTTATCGTAATATCCTCTCATGGTGTACTACAATGTCAAGTGGAATAACCTATCGCATTGGTCAGGGTATCACCAAAGATCTTCCAGATTTATTACATTTTTACTATCATTAAGGCAAAGAGATGACTTACTTTGACTCTGTGGATGAGTTGTGCACATAATCCTGTGAATTCACACCCTGAGCATCAGCACCATAAAACATAGTCCGCCTTTAAAGAACAGAATGATTGAAACAAAATTTAAGAAAGGATGCACCCTTAGGGAACCCCATAGTAGCTTTACAACAGATGCTATATCTATCGGGGTTTGTAGGAGCTTAATGTCTAAGTGACAAAGTACACAATATACAAGTGGGTTACAGACGAAAACAGGTAATCTATAGAAAACAATTTAACATAGGGGTTTGAAGAGATCGTTCACTGTTGAAGAATGACTACGATGCGAAAGTCACTTTGCTTTTTACCCATCTTTCAAGCGATCAAAAATTATTTTTCAAACATTCAGAAAATATCCGAAATCCTAATTCTGTCGCATAAATTTCTCAATATTGTAGGAATGGTTAAAGTGGTCATTTGGAAATTTGATGTTCGAAAATTAATGTCTGGAATTTGTATATAAGAAATTTAAATGTCCAAAACGTCCATGTCCAAAGAGTTAATGTCCAAAAATATAATGTCCGAAATATTAATGTCCGAAATATTAATGTCCGAAATGTTTATGTTCAAAATGTTACTGTCCGAAATATTCATGTCCGAAATGTTTATGTCTGGAAGTTTTATGTTCGCAATTGTAATAGCAGAAATTGTTAGGTTTCAACCTTGTTGTGCCATTGATACATCAAAAATTTGTATCGACTGATTTGCTGAAACGCACGCATAAATAATGGACAGTTAGGTAAATTGATCCACTAACATTTCGAATACTTCTTATTTTCATTACTGGCAATATGATACTTTTTCCCAGAAGGGTGTTTCACTATTTAACTAAAATTGAACTATTGTAACGCCACGAAGTTCGGTGCATATTAGGAAAGGGGCTACGATTAAATAAGGAATAGTTTGTGATTGATTCTAGAGCACGAGATTCTGAGAAGGGGTTCTTAAAGTTGTAAATAGTATTACACGGATGTAGGTTTACCTGCAGATACCCTACAGCCTGGTTCACATAGGAGTAAAATCCGTCGCCAGACAAGCGTCTGTCATGTTAAAGGCAGGTTTTCTTGCATGCGAATGCTACTACTTGGCTGTAAAGGTTAAAATTTGATTGACATATGCTAAAGCAGAAGTCGTCGGGAAGTAACAAAAAATTTTGTTCTTTTCCGACGAGTTTTTTCTAGTGGTTTCCGGCTATCACTTGAATTGCTGGTGCCTCTTTTGTTCTGACGCGGAAATTCTATGATGACGATGACAGGTGCAAACGTTGATAGCTATTTGATACCAAGGGGAGACCAGGTTACTTAGCAAGCACGGAGGTTGTATCCTGGGCGTGATAATTATTTTTTGAAGTCTGTAGACTGAAGTGTCACAATCAGCAAGATGGATATAAACCCCCGTCAACGAATTTCAGGCGTGAAATGCTCCGTTTTGGTTATTTGCGCTTGCAAAGAATGGATCGTGCATGTGAATTAGCAAAAGTAAAGTTAAACGATCTCCTCCTCTCAAACCTAGCGACGAATTTTACTCTTATGTGAACCAGGCTTACATGGTAGCTACTCTTCTAACAAATCTTCACAATCCGTTATTTCTTGTCAATACAAAAAATGCGATGCTATGCTCCATAATTATTTACACATTGTTTTACTTACTTCGTGAGCCTCAGTTTATCTCCTTCAATTGACAACTCGCTATCATAGATTGTGATTGTTCTTTCCACGGATCGAAAGTAATTCAGAATAGAGAGGCACTACAAGAAAAAAGGAGACAAAAACCCCTACGTACTGATCTGACGAGACTGAAGTAACGTGTGATTCTAGTTTAAAGTCAATTTAAGGATTTCAGCACATTTTCTACTGGTCATCTCCCTTTTAGGTAATCGTTTTCCTTCATATTAGACCCTTCACAAAATAGTGAAGTCATTTTGAAGCAAAAAGCTTTTCTCATTGACACTCCACAGAGCACCAAAGGCCATAAAGATCGATGTGCAAGATTCGACACTTATCCAACTGTCATTTTCTTTGAAAGAGCTAATCAGGCTCCTGGGCTACCTGATCAGCTCTCGGTTTTGAAGCAATCAGTTCTTCTAGAGCTATGTTGTTTGACTCAAAAGGCCTGATGAAACGACAAGTTCCTTTTTTGTCAACAAAGTAAAAGTTTCCTTGCTTTTTCGTGCACTGAGTGCACAACAGGCAAATGAGACCCAGACCTAGCCTTGCCTATTTTACGCAGGTAATCATTCGTTTACAACGAAATTGGGTACAATGTTTGAAGCTACATCAGTGGCAGGCCAAAAATCTTTTCGGTACAGTATAATCCGGTACTTCGTGCAGTATTTATGGTCTTCACAATAAACAAACGTGTTTCATTCACAATGAACAAACTCGTTTTACTCACAATAAACAAACTCGTTTCACTCACAATAAACAAACTCGTTTCACTCACAATAAACAAACTCGTTTCACTCACAATAAACAAACTCGTTTCATAAAAGATCGCTAAAAGATTGCAAGCGAATCAATGACATTAAAAACTGATAGGAGCTTACCGTTCTTTGCAAATCACGAATTCTCAAATGTCTCATGATGACGTAGGACAGAGATGCACCATGGCTGACCAAGGGGTGTCTCCTTTCGTCGTCGTCTTCTAAGCCCAGAACTTCCACTGCATTGCTGATATCGAATTCACTGTCATTGATACCACCCAATTCATCTCGACTTAGCCTCGTTTCGAATTCTAGGATGTCGTTAGTGGCTGATGTGGAACTGTGAGATGAAATATTGTAGGATGCACAGAATATAAAGATATCAAAATTATCGTGGGGAAAACGGAGCAGTTGAACTAGAAAAAGACACTCAATATTCGAGAATGCCGGGGAGCTTAACAGCTATAAGTGAGTCTTAGACCCTTCCTTTTCTCCTCCTTTTCTCCTTCTTTCCTTTTCATTTTCTTCATTTTCTTCGCATGTGTTGTTCAATATTAATGCTGGACATCGTAGTGGTTTAGGTCTTCTCCCTGTAAGCTGTAATACTCTTCCCTACCCAAATATATCAATCTTCAAAAAACTAACATTAGCTACCTAGGATTTTATAATACTACAAAAAGCTATGATTTTGCATATTAAGGCAAAAGTGTGTATTAATGCAGCGTAGAAATCATTGTACCGTAAATTACCCCATGGAGTATAACTCGATGGACCTAAAAGTTGCAAATATCCTCTGAAGTGCGCATATACCAGGAGCCTTTCAAGTGAAGGGGCATATCTACGGGGATTTATGGTTGGCACAGCCAAAGTAAGGTGCTTCCTAACATCAACGACACACAGTATCATGATGCAAGGAAAGACTATTTAATGTGATGCAAAGCTTTAGTACTTTGGATGCATCTTTGCTAGACTTCCAAATTTTCAACAAGATGAAGGTATTAAGCAACTGAATTGAAAAGAGCGATTGCTTCTAAAATATCTTCAACATTATTGAAATATTCTACTCCTACATGTGGCATTACCAAGGACCTGAATCTTTCCATTCGTACTTCTAACTCTCAACGCCCTTAACACCCTTAAGTACTTGCACAACTGATGCTTGTAACTCCCTTATTCCAGCAAATTAACGCGGCACTCATTTAACGCGGTTTCTAAAATTCACGTTAATAAAATACCCGTTAATTGGAAGTCAAGTAAATTTCCAGGCAGATAAATAGGTTCTAGGTTGAGAACAGTCGGAGTACATTTAAACTTGTTTTACTTGTGTGTTCATTAGATACATCATGTGTCCTAGTTTGACCGAACCGCGTTGATTTATTTCTTATTTCAATATGTCTTTGGCAATCCGCGTTAATTTGATTCGCATTAATTTAAGTATCGATAACTTAGGGCTTCGCTAATTTCCTACAATAAGGTATTTCCCCACTTCCATCTTTTTCATTCTCAGGAACATACTTTGAAAGTCTGTCATTTATTGCCATATCTGATAGCGAGAGCTGATTTATTTGAGTTTCCAAGATGACTCGAATCCACTACCGCCAAAGTTCGAAACCCCGTCGAGTTGTACATTCTATGTCCGCCTTGATTAATAAACCAATAATCAAACGGAACGAGGGTAAAACTATCTTTCTTTACAGAAATACGATACAGCATCATTCACATACCTTTTACTTGGATAGTTAAAAATCTTGTTCCATATAATGGACGTGTCCTTCTGTGTCCGATGCGTTGTGACGGAAACCGACTGGACATGTTCCGGCTCATGAACCAATCTGGTATGCTCTCTTAAACAAGACAGCACTTTCTATACAACACATGAAGACAAAAATAAAAGTATCATACAAGAGAGGATTTGAAATGTTAGTTTTGAAAAGATCACTAGAGAATAGAAAATACGTCACCACCGAGGATCAAACCCGTGACCCACGCTTTCGCGGCGTGCGCTCTACCAACTGAGCTAGGTGACCCCAGATGTTAGCATACTCGATTTCTCTAGCCGCCACATTACCTCCCAATCATCCACCGGTGGACATCGACGTCCAGCTCAATGCAATTGGAGACCAGCCTCTAGAGGAAGTGGCGACTAGAGAAATAGAGCTAAGTGATTTGCATGTCGCTTTTCAGCTAACAAACTTCTCACGTGTGTTATGCTGGCTGTCAAATATGTTGAAAACGTCTTTATGAGAGACAAGATATCGATTTCGGGCACATTATCACTTGTTACGTTGGGGAAGCATTGGGCACGCTGCTATAATGATATCTAATGACACACGTGCACCACAAAGCTCTCGCGGCCCCCATAACGAGGCTCATAACCCCTATGAAGGTTGAGATCCTGGGGTAGAAAACCCCTGCACTCGTATTCATTTAGCACATCTGTAACAATAACTGCGGTCACATTGCCACTTTTTACCGCAGCGAAACAGCGGGGTTTGATTAGGGAAACGACTTTTTGTGTGTGACCGCAAATCTCACTTCAGATCTGACGACGTTGAGTTTCCATAGCAACGTCAAAAAGAACAAAAGAGTTTCGGATTACATTCACCATGTCTGCTGAGTAGTGTGTTCCGAACATCACATGTAATTAAACAATCATGGAACAGCCCTTGACAGATTGTTGACAGGTTCTGGGTAAACTCAAACTCAAAGTAGATTTCCCCGCCAAATACA
The DNA here is from genome assembly GCA_010016025.2 of Alatinidae sp. Z8VKAUB7J3. Taxonomy (NCBI): domain Eukaryota; kingdom Metazoa; phylum Cnidaria; class Cubozoa; order Carybdeida; family Alatinidae; species Alatinidae sp. Z8VKAUB7J3. The sequence goes on from JAAAKM020006971.1 coordinate 46,150,619, forward strand.
AACATGTTCAAAGACATCGCACCTGGAGAATAGTGAAAGGAAGGCAAAATCTGTCCAGGGCGTTTAGATCCTGCTGTGAGTCAATTTTGAAGTGTGACCCCAAGGCCTGGGATAACTGAAATATCAAGACAGATTTGACACCTGGGATTCAGAAGCGGAAAATCCATTTTACTCTGGTGTGTGTGACCGCAGCTAATGGCTTTGCCGGATAGCCTTCTGGTCGCCCTCCGCGGCGCCTCTTGCCTCCTCTCGTTCGCGGGGTTTCCTGCGCTGTGTTTTCTTAGGCGTGCGAAAGTATTTCTATTGTGATTCGTTGTGCGTTATGGCCTAAGCAAACTGTCATTACCTAACTTTGTTGGAATCAACTTGTGTTTTAATAAGAGATGCCTTAATTCTATAAAGTACTCCCTAATCAGTCTAAAGTTATTTTGGAGGTTCTTTATGGGTACAGGACAACCAATATTTACCGTATCTAATTGTAAAAGGCTCTTACAAATATTAAACAAAACACTGTAAATAAACAATACACGACACACAGGCGTAAAGTGGTGCTTAAGACTTACGGTGCTGTCAGTATGTCTGAGTTGGGTGTTCAAGTCTGCATTTTACCAAATGATGTATAATGCTTCTTTTATTTTAAGCTAACAATTGCTAGAAGCGTTATCTGGTATGATGAAGCTCTCTTCGCTACATTTTTCTTTTCATGGCGTCGAGATCTAATTGACACTTTGACAATTTGTACTCAGAAGCTATTCCACGTAACGACGGTAAATGACTGTTAAGTGTCAGGCAGATTCTTTGCGTGGACGACAATGACGAGCCACAAATCCCTGTTCTTTGGGGCTCTCTTAAAACTATGGAGTAGAGGTGGCACAGCAGATTAACTTGCTGTACATAAACCGTACCATTCTTTTCAGTAAGCTTCAAGTTTCATGGCCAGGAGCTAAAACAAGTTAAGTATGTTCACACACCTTGAAATCTACACATCTTCCAAGGAAATAGGTCACTCTCAAGGGAAGTCTCGGATCAGACAAGCTAAAACAACCTTTAGAGGATCACGAGTTTTCTTTGCAATGACAGCCGATCGTTTCGGCGGAGTTTACAGGTCCTTCCATAATGTATTGTACCTGTAATGACATGTGGATGTAATGGTTGGAAAATGCGAAGGGGTGGCCAGGGAATCTACGCTTTGGAAATGTTGTACACATGAAGGATGCTGAGAATACCACGGACCTCCCCGAAGACAAATGCATCAGTATTGTATGGGATCGAGCATGAGAGGAAGTTGTAGCGTCCGGAGCATATAGAGTTTGTTCCTCGGCCATTTGGTAGACAATACGGAGTAGAACATTTAGTTACCACTATCAAGATGGACAATAAGAATGGTTAAGAAAAAACTTGGAAGAACCTTTCGGACAGCTGAGTAGTGTAGCTGCATTCTGGAAAGACTGCAACACAACCCGAGTGGCCGATGACAGGGATATGTGATAACCATTGCGTAAAGAAATTGTACAACATTTAAAGAGACGGTACCAGGGGGTGGGGGTGACGTCTTGGCTACAGCTCCAAATTGTGCCACGTAATTTCCTCTTGCAAAGAGAATAAAGAGAATTCTTAAACAAGAAAGAAAATAACAGAAATAGCTCACCTTCAATATCAACTCTCACAAGATGAGAATTTTTTCTTAAGATTGAATGGGATGAAAGAAAAGAATTAATTAGTAATCTCTCAGCCCCCTGTGAATTGGTCGCGCCACCCCTGGTTTGAATTAGCGATCGAGTAAACTATGAATATGACGCTTGACGTATTAGACCCAACTAGCAAGTTTTTATTCCTTAGGGCTAACCCCAGCTTAAACGACGGGGGTTTCCGAGAAAGCCATTAAACTGCATGGTACGTGAAGACTGCAAGACTGATCAGCTCATGGCATTTGGTCCAGCAACCTTGATTTCATAAATCAGTGTAGACGATCATGCTCTTTAATACAATGACATAAATACTTTAGCGTCACGTGTCACAATAGCGTCACCAGTTTGGCGGTACATCAGAGACAAATCTAAGTCTTCTTAAAGAAGTTTCAAGGCGCAATGCTTGTATCCCGACCAAATTTATATGACTTCTTGTGTTGAGCATAAAGGAAATATGTGTCTTGGCCACACTTATCCAAGGTACTGCATTAGAGAGACACATCAGTAGCAATATTGTACTGATCAGAGCCAGCGAAGCGAAGCAATTAAGGACCGCGTTGTGAAGTAGTGAAAGAGAGGAAAAGTTTGGATATGCTTCCCAAAGACCTTCCATGTCAGCAAGCAGCAAGATGCTACTTCACAAATACGAAATAGTAAACGATTTACTAAGAATTAACTACTAATTAGAATTTATGTAGAACTGATTTGCTTACATCATTGGCGCAGTATAAAATAGCAACATAGTCCGCTGTGCACCACTGACAACAATGGTATATTGTTCATATTGTCAATCACCACAATTTATAATAATGCAGCCAAGTAATATAGCACTTTGAAGACGTTAATTAACTTGAAAAGGACAGTATTGAATAGGAGTAAATTAAGGCAAGTGATTGAGTTGATTCGTAGTCTTACATCAAGGAGAACAATACCTGAAGTTGTAAATCAAAACTGCGAAAGAGAAAGAAGGAATCTTGCTTTTCCTACATCTTACTAAAATGAATTCACTCATTTCCTTTGTCAAGTCACATGGCGCAGAGTACTGCTCTCCAATTGCGTTAAGCTCGATGTCGATGTTTTGACGTTGGGTGGTTGATGGTTGGGTGCAAACAGAGAAATCTATCATGTTACATCGGGGATTACCTTGCAAAGTCGATAGAGTACACATAGCGAAAGCGTGGGTCACGTGTTCGAACTCCCGCAGTGACATGATTTCTATTTTTCTACTAACTATCAGATCTGATTGTTAATATTCAAACTAAACAAAATTGTTACCAATAGACAGTAGCGGCGACGGGCGCGTTCAGCAGCAGGAACAAGATCCTGTGTGGTGCCCTATGGACCCTATTGGTATAATTGGATTCGTATGAAAATGCCAAGAGGAGACCAACTATGACGGGTATTTTGTGATTTTCAAAAGCTGAGGCTTTCATTTGATGGATTACGAGTTTCTTCCTATCTTATAGATTTCTGGGTATTTTTGTTTTCGTGTATTGCAGATTTTTTCCAAGCGCTTTTGTTTTTGGCGCCCCCATTATCCCACAAATACGGCTGTCTAGGGGGCGTGCCCCCTGCCCCTTGCCACGCCGCGACTGCCAATATAAAGGAAGTTAGGAGATGTAGTTATGATATTTCTGATGAATATAAATATGGTTATATTTAAATATAGTTTGAGTGGTGGTTTAACCTGTTCAGGTTGTTGTTTGATTTATGAATTTAGACATCAATATCGTTCATAGTAAAAATACTAATTAGAAAGTACTTTCCTACAGTTTTTGTATGTATAATTATTTTTTTTAGGAGTAAACTGGAAAGAACATGGGTCGTTTATTTCAGTTATTAGACCGAAGCACATTTTATATCCACCAAAATAGTTTCAGTAGTGGTTTAACTTTTTTTAGGCTGCTAAATGAGGTATTGATATATACACAATGATATTCAAAATAAAAATACTTATTACAGAATACCATCTTATAGTTCAGGTATTTATGTTTGTAATTTTAGAAGGCGATTACTGGGAGGAAGATGGCTAAGTTATTTCCGGGGCAAGCAGATTTCACAAAGTCGAGAATTTGAACCGAAGGTATCATTCCTGCTACCTGGTATTGCATGGTAGTTATATATACGTTAGTAAACATCTCGCACCTCTTATCAAAAGAAAAGAAGGTCATTGTGAGGGTCACAAGTTCATTAGCTGAAAGCTATTTAGTACTACCCTCTTAAAACAAAGACTGAAATAACATAAATAAAGTATTTGCTGGTTCGTTGTACTACTCCAACAAAAAAAGAAATTTGTTGCACAGCTCCTAATAATGTCTGAGATAAATGCAGTTAATACATATATATGAGTGTTTATTTATTGATAGTATATGTATATGTATATATATGTATATGTATATATGTATATGTATATATATATATGTATATATATAGTTCGACAAAGGATTTTACTCAATCCGAAAGCTCGTTTATTGCCATCAGGCATTTTAGTTTTATATATATCTATATCTAATGTATCTTTGGCACTGACAAAGCTCAAAGCCCAAACACCATAAATAATTATAATTAAATAATTTCCCCTTACCAACTGAGTGGAGGAGGATACGCTATTTATGGGAATTGATGGTTCAATGGTTAAGGTTTGAGTTTCAAATCCATGGGTAGTGGGTTCGAATCCCCTCAACTCCCTTTATGAAAAAAGGAAGCTATTGTGGGAATTCTCAACTCTTTCAGAAATGTGTAATAATTGCTACGTGTCAGCTGAGTTTTCAAGTTATCAATCTTAACTAAAGTAAAAAACACTGGGTTTATATAGCGTCCTTTATATACTGACATTTGTACGTAGATTATATATGTAGAAGCCTCTTTACATTATATTTCGATTGATTCAATTTCACACTTTTATAGCACAAATGGTTTAATTCATTTGATTACCAGGTGATGTAATTTTCATCCGGTTTTGAGTTACTATATTAGAATATCATCAAGAAGAGAGCATTTGAAATGTTAGTTTTTAAAGAACACTAGGGAAATAGAAATTATGGCACCATCTCTTCTCGATGATGCTTTCTAACTTTAATGGGCTTTGGATTGATGACGGGCCTGAGGACAGATCTTCCTTGGTCAAGTCACATGGCGCAGAGAGGCTGGTCTCCAATTGGGTGTCGATGTCCACCGGTGGATGATTGGGAGCTAATGTGGCGTCTAGAGAAATAGAGTATGTTAACGTCGGAGGTCACCTAGCTCAGTTGGTAGAGGGCATGCCGCGAAAGAGTGGGTCACGGGTTCGGTCCCCGGTGGTGACATGTTTTCTATTTTCTAGTGTTCTTTTCAAAACTGTATTAGAATAATAAACCATTGTACAAATTACTGAGGATTGATAAGCTTAGTATAATTTATATGCTCTTGAGGTTACAGAGGCAGAAAGGTAGGTGGATACGCACCTGGAACGCAGTCATGTAATTTCTCGAAACAAACAAAACCATTTATATAATTTTAAAAATGTCTGACATGATTTTAATTAAGTTTCGTTTTTAAAATTTATGATCTCTTACAAATAAACCGGATGATGTTAGCTTTCTTAACCGCCATATATTAGTTACTTATGTCTCAAACAGCATCACTGAATTGGTAAGTTGAGGACCTCTGTTAAGCGTAATTTCTTGTAATTTCTCAGTGTAAGTGACGTGTTGGTTTACAGTTTTGACATTTCTAAAGAAATTATTGATCATTGCAAAGTGTTATGTCAACGATTACAATTACTTAATAAATTAGTCTCAAACTTAACGAGCAATCGTCCTTAAAACTAGGCTATTTACAAACTTGTTTAACCATTTATGAACAATGAGCTAAACTTATATAAGCATGTGTATTTTTAACAACAGAGATTCATGAATGCAAATAGTTGCCCTTCTTTTGCTGATCCTTTTTTTTGCACTACGGCTTAGCAGCTTGAGTTCTCATTTAACTCAATCCAATCCTTAATAGGTTCCATATCCCTTGCCATACTTTGCGGAGCCAAGATTGCGGACCACAGCCATGTAGAAAGTAGTTGTTTTTATAATCATAGTTTGGTCGCCTAGGCTTGTCACTTTTTTCCCCATATACAGTTATTCTTTAAGGGATATGGAGAGCCAATGTATTTTGGAAAGTTCCTGTATATCGTTATTATTATTATTATTATTATTATTATTATTATTATTATATTTTTTATATCTTGTAAGCATTATTACTGTTACTGTAAATTTACAGAGAGAATAAATGGCATTGAAAAAAAAAATTAAAAAAAATTACGTGTACCACCAACAACAAACAATAAATAAGTAAATATATATATATATATATATATATATATATATATGTATATTGCACGAAATAGCGAAAACATATTGTACTCAAAAGATTTTTTCGTCTGACATTCTTCAGAGTGCAAACGTCAGAATGACCGAAATGAAAATTGTGAAAGAGTATACCCAACTGTACTTTGAAAGAGCCAATCAGAATTTAGACAGTCTGGATGGCTTGTGTTTTTGGACCAATCATCGTCCATTACAACAAGATTAATAATATATATATGTATATCTATCTATACATGTCTGAATATAGATAGTGAAAAGCCCACACTCTCTTATGCATAGAAATATAATAGAGAAATTAGAAAGGACACATTAGGTTACGTATTAGTGATAGGTAACATAATTGTTAGTCTTATATCCTTCACTATATATCGTCCAAGGTAGATCAATAAAGAATGTCATAAGTACATTGTTTATGCAAACCTGATTATTTAGAGGCATCTACTTAAAACGTAAGACAATCGTGCATTTGCATCAGCAGCATCTAAATTATGAGACTCTTTACCAAGTTACAAGTATGTTCATAATGCAAAAATCAATCCAGAATTTTAAATTACTATTAAAGAGACATTTGTTTGAGATAGCAAATTATACGTCGAGTTTTAGCATAAAATTAATCAGGTATATTACTAATTTCCTTCTATTTTTTAAACTTGTAAATTACGTTTTGACATATTTATAGCACACGTGTCGTTTTTAATATCCTGTAGCAATTATATTACTAGCGTTTTTATATTGTAACGTGCAGGTAAACATCTTATTGTGAAACTTGGCACAATAGAGTCTAAATGATCATTACTACTATTATTATTATTATTGTTGTTGCTGCTGTTATACACGCCAAGGATGATTCTTTACAGGTAACAGAAATTTAAGAGGTGATTGAGTAGTTTGGAGGCTCTGAATACGATGTTTATAGAGGTATAAGTCTATCACGTGGTAACTATCAAACTTAGGTTGAAGGCTGTCGAGGTGTCGTTTTTACATAGGATTTTAAAAATTTCTTTGATGGATGGAGTGAGAAATGGAAATGTTTTCAGAAGCTGGTACAACATGACAGTTGATAGGAAATACTCTGAGTAGGCATCTAAACTTCTTAAGGCACGTTATTCGGCACGAAGAGTGGGGAAAGCTGGTATTGACGGAGACAATCAAAAAGAGCAAGGGGGGCAGAGAAGTACCTTCGTGTCCAACACATGTGATTGGCTAGGTAACGGAATAAAACCAGTGGTTTTATTACATCTGGCCAGGGATAAAAAGAGTTGAGAGGTCATGGCAGCCAGTATCTTAAGACAAGGCAACAAATGATGATATCAAACTTATTCTTGGAAAAATTAGGGCAGTGACCCCATAGCCCCGATGGATGCTATGACCCTGTTAATCAATGTTAGCTACTAACCTTCTGTTTCACGAAACCATCATGTATTTGACAGTTACTTGGGGAGAACTAGAAATTATATTTGCGTCGGTTTAACAAATATTATTTGTAAGTATTTTTGCCTTAGTAGATAACTGCCATTGCTACCCACCAAGTATCCTACAATAGCTATACTGCATTGGCATTGCTGGCCCATTTTTCTAAGAATTAAATACTGATAAGCTATTGGAACTCGTTTCTTGTAGACTTTAAAGGAACATTTAATACGTTTTGTTAGAAAGATAAAATCATACTCTTTTTAGATATCACATAGAACTTAGGGCAATGCGTTAGTTATGCAATGATAGATAGCAACAGATCATAGTGTACAGATAAAAATGCCTCAGCATACTCGAACTTGACAGTCAGTAAGATCTGATAATCTAAACTTACCTCATACAGTGCGGTGTAGTTAGCAATAAAACTGTTCCACTACAACAACGTCGGCAGGTATATGCTTACAGAACCTAAAGTCATATTGATGTCTGAGTCAAAGATGACAGACAAAGAAAATAACATGTAAAATAAATAAGGAGTGTAACACGTCATCTAACAAGTTGCCACATTCAAGTAGTACGTCACCTCATTTTGGTATAAACATATTGCTATTATATAGTATAGAAGCAAAGCTATTGGATATAAAAACGGATCAATTACCAATACTCCTAAGATTGAATAACGAATCGAAACAAAAAATAAGTCAAATACCTTTTCCAGCCTGATAATCTTGAGATCCCTTCGCGACGGTTAGTCCTAATGATGTTAAAGTTAAATATTCCAGTACATTTTTCAGAAACAAGACAACTGACTACAAATGAAATTATCATATCCTTGGAAAGTTTGACCATTTGTCCGAAGAGCTTACCTTGGGCCTTAGGTCAATCTAAACTCCAGGAAATTTGACAACTTCTCATCACCACTTTTACTGGACTCGATTGCTCCGTATGATGAAGATTGTAGACTCTAGAAGTCCATTGAATTATGTTTGAATAGTAGTAATGTCCTCTTAAGACATTGATAGTTTTCCTGGTGGTCCTGATGGTCCCACGGTTGAGGTGTTGGTTTAGTAATCATGATGTCGTGGGTTCGAATCTACTCAGCGCCCTAACATTGCAAACTATTGTGGTAATGATCTACTCTTTGAGACTTTTATATATATAAACTAAAACAGACTATCAAAACCTATGTTAAAAGAGAAATATAAAAACGTTAAAAACAGGTTCTTGCTCAAGGCGAGCTTTCGGAATAAAATTCAATGATTATAAGAAAATCACATCTTTAAGATGAATTTTGTACCAACAGTGAATTAAAAGTTATATTTTTGATGTTTGGAGGGTATTTTTTTGTCATAATGCTCAAAATAATTAAAAACCGGTTGATTATAAGAGAGCAACCATTTCGGCCGCTTCAAATCTCATACATTTTGGAAAATAATTTTCTCAAAGTTTAAAATATGTTGACTAAATACAACGTATACATGGAGAAATACCATAGAGATACTAAAAGCTTAAAAAGTCAAAATGTCATTCTTAAAGTATGTTTTAAGGACTGTTTACAAAATTTTTGAAATTTTTGAATATTGCGCAACATTTCATAGCCATAGATGACGTCATTCACGCCAAATTAATTTTATTTTAAATGGCTCAGAATGGCTCAGAAAACTAATTGGAGTGAAGTACGCAGCTTTAAGTTTCAGAAAGGCATTGGTCAATTTAAGTATGATATCGTAGTGTATACAAGTTATTGGGTTGTAGTGACATCGATGAAAACAAACAACGCCCTCTGTTAATTAAGTTCCTCTTTCTCTGTCTCTATGATAAAGAACCATGTGTAGTGGTAGCACATCATAGTTACAACGATGAAGGTTTGAGGTCCATTTGTTGCAGTCGTACGTATTCACCATCTAACTTTTATATTCGAAGTCATTATGTAATGACGTCAAGGATTTTAGATCAGAGTACTTCAACTGCTGATCTGTTCAGTTTAAAGTAAGGCCAGATTTTACTTTTTTTCCATAAAGAAAAAGACAGATTGAACTCTAAAACGTTTTTAGAGCTATGCTTACAAATATAAAAGATTTCAAGATAATCATTCGAAAGCCTCTTTGCTATGAGCTTCCACTTCAGAATTATTACAGAATTGGCCGCCGAGATAAGCAATGCCACTACTTACCTACCAAGCAAACATAATACATTACTCTGTACAAAGCCGAAAAATGGATCATAGGGCGTGGTATTATAAAGGCACCTCAAGGGACCGATTTTGGTTTCTTTGGCAGAAAAATCCCTGCAAAGAGTAAAATGAAGGCGGCCAATGATAATTTAATATCATGAATACTAGGGTCCTCTGCCACTCAAATTCGTGCTGGACACGTCTTTTGATCTATGTCAATGAAGACAATTGTCAGTAGATTTTACATCATTGACCAATATTACATTTATAGTACATAGAAAAAGATGCTAATAAAGTGAGGGGCCCACTAAGGAGGCACCAGGACAAAACTGAGTTTAAAAACGTCTTTATTCATAGCCCCCAGATATTTGCTAAAAGCTGAAAAATCATACCTTCGTTTCTAAAGCGTTACGAGCCTTCAACAATAGTTTAAATTCAAATCAAGGGAAAGATTCAGGCACAGAAGCCTCACTGTTCCGTTATCAGACATGCCTATGTTTTACTCTATCGATATGGCATACACATACCTACTACCAGGAAGCAGAAACCCATTCCACCTGTACACAAGTGATGTCATATTTTATGGAACCTGCCCTTAGCGTTTAGGAAAACAGTTATATTTACATGTTCAAACGAGGGAGTACTCAATTATCTCCATATGGGTTTTATTTGCTTTCACACAAATATAGTACAAACAAAGTTAAAGCGAAGGTCTTTTCAACCATCAATATATCGGCGTTCTACTTTGTGACTACATAAATCGTATAATGACAAGGCAAACAACTCTCAATAGATTTCAAATGTTGTTTAAGAATTGACGCAAGTTAGAATCGAAAGCAGTGGAAAACATTTGGTGTTGCTGTCATCACTGCTGACGTTTCTCTCGATGTTACGATATGTTTTTGGATTTCGTGGGTTTCACTTGACTCAGCACTACATCTTTGTTTAAAGGTCTCGGAGAACAAACAGATAGCCGTACATCCATTGACGTGGTTATCACAGTCTTGCTCAAATTAATTAGCTTAATCTTCTTGTACCATACATCAATGTCATGTTAGGTGACGTCAAACACCTTTGGAATGTGATGACCGTTAGGACTCTTTATGTGGATAAGCTTTGGTTCATTTCATTTAGTCAACATTCTTTCATGACGTAAACCTAAACTGGAATAACTCTGATTCTTGTAAAAGGACTTAATTCAACCCGTACGGTTATATACTCAAGTTTATATATACTCAAATATAACCGTAGCTTGTATTGAGATCTGCGATTGATGTCCCAAATCGTTGATTTAACTTATATACTGTTTAGTACAATGTCCAAGTCAGCGGTTTTGGCGAGAGAGGTCCCCGGATCGGTGTCCATCAGCGCTATCAATCGTCTCTTTTTTGAGTCGAACAGTGTTACACGATTGCTAGTGTCCGTCTGAGTAGTTACATATGGATATACATATATATACATATATATATATATATATATATATATATATATAAATAGATAAAGTATTAATATAGAGACACGAGCACATTGACGTTTGCAAATGTTTTGTATAAAAATATATAGTTATATATTAATAATAAGCTAGTTTGTACATATTGATTTTTCATAAAAATACAATTAACCTAGGAAAGGACAAGTAATAGCCAATAACATGTTAAGAGGAGTAAATTTGCGCATATTCTAAATTGAACAGGATTCAAACATAGTTGAAAGAATGCTGACAACAAATGTATTTCATGTGTAAAAAATCCTTGAATTTTGTTGTAATACTAGTGCAGATTTATCCCAAATATCCTGATGTAGTATTTTTATTAGTGACTTGACCACTGGGGAGGGGGCTATGGATGGTTGAGCCTCTCCATATTGTTGTCAAATAGCGTTTCTTTTTGGCAATGAGAGCCAAGAAAACACTGAAATAAAAAAGAAAGGAGAAAAAGAACGCCAAATGTTAAACCGTAATGTTACGAGATGCAAAAGGCTTTCTTATGATTTTTTGCAGATAAGAAATGAGCAGTATTTGATGGTATGTTTGCCTACCCCCAATTTGACTTGGTGGGACCCCCTCCCTTTGATACTGAATAAAGAAAAAATACGAAGAAGTATCTCTAGCGAGTCGTCTTTATTGCAAAAACCTTGGCAATGACATTAAAATATATGCACCATGAGTAGCGTTGCCAGATTGCGCGACATATCCGGGCGATTTTCAATGTCATTTTCAACTTTCAACTTTTGACTTCTTTTGAGAAAGCAAATACAAAGTATACCAGGACACAATACTTAGTACGCAGTACACGCAATACACCAACTCTAGACCACACGCTAGGGAAATGCGCTGTATTTATATAGAGAATATATATTTAGGTGTTATGAATTTTCATAAGACGTTTTCATTCAGGAAATTATTTTGACGTAATTGCCACATTATGGACTAGCAGATTTGGGCGATAAGGTGCATTAGCAACCTAGAACATTAACCTACATCTTTCTACAACGACCCTTCAAGCGTCACCATAGTTACTATATTTTTGCACTATATTCTACGAGGTCATTATGACATTATATGTCGTTGTGACAAGTATGTATGTATCAGAGTCAGAATGGAACATGGCATTAGCCCTAATACCATTGTGCAATGGCGTAAGAGAATTTAGCTAATACACAATTATTAGCCTTCAGCTACTAGTAAAGAATTGCTGACTATAAGACGTGTAAAAATGCAGCTGGTGTGACGTAAGGAATGAAAAGGACTGGGATGTATATGATTTAGCGTTTTTCTATTTAGATATTGAGCATCCGCTAGAAAATTACCAACTCACACGGAAGTCGATTGATCGGAATTCAAAGCACGAAAATATCTGTGCGTGATCTACCATTTCATAGTTCAAATAGCATTGTATTTATGATGACAAGGCTACGTTATCCCATGGAAGTAAAATAGAGTGTAAACACGAAGGGCAAAGTTTCGAATACTTTCGGCAATGACGAGTGGGCAGTTTTCCTTCGCCTCCTTTGTTGATGCGGCAGATTTTACGTGTCTATTCCATGAGGTATGACAGAGACGCAGAGGAAACGTTAATTAGGAAACTCTAGTGTTGCCCCTACGTTTTTGACATCAAAACTTTACATTAAAGTGTTCTTGATTTCCTGAAATATACTGACCACGGGCAAACCAACCTTGTACATATTGATCAATGCAGGTTTCCAGTTCCGCTCTCCAGTGATTAATCACTCCGCGAGCCTGCTAGCATACGTTGTCACAACATATTGATTTTAAAACAATGGAAATCAAAAAGCAAAAACGTTTCCACTTACGAAGATCAAAGCATGTACATCAGGCGAAAAGTTTTGTCCGAAATATAATTTTTATATTTGAGCATCTCCTTGATGCTACAGAACACAGAAATTGGCGATAACAGGGGACACATTGTAAATTCGTTTTATTGGTCAAAGCTTTTCGATCGGCTCCTTTTAAGATCGTTACGCCAACATACTTACAACATCAGGGTCGATTCTTAAATATTAAATGAAAGATATAAAAATTTGCGAGCGTATTCACGATAAAAGAAAAAAAAATGCTATGGTGAGATTAAGTAAAATTGTTGATAAAGAATGTGAAGTGAATTTATTAGCTATGGCTAGATTTTTTTCTTTCTTTTGAAAATGAAAATTTTTTAGCCATAGTTATGTAAATGAATGCAAATTTATCGTAGAAAATACGCCGAGAACTTCCTCGTTAGTTGAATTTCTTAAATCAACTTTACAAATGGTTTGCATAATTATAAAGATTTGAGAAACTACCAAATGAAGAAAATGTCACACTCGGGACTGAATCCGTGTTGCATTCTGTTGCTGAGTATTACATTATCTACTAAGACATGACAATCCTAGGGAATCGTTTGTCACAATGTAGATGTCCCTCGATAGGTTTGATTCTCTTTTCACTATAAAGTGCTACAAATTTCATTTTTGTTATCCATTATTCAGTGGAGGTGCTAACTCGGGGGCTGGGGGTCTTCTACCCCCTTCACCTTTAGTCTTGTGATACTTTTCCTTGGCAAAGATAACAAAACATTCGCACTGAAATATGAAAATAGGAATAGAGAGGTCCATGTCACTTTTCAATCGTCTATAAATGCCCAGTCTTTTCTGAATATCGAATAGAATAAAAAGAGCAACTTTTTACCCAGTCTCCTACTCTTGCTTTGGTGCCCCTGCCCCTGTCATTGCACGATTACCCCACCAATAACCGTGAAAACCTCCAATAGAAATCGATGTGTGTTGTAACATGGAGGAGTTAAACCCACTTTATATAATTCACGGATTCCTACCTTAATGCGTTTAGCCTAGAAAATAATTTTGACGAATCAAAATGTCAAACTTTCGAAGTCCGAATATCATTGTTATTGCTAGTACTATTATTGTCATCGTTATTGTTATGTAAATGTTGTTTTATTTGAGCAGTTACGAGTTTTCTTCCAGCAACGGTGGAACTTCGACTTGTGGGTCCCCAATCCCTCT
>JAAAKM020006971.1:46174678-46187838 GCA_010016025.2 Alatinidae sp. Z8VKAUB7J3
GCACAGGCTTCAATCGAAATTTGCTGACGTGAGCACATGTAAATGCCAGGTAGCTTTACCTGCGCTCCTGGACGGTGTAAACATCTCTAGAGAAAACAAAGAGAGAGATGCAAGTCATTAACCCTCTCAAAGACCTTGTACTCGTTCCCGCCATGGATTTAAACCATTACAATGATTATTTTATGGCAGGCGACTTGAAGATGCTGGATTCAGAGTCCTTTCAAAGGACTTTTGTTGCGATCGTTCCCCATACGAGTACGCTGACCTTGATCCATTAGCACCAATTTCTACACGAACGTTTTACTTTTATTCCCTTAGAATAGTTACAATTAGCGCGAATTGAAAGCAAGAGTAAGATAGTCAATCTACTTCCAATGCAATTGTGCAGTACCTCATACGAAGAAAGTAATGGCGGACTTAATCTAGCAGTTTCCGTAACCCCAACACGGTGGATGGCTCTTCAAAGCTTGACAAGCTGCATCATGTCTAACCTGAGTTCCATACTCCAAAACCTCTTTGTTAGTGTTACCAATCAGACAGCAAAATGTCGTCAATGCTTTCACAGGATTTTTGTTAAATACGTCTCTTTGCCAGCACAAGATATTTTTTTACAAATTTTCCTTCGTTGTTCCGGCTGTGCAGGACCGGCATTTAAAGGGACGACAAGTATTGCGTGTTACGTGTTTTCAGGTGATAACGCGAGATAGGCACTTTCACTATTATCATACTGTGGCGACACCCACAACAAATATACTCTGCGCTTGTATTTCACAAGAATTTTGGACTCTGAAACGAAGGCTAGATTGTTTCTCCCATTGCACCAATTTTTCAAAGTTGAGTGACATTATCAAGTCTAGAGGCCACATGTATCAAAGATAATCAGCAAAAATGTATCGCAGATTTTTAAAATCACAAGACTTTACAAGGTCTTGAGATCTGCTTCATGAAACGTCGAATGTTAAAGAGTAGAATATTCTAAGTTTTAGGTTTAGTTTAGTAGTAGTAGAAGACGAGATTTTTTTATCGACAGTGGAGATTCCTTGACCCTGTTAGGAGGCTTGGGTACTAGTCTAACCATGTGCACCATTTTCAAAATCGAATGCAAGATTTCTGATGTTTCCTTTCCTAGAAATCGTGCTCAAGCAAATTGGCAGCACATTTTCAACGGTGCCGGCGTAAGACATTCAGTAACTAAATGTGCGTGCAGACAATGAAATATAATTGAATTGTACTACATAGAAGTTACTGTAGCATCCAAAGCTGATTTTAACCGGATCATTTGGCCCATCTAAAACCTTGATATTTTTAATAATGGCAACGGAAACAGACAGTCATTCCAAAAATGGCGTGGATTCTCCTTCCGAGCTTGAACAAAAAATAATCAGACAGATAGAGGTAAGAAGAATGTATCATTTAACTTTTAAACAGTGCTGAGGTTATGTTTCTGGTATGCGTTGTTGTTAATTGGTTGTAGACGTCGGAAGAGAGGGCAATTTAACTAACTGTAAGGTATGTTGTAGTCTGTAACAGATATCGAAGATATCTCATCCATGTTTCACCTATCCAAAGTGTTTAGTTTACTACATAGGACCTATTTACTATTTCATTTGACTAGCTTAAGCACGCTTTATGTTGACCAGATCCTGCAGATTGTAAAATTATGACGTTAACTTGAAAAGTGCAGTAGTTGTAGTAGAAGTAGTGACAGCAGTGGTAGTAGTAGTAGTAGTAGTAGTAGTAGTAGTAGTAGCAGTAATAGTAGTAGTTGTAATAATAATAGTAGTGGTAATTAAAAGCCCCTGAATTTAAAGTGACTGCCTCCGGTTGGTTCTCACTTTTCCCATATCGTAGCAGTTTCATACTGTACTTCAAATGAAAACGATTCCACGTTTTCCTGTTTAGTTTTAAAAATCAATGTAACACTATAGTGGAAAACTGAATCAACCCCTTGTACTCACAAATGTCTCCCACCTTTCAGCCATAACGTTCTAGTATCAACTGATGCATTGTACAATGTCATTGCATATCTCATATGCTTGAAATTACTATTTACAATAAACCCATCTAATTGGGTAATCCGTTCCATGTGCCTACCAATCACAACACGGAATAGTGCTGAATATTGATAAGATAATAATGCCTCATATTAGAATCATCACCTTATTACATCATAAACTACTCCAATAAAGCACCATATGACAACGATGGTGATTATTTGGGTAAACAGTGGTTAACTGGAAATAAAAATGTGAAGAGACACGTAAAATTTGGTTGGTATCCATGTGTTTCAAAACGCTGTTTAGCGAAAGGACAATATTGGCTGCTCATGCTCACATCTGATTAAAACGTTTATTCAGCTGTTCAATGTATCCAGAACCATATGCTACATGTTGTAAAAATATTTTTAAAAGGTTGTTTCTTTTATCATCAAACCGTTTTGCCTATCAGTCACGTTTTCTCGATAGTTTGTTTTAATTAATCAACTACGAGTCATTGGACCTGTAGTTAAAATGGAACCTTTTGAAACTTCATGCTGTGCAAAGTAAAAGTACTCAAATACCGTGTTGAATTACAAATGAAAGAACTGCTATTTTTCTGGTCATTATATGCTAAGAATATCGCATTAAATGCTTTGGTAGATTTTTTCAGTGTCATAATGTTATTTCTTTGACAGTGGCAAACGTTGAAATGCGTTGTCAAAACAACAGGTCGTTAGGGATGTAAGCAAAAACTGAAAAAGCATGTCAGTAAGCAAAGAAAAGCTTGAACGGGGCAGAAAATGAGTAAAGAGGTGATATTTGCAATTGTGTTTATTAACTTTGGGGAATATTCTATAATAAGGAATGTGCTGAGTTGCAAGATAACAGGTGCATTCACTGGAGCAGGCGATGCAGGTAGATTAAGTTCTTATTTGGTAACGTTCGCTTTAGTTCTCTTATCTTTCATGTAAACGACATATTAAGATGCATGCTTTACAATTTACTTACTACCCAAACTAATCGCAACCTTGTCTGGGCACCGATTTTCAGATACCAGTTCAGTTAAAATTAGAGAGCAAAGTCCGGGTCACCTACATGATCAAACAAGTTTAAGGAAATGGTAGACGTTTTCCCAACAGTTCTATGGCAATTTGTTTATTATCATTCCTGCCACAGACTGTCTTGATATGGACCGTTTTGTGTTGAGGGTGTTATGGCAACAAAACTCGACCTGTAATGGAGACGCGTTTGTAAGAAAGGGCACTTTAATATAGAAATATTGCAACTGAATCCTAATAACCGAGCTCAAATTCAACAAAATTGTCATGCAAGGGTTTACTATTTTCCAGGCCAAGTTTTTTGGCTTGGTTTTAATGACGCGTGTGCAGAAAAACCAAAGTATAAGGTTTTTATCTCAACTTTAAAATATAAAGGCAGGTAACCATCTCTCCCAATTTTTGGTTAGATTGTTATCTAACCTGAGCTACCATCTGTTTAACAATAAGCATGAAAGGATAATGGAGTTAGTTGCTAAAAGAGCTGGTAAATACATAAGGAGAATGCCTAGCGTACATAAAGTGAGAAAATGTAACTTTAGGAGTAAATGTTTCTCTCTCACCTTCCACCTGCTATATCCGTTTGATTTTGCAATATCGTTTCCATCAGTTCCTAATGAATTCACTGACATTTACCCCATCCCAAGGCACATATTTAATCATGCAATTGTAGGTTGTACCGAAATATCTTCTTGTGGTTTGCTGTTGCAAGTACTGGGCTCAACGTTCTGCTAACTGATTGACTATTGGTGTGAATTATTTATATGTCCGTTGTCTGCATCCTTTATTCAATCACAATAACATTCTAGTCTGTGGCAAGACGTTGGAAAAGGTATTCTAAGATTTTTAGGATTCAGAAAACATTTAGTATGTACTGTACTGGACGATAAACAAATTTGAAGATTGTTGTGGATTTGAGATATGAGCAGGCGATTTATCCAACTGCTAAATCTCTCCATGTAACGTACTTTGTACACCCGTTAATGACCTTCTCTAGCCATCCAGTTTTGACGGCTTGTACTAATTGTCGGTAAACTGGACAATAGAATCAAACTTTGTTTCCTTGTGGTAATTAACAACGTCTTTGGGCGATAATTAAACATTTAAAGCGGCACTCTATAACGAGTGTTAAGAATGGAAACCTTCAGTTAGTAATAAAACCTCTAGAGACAATCCATCAGACAGTCTTTTTTGGATTTTTACATGACTTTGTAAACTAAGTACGACTTCGTTTCTTACTTGCCTTGTTTGTTGAAACAAATTTATTGTAAGATAATCTATCTTGCTGACAGAACCTAAATTCATTTATGGTAAATTTGTGCCAACACAACATTGTAGCCATAGCAACTGCAAGATGTCTTTGGCAAGAGGAAGCAGTTTAGGTTAAAAGACTTCTTTAAAAAGAGGAAAGAATCATATAGAATGCCAAAAGAGACCTTGAACGTAAAAATTGAAAATTTTACTCAAAGTTTGAAAATAGCTCGCCTGAAGGGTTTGATGTAGATTCGTACTTCTTGCTGACCCAACCCAAAGTTAGAATGGCTTTGCTAAAGTGAGGTCACCAATCTATGGTAAATGTCACCCCAGAATTTAAAACTGGATATCATTATATCGTTTCAGAAAGACGCAAGAGAAATAAAAAATATGTCACCAACGAGGCACGAACCTTTGACCTATGCTGTCGCGACGTGTGCTATACCAATTGAGCTAGGTAAAAAGTATGGCATTTATTTGTAGTCAATTTGAACATCAATAATGATACGTTGTGATAGGATGTACGGCAAACCCATGCTTATTTTAGAAGACGCTCGAGTTGTAAGGATTTTTTGTATCCATGGTAATGTAGCAGTTGACACTGAAGAGTACACGGAGGTTTATTGTTGAGTTAGAATTCGATTGCATCTTTGCTTACTGCGGCTGCGAGCCAGATACACAACAGGATTATGTCACCACCGGCACTTGAACCCGGGGCCCACGTACTCACAGTGTTTGCTCTACCAACTGAGGTAGGTGACCTCCGATGTTACATACTCTATTTCTAGAGTCACAGCATTAGCTTTCAAGGATCCATCAGTTAGCATAACATCCAGTTCGACACGAAACGAGACCACCCTCTCCGCACAATGTGACTTGATCAAGGAAGGACCACCATGGGGACCCGTCGTTCTGTCCAAAGCCCATTCACAGTTACAGAGTATGATCGAGAAGAAGGAATTTGAAATATTGTTTTAAAAAGACTCCAGTGTCTCTCTCCTCCATATTATAAAGAATTGGTATTATAAGTACGTGGTTATCTGTTCTAATGTAAAATGGCCATTACACTTTGGTTTACGTGGTGAAGCTCATATTGTACAAGTGTAGGAACCATTGGCGTGCACCTCTTCTTTCATGTCTGAATCAACGAGGCACTTGGAATGCAAAGAGTCCTCCTGTGAACAACATTTTGACTAAGAGAGAGTTTTACCAGGAAAGATTTCTACTTTCCAATACTGCCACCAAAAGTTCGCTTGACCTCAAACATCCATTTCTACTTGACAATTGTTGTCATACAAGTAAGGGAACTAGTCCCACGCCCTATTCCTTGGCTAACATTTCAACTCACTTTGTTGCCTTTTAATGAGATGAATTTGTTTCATCTATGCTTTCTTCAAACGTAAGGATCCTTGGAGAAAGATACAGAAACCATCAACTGGAAGTGCACCACAATTTCATTGACTTTAAGAAGGCTTTCGATAGAGGTTGGGGAGAGGCACTGTGGATGACACTTAGGAAGCACAATTTGGCCATGGACTAGCAAAAGTGTTTGAAGGACTCTACAGTAGGAGCAGTAGTGCAGTTTTGAGATGCGCAGACTTCTTAAAGTAGTTTAGAACAACAGTAGGTGTCCGACAAGGATGCATCCTGTCACCTACTCTATTTAACATCTTCTTAGACAAAATTATGACAGACGCACTAGAAGGCTTTCACTTTACTATCAAAGTTGTAGGAAGGGAACTTAAAAATCTGATATATGTTGATGACATTGACCTGTTAGCAGGATCTATAGGAGAATTAGCAGAATTGACCGAGTGGATAGATTACACAGTAAGATGATACGCCATGGAAGTTAACGGAGAAAAAAGTAATATTATGGTTATATCTAAAAGACAAGACACAGTTGACGATCATACTGAAATACAAATAGATGGATGTACTTTGGAGGAAGTCAAAGCCTTGCAGTACCTCGCTAGCACCACTACAGAAGACGTCACACCAGAGTTAGAGGTCAAGAAAAGATTGGCGATGGCGACAGCACAGCTCGCAAAACTGAATAAGTTGTGGAACAGCCGAAGTATATCCTTACCCAATACAGTGAATTTTATGAGATCGCTTATTACTTCTGTTGCATTGTATGGCTGCGAAACATGGAACTTTAGCCGAAAGATTGAAAAAAAGAATGATGGCATTTGAAATGCGATGTTTCCGTAGAATACTCGGAAACATACCTGGAAACAGAGAGTCACCAATGAAACAGTAGCAAAGAAAATTAAAGTCCTCATTGAAAGCTACGAGCCCGTAATTGAAATAGCCAGAAGAAGAAAGCTGCAATGGTTCGGGCATGTCACCAGAAGACCAGGAACTCTGGCTCATACGATTATGCATGGATATGTGGCGGGGCAGAGGGCAAGAGACCGACTCAAACACAATTGGCATGCCGACATAAACAAATGGACCAGTCAATCAATAATTGACAACATAAGGATTGTAAAAAATCGAGAGGACTGGAGAAGCAGGGTTTCGATATCAAAGCGCCCCAACGATCAACAGGCCATTGAAACAGCATAGCAACATAGCATAGCATGCTTTATTAGTATCAAATGCGTCATAAACATCTGCAGAGATATCAGTTAATGGAAATAATGCTTTATATTCATGGCATTTACCAGAGATGTCAGTATACATTTCTGTGTACTAGTTCTTAATATTACTTTGCACTGGAATTCACTATACATGTGGAACTAAGGTTCCTGTACATTCATATTGTTGCCATCAACCTCTAGTTTAAAATGTTATTCCCGATCACAGAAATCAACAAAAGACAGATAATGCTCGTCTGAGTCAAGTACAAGTTCCGCTTTTTCCGTTAAAAGTAATCTTAAGAAGGATGTATTTCTGCCACGAACGAACATTTCAAGAATTTCCTGGATTTGGCGATAATGGCTATGATCAAGCAATTTGCAAGACCATTTTCTCCAAGTAAGAAGCGTTAATTCTCCTAATCTATCTCATAAAGAAATATCTCTCAAGTTACAAGTTTAAATTATGCAATCGGAAAGAGCAAAGTGATAATTTAAAGGCCATGTCAAATTAATTCCTTTACATTAAAAAGGGTGTGATTGGTTGATATTAGATACGATGAATTAATTATCTGCTTGATCTGAGCTGTTACTAAGCACAGGAAACGTACCTGACCAAAAAGTTCCCTCCATGAACACGCATACCATTTGTTACTAAATGAAATACAGGGTTTCAATACATGACAATGTAAACACGATATTAAAGGAATAGATGTGAGGTAAAAAAATACTGATAACTCAAAGTACATTGGCTGTATTGCTTCCCGAAAGAAGCGTTTGTATCATGAAGTGGGAAACCAAGTGCTCAAACTGGATTTAGGATCCAAGCAAACGACAATTCCTACTTTTGAACTTGTGCCTCATTTGCTTTAAAGCTAGCATATACATTGTTTGCAGGGAGATATGCTCTCCTGACATCTTACAGTCAATGAACTGAACACTTCGTTGAGCATTAAAATAAAATTTCTGAAATAAAAATTGATTTAAGTGATTAAGATCTTGACTAAATATATTTCATTATGATCAGGCGCTAAATTCTAGGCCTCAAATGCATAAAAACTAATTGTTGTGGCCTTTACAGAGATGTTACGGTGAGTGACTAAAGTCTACATTTGTATCTCTGCAGTTGTCTAAATCATGGTCACTACTAGCAAGAAGACGCATTTGATTTCATGGGTGACACGGTAGCCATGTACAAATTTCTAATCTGAACCGTGATTTTTGAAATATCGATTGATCTTGCTTTACCCCACGCTTCCTCGTGCGATTCCTTGTAACTGCTGTTTGCAAATGTCTGACTTTCGTAATAGCTCGTAAAATTCTTGCCAAAGATGATTTCAAGTCAAATGATTAGTTCAAAGCAAGCTATTGATTGACAATTGATTGGTTGGCGAATTGCACTCATTCTAAGATTGAGAGAGGCGGGCTTTGTCTAATTTCGTTTTCAAATCTTCACATAGCTGACGATATTTAATAGATTATTTCGTAAAGAAGTCAACTGTTAATTTCAGGGTGTACAGTGAGTCATCTGATTGGATGACTGCCTGATCATATCGGGGAAAGATCAGCTCCTGTAAAAATGCAAGGAGTACATTTCCTCAAATATCCCGACGCCAGTATTCAAAGAAGAAATGATTCATATAAACTTTTAGCATTGAATAATGTCTCTAGTTAAAAAGTCCATATTTAAGAAAGAAGAGGTTACCAAACACTGCATACTAAAGATTTTAAGGGTGTAGACAGTCAGAACATAGATTGATATCGAATTCTTTCTTAAGATGAAGGTTTCAAAGCATTTAAAGAGTCCGGTCAACATACTTTCTCGTGAAAATGTAGATCTTTTCTTGAAAATGTCTCAAAGATTTTTGCCAGAAAGCTGAGTGTTGTTTAGATATTCCCTTGATTATAAATCAGGGACGTGCCTTCAGTGAATACAGTGTTAAAACCTTGTTGTTTCTCAGGACCTGTATGCAGTAGAGGGGGAGGATCTGATGTCAAATACAACAAAGTCTTAACTCTACTTATTCTAAATAAATAAAATTATCAGCAAAAAGGAATACTTGGGGGCCATAATGCAACTGAGACCGTGTTCCCCTGTCCAATATCCGTCAGCCCTGTTTCTTGTGAGATTTTTCAATCTTTGGGTGCCTTACGCTCATGTCCATGGAACTTTGTTATTTCCTCACCATTTAATATTAATTCCAGAGAACATCAAGACAATAGCTACCCACAGAGGACGGATAAAACCTTTTTTCAGATGTTCAAAACAGGAAAAAGAACTTACAGGAAAATGAACCATTCATGCAATGGCTTTACCGTTATTTCTTTTCTTGTGACCGAGCTTCGCGGCATTCGATGATTCCATTGTTTTTTATCAAACCTCTTTTGCAATCAAAATCGAAAGTGATGACAACGCATGCAATTCTGGAAATCGAATCTCAAGCACAGCTTTCGAAGCAAATTGGATCATCAAGTTGAGGATTTATTGGATAAACTACATAGTAGAGAGTAGAGTGGAGAACGATAGACCACTAAAGAAACTAAATATTCGGACTAATTTCGCAGAGGCAGGTAAAGAGGGACATCAATATTTCAACAACTCTGTAGTTCTTTTGAATGGATTTGTGGATGCTATGAAGTGAGTAGGTTATTTTGCTGGCCTTGTTTATTGTTCGTAAACGGGAAAAATGTGTAGACAGAAACAGATTACTCAGACCTAAACTATTTACACACATCTTGTAAACTTCATGAACTGAGTGAACAGTATTTCCCTGCATGTGCAGAACTCGGAAGGCTACCTTTGGTAAGGCCCAGATTGATACTGTTAACTCAGAGACCAGAGAGATCGTAGTGGAGAAAATTTATGATATATGGATTTCTCTAATATATTTTGTAAACGTACATTCTAAAATGCTAAATATTGGCACACTTTGAGTACTAAAACGGTAGATAAAATTCGTTCAAAAAATGAAAATGCAAAAACAGAAAATTCGAAAACAGGGTTTCATATTAGAGTGTATTTTAAAATTTATAATTCTTTTACAAGAGAACAAAGTCGTATGTTGTTGTAACTTTTCTGTTGCATACGTAGCTGATTCACTCACGGCATGTCCCTGTTATAAATCCTTACAAAATTCAGAGTTATTAAACTTCAATTCATTCTCTTTATTCGTTACAATTCTAGTACTCTCTTGCAAAGAAGACATGAAGGAACAGGGGCCAATGTTATAAAACTTCTGAAACCTTACCCTTGTAACTCCGTAAATTACTCGTGTAAATTCCAGTGTAGAAATACGTAGTGTTATAAAACTTTTCTCTACTTTTTTACATCGGTACATAAATGTTAGAGTTGGCTAAATTCAACTGAAAGTGGCATTGTATAGCCTATATTCTAGCTGGAACAAGTAATTTGCCGCTAAGCCATTGGTTTAAAGTCGTAAGAGAAGTTTGTTCACTAAGGCCAAATAACACAATTTTTGCGCAGTTCTGAAATTATATATATCTCAACGAAGGTATTTTTGAAGAATACTTCAACGAACATACGTAGGGACATGCGGGAAAAAGTCATCCCATGGTAATCCCATAGGTCCTACGTTTTGGGTTTCCGATGCATTATGATATACTAAAGTGGAAAATGTATATGCCGATAAGAGCGGAATACGCCAGTGGGGCGGAATACGCTAGTGAATTCTCTTAAGGGGGTAGCGCACCACCTTGCCCCGCCTCACCTTCGTGAGCGGGGCCTTTGAAGAATTTGCGTACAATGGGTGCCTCTCTGGTAGTCTGTAGATAACGTCTGGTAGGTCCGCCCCAAGCATGGTTTCTAAAAACTGGTAGGGGGCTTGGGACAAAACCAAATGTATGTCGTAAATCTTGGTGCTAAGTCAAGGGGATAAATCACTCAACAGAAAACCCGTACAGTTTTACTGCTTATTGTACTGTTTTCACAGAAATCCCTAAAACGTGCTACTGTTTTGAGGGAAATTCCGTGCGCTTATTCGAAAGTGGTAAACACCTTTGGCTAATTGTTTGAAGAAACAGTCACACATTCGGCTATACGGCTATTTTAGAGGCCTCATCCACCATTTTGTTGCTTTTACGGTAATTTTAAAGATTAAATTCCAAGAAACTGAATTCTGAGCCTCGTTAAAAGGTTTAGCCATAAAATTAGCATCTATGAAAGAGGACTTTTACCAGGTGTCGTCTGCTTAGCTTTTGGCTAAGTGTATTTAAATCCTTAGTTAATGGTAGCACAAAATGGTACAGTTTGAAAGTGGGAAAGAGGACTTTTACCTGGTGTTGCCAGCTGGTTAAGTATTTTCAAATTAATTAATGGTGGGACCGAATTTGAAAAAATTGTAAGAGAGAACTTTCTTATTGTTAGTGAAGATTTTCGCCGATTCTCTTCAGACTAATTACATAAGTACAAAATACATTGTTAACACGGAATTTATAAATATGAGATATATGAGATGAAAGAGTAGAGATTTACAATACGTGAGACATGATTGGTGGGAAAAAATTACGTAAATGATTTAAAATTTTGGAGAACATGCAAGCAAAGCAATTTGAATATAAATTCCTTTTTGTTACGTAGAGGTTTGCGTAAAGATACATATACAACTTCTTGGAGAGCAAGATGAAGTTACGAACGCGCTCTCCCGAATACTCTAAAATGTTCATCGCTGTAAAGTGCTAAACAATGTCGATTCTTTATGAAATGTCCTAAAATGAAACATTGCAGTTTAAATAACAAATTGCGGGATAGGATGTAGAAACGTAATTTATTAGGGTATTTTGTCAAGACACCTTGTTTCCTAAAGGGCGAATCTCAACGTAGGGATGGTAGATTATGGAGGAACTTATCTTTAGAGTCCGTCCGTGGTAACCACGGATTAAAAGTACTCCTGCTTCTCGGAGGTACAACTACAGCAACATTGAATGACAGATCCGCCAGTAATTCATCCTGTATGCTGATTGGGTTGATTGGGATGATTACCCTTTTCCAAGCACCTCATAATTTAGTCAAATATGTTTTTTCCAAATTCCGTTTGCGGGAAATAGTACCAACAAGGAGTCGATTATGTATTTATTCAATTTTAAATAACAAATACTGTAGCATATTTAATTGGGCCGAAACCAACTAGCAACTTTGGCATATTCGTCTACAACGTGATCTTTACAGAAGTGGAAAGTCCGTCTAAGTTATCACAAAAGCCCTTGTTATGAATAGGGTGCTGTAACACTGCTGCTGTAAATGTCGACCCCTGAACGGAACATACCAGCAAGCAGTATAAACAGGGACCGCCTAGAAGGAGGGGACAAGGGGTCAGGGCCCCATCACTTTTTTAACGGAAAAAAATCTGGAAAGTGTTGAAATAATTCTGCTTGATAAGGGTAGTTCCCACGGGGACAACACCACTTGCCCTTGTCTTGCTAAAAAAGCGCCACTGGATATACTGTGTTTTAGGGAACTGCCTGTTCAAAGAAATTCTTATGTTGTCCAACGTCTTTTGTCTTTAAATAATACATGTGTAACTTATAGGACATTCTTAGTTGTGACCGAAGTATTCCACCTCTGTAATACTTATTTTATATTGATAAAATTAAGCGTTTAACGGTTCTCAGATTAAAGGAAATGCAGACTTTTTCGGGGCTGCACCCCGACCCAATAAGGGAAATCAAAACGATCCCTCAAACCCAATTCCTTTGGTTTGCCCCCGACTTCCAAACCTTCTCCGCGGCTCCTGATTAAGGCTGGTAGACAGAAAGATGCAAGGATGTTGCCCCTCCATATTCCCAGCATAATTCTTGGCCTCAGTACTATTTCCACTTTCTAACACAAATCGTGGCCTGGTTATCATAACCGTACTTTCTGATGTTGTATTACTCAGAAATAGAGTTATTTTTAGTTCGTTTAGAGGGTGGTCAACCCGGAAAATTGGTTACCTTCTAAACGCAATGCGTTATGCATTAATTTGTCTTCACGACAATGACCTTCACCGGTTGCGCGATTCAGCTCATTCTACGGTCAATGCCGCCTGGAATGGGCCATGTGACATTTTACACTAGTTTCAATAATGTGGAAACCATTCAATTATTTCGGCGAGACGGGATTGCTTGCCTTCAAAACGCGGACGCAATGCCACTTGGATGTGATATACTAAAATAACTGGAACTTCTCCAAGACCACGGGGACAGCGTGCAATATGGAATAGAATTTGCCAATATCGATAATACCAATCGTGGACACTATTACTAATTTAGACTAATATTGATTAATATAAGCA
>JAAAKM020006971.1:46187938-46224289 GCA_010016025.2 Alatinidae sp. Z8VKAUB7J3
TTCTATTAAACTAAAACAAGCTCCCTACGCCGAAGAAAACTATATTGCTGTTTTGGTCATTGCTTGTCATCGCTTGTTCTTAACGAAAGTAGCATATCTTCAAATCACTTTCCAGCGCTCACAAAGGTGAGGGGGTAAGGTGGTGGGCCACCCCCTAGAGAGAATTCACTAGCTTATTCCGCCCCACCTGACATTCTTATCGGCATATTCATTTTTCACATTAGAATATCATAATGCATCGGAAACTAAAAACGTAGGACCTATAGAATGACTGTGGGATAACTCTCGCCCGTACGTCATACGTATGTGCGTTGAGGTATCCCTCAAAAATGCCTCTCTTGAGATATAACTTTAGAACTGCGCAAAAATTGTGTTGTTTGGCCTTAGTGAACAAACGTCTCTTACAACTTTAAACCAATGGCTTAGCGAAAACTTACTTGTCCCAGCTAGAATGTAGACCATACAATGCCACTTTCATTCGAATTTAGCCAACTCTAACATTTATGTACCGATGTTAACACATATAATATAAAATTGAACGGATACCATTTTTAGGATTATTTCCAGAGAATGATGAAACTTGTAACCTGCTCCCCCTACCCCTTTGATATTTTGGAAATCCCAAACGCCTTACCTCTCTTAGAGGGCCAGCTTCGTGAAAGCTTCCCAGGAAATGACCGATCAGTAATTAAGTAATCAACGATGTCAATAATTGTGTAAAACTATTGGAGGAGGGAGGGCAGGGGAGTAAAGCTTGGGAAGTTGAAAGCCTTGACTTTACAAGGATGTTTCAAAGTAGGTGTCACTCAGTTCGTTTACGTTGTCATTTCCAAACCAATTTTCAGTATTATTCAACATCGAGGGTACTATTTAATGCATATTTAATGCGTAATGGATATTCTGTTTCCTGCCATCCAGAACCATACTAGGGGCAGATTCCAGAGGCCCCTCCAATCAGAACAGAGTTTAGAGGTACTCTTCAAGATACTGTACAAACGGGAGCTGGGCAAGAGCAGAAAAGACCGAGGTAAATGATGGTGGAAACCCACGTTCTTTTATTCGTTAAAGCTGGTAAAAAGTTTCTATTGGTATAATTTCTATCTGTAAACTTCCACAAATACCATCATTTATGTCAATTCTATTACATACAACGAGATTCCATAAGCTAAGCTAGACCAAAGACATTCAAATCCAACGATAGAATACACCAGTAAAAAAAAATCAACCTAAGCTAATACCATCTGTTGCCGTTCAAATTTAGAGTCAAACTTTTGGGCAATTGAAAACGCATGTTCGCTCAATTTTGGCAATTTCAAATACACATACTGTTTACTTTCAAACAACATTTACCGACGTTGTAAAAACAATCTTGGTTTGCTTTCGTCTTACACCCTTCCCCGCCCTTAGAGCGTAAGTACTTTCTCAATAGCCCCTAATGTTGCCATTAAGCGTACCACCGTCCCCTGCTATTCTCTCTACCCTATCAGTGTATACAGCTAACCCACAATACTGTAGGAATTTTCTCGCTTGTTTAGGGAGCTGTTTCAAGAAAGATATTGAAATTACAAGGGCCTGTTTTTTAAGCAACTGCTTGATAAGTAACAGTACTCAAATTTGAAAAATTAGGAAGCAACTCCAGTACTGGTAGATTTAGACGTGCTGGCCAAATAAGAGCCTAAAGTACATTTTACCAATACATATTTTGTGATGCGTTTATTACTAAAAAAGAGGTAAACCAGCAGCTACTTTCTTAATGATCAAAACATATCTTGCTGCTGTGTGATTTGGTTTATGTTGAAAAGTGGGAGACAATTATTCAGTTAAATTTGTGTTTCTTTCTTGCACTTTTGTTTTACGTTGGCAAAAATGGGTTTCAAAATTAAAGCAACTACTTTAGCAACTTCGGTACCAATTTTGCAATAAAAAATTAGCAAACTTGAGTACTGACCAAAATCGTAAGTTGCTTATAAAAATATTGTGCAATACGCAATGTTTAGTAAGAAAATATATCTTGGACGATAAAACTATAAAATAATGCAAATTAGGAGGGTCGGCTTCCTCTATTTGGGCGGGGGGTGATTTAATTCAATGGTAGCGTAGGCCACTGAAAATGTTCGTCAACCACTAGAGGAGTCATGACGTAGATAGAAAATTGTATAAAAAGTAAATTTTAAGTTGTTATACTTGCCCTATAATTCTCTTCCGAACGACATATAATACATCGGTCATTAATACAAAACTGAAAATATTTCAAAACTTGATATGAGTAATGTGGACAATGACGGCAAACTGAAATCATGTCATCAAATTTTAAAAAGAATCCAATAACTTAAAATATAGAAAGATAAACTTTAGTCACATCTCCGATAAAATAGTTTTTTTAAAATATCAGTTTCAACTTGAAAATGGACCAATTTTAAGGAAGAGGACCCTCCCCCCCCCAACAATACACGCGCGAATAGGATTAAAACGCGGATATCAATATATTTTATCAAAATCAATTAGAATAATTTGTAAGTCCATGACGTTGGTACCAGTTAATCCCGTCAAGACATGGTAACCACCAATGTCAAAATTCTTATAAAAATCATACGAATTATTGTTTTTCAGTTCAAAATATGGATCCATTTGGAAGTGGTTGCAGCGTTCGTTTATGTTCGGTATTACAAAGGCACCTGCTGCAGGGGTGGGGCCATCTTGTCCATCCGTGCCTGCACTCTGCATACAAAACCAGTTATCATCAAGGAGTCTCTCACCTGGATACTTCTTGTATAATTCATCAAACGCCAAGGAAGCTGAAAGGGCCAACTCTTGGTTTCTGCCTCCCATCCCAGTCCCCTGTACGGCCACTGTTGTCTCTCCACCTGACAGAATACATGTTTTCCCTCTTTTCACCTTTAACCTTTCCATAATGCTTATCAAGGGCCGAATATCTTCACTAAGAGGGCGGTACTTGTAAACATCCGGCTTAGCAAACATGCATTCGAACAAAAAAGTCGCTAAAAGTTTACCGACATCCTTTGCTTCTCCCGTCAATGACTTGGTCAACACTATACAGTCGTACCCAGAGTGTTCAGCGTTAACGCGAGCCGCCTCTAAAGCATCATAATTTGTACCAACCAGAAAGTTCTCGACGTGTTTTGATTCCCAATCAAATGGGTCGACATTACGATTACTTTCTAAGCTTTTCAAACGGTCCCGTATACTTTGCGGCAATGATGCCGTTAGACCATACTTCTCTAGAATGGAAGCACATTCCGCAGGCATTGACATGTCTTTTACCGTCGGCCCACTTGAAATTAAGTCTACGTGGTCTCCAACGATATCTGATATGATTAAAGATAAGACTTGTCTTGCCGCCGTCAATTCAACTAACTTTCCGCCTTTGAGCCGCGACAATTTTCTTCGGACTGTATTCATCTCTTGTATCGTAGCTCCTGTTTCTGACAGAGATTTTATTACATCACGTTTTTCTTCGAGGGCTATTGTACCCGCTGGGGCAGGCAATAAAGCAGACCCCCCACCAGATACAAGAGTAATTAAAAGAGCATCTTCGGGTACCCGCTTCACTAAACTTTCAATCAGAACAGCCGCTTGAAGCGACTTTGCATCTGGAAAATTATTGTGCGCTCCCTCGATGACATTGATGACGGACCCTGACTTTAAGTTACCATAAACGGACGAAAAGGCGCCATTTGCTAGGGTTTCCATCAACCTCGATGGAATGCTTATGATTCCCTCCACTAGGTGCTGATCAAGGACCTGGTCAATGGCTACTGCCATTCCTAACACAGCCTTTCCAAAGCCAACTACGTATACATTGTGATCGAGAGCAAAGCTGGTATCTCTAATGATCAGTTGATTCCCATTTACCTTCAATTGTTTCAGCACTAGATTCCTTGGTAGCGTGGCATGTATAGCTGAGTTGAAGACGGTTTTAGCAAGTTCCCTTAGCGACATCTTGAGCTGAAAAAAAAAAAATACAATGAAAATGAAATCCATGTGGACGAGTGATAAGACAATAAACGCTACGCCACGATTTCCCAATGATGACCAACATAAATAGTTCTGCTTAATAACCCCGTGTCAAATAGCACATGTAATGATTGCAACTGTTTTCAACCGTCATGGGCTGTAAATACCAACAGCGTTCACTCTCCAGCTACTCGAATTTGTTTTCATAAATGGCTGCTTTAAAAGAACTAAACTCAAACTGGAAGAAATTTTAAGCAACTCCTGAGTATAGGTTATTATTAAGTGAGCATTTAAAAATTTCTAATTGTGCAGGGAAATTGATTATTATTTTAAGCAAAAGATGATTGGGAATTTGAAACTACTGGTCAACTGTACTCAAAAACTTGGCCGAGTTTCTGTACTCAATATATATTTTAACTCCAATAAAAAATGATAACAACTCTGAAACACATTCGATCAGATATCGATCGTCTATACTCTGACATTCAAATTCCATACTCTAAAACCGAACTCAGTACTCCAAAATCAAACTCTATACTTAAATCGAACTCTGACTTAATTCTACTCTTACAATTCATACTCTTGAGTCCCGAATAGACGTGCCGTCACGGCAATTGATTTTTTGAAAATTTTCAACACAGCTGTGCTACTCCAGCCATCACGTTTATCAAAATTAACAGATTATAGCTCAACACCACTCTTACTCATACTCGCCCCTCGTAATAATTAAAATCCACATGCAGAAGTGTGCTTTTATCTGACGCACGGAGAAGTATTCGGAAGCGAATAGAGAGCAAGCAAGAATGAACGTTGTTGATCTTCTTTGACCATCATATTACCCCATCATAACGTCAAATAGGCTCGAATCTTTACATTTTGTACTGAGTACTTATATATCTGAGTACTGAGTACTTATGTATCTCTGGCACTGATGAAGGCCAGAAACAAAATTGATAATTATCAATAATGTATTTCCCCTTACCCACTGAGGTGAGGCAAAAACATGGCTGGATTGACTTGAAAATTTCTCACCTTAATTACTGGGCATTGATGGTCCAATGGTTAAGGTGTTGGTTTTCAAACCAATGGGTCGTGGGTTGGAATCCCCTCAGCTCCATTAGTGAAAAAAGAAAAGCAAGCTATTGTGGTAATGCTCCACTCCGTGATATATATATAGGCTCATCAGGCTCAAAAGCTAAGGCAAAGATTTTTAGTGTCGATCTTTCGCAAATTCTCCTCCAGTCAGTGGGTATGGGGAAATCAATCAATTAATATTTATTGTGTTTCAGGATTCAATGTTTAGTACAGAAATCGTGTTGGTGTCATGTGGGCTAAAAGACCACAGGTTAATCCTTGTTAGCATAAATTGGCATTTCAGGTTCCTACTTAGAATATGTATGTATGTATGTATGTATGTATGTATGTATGTATGTATGTATGTATGTATGTATGTATGTATGTATGTAATGTCACTCGTGAACTTGGAGTGTTGAGAGACATTCTCTTGAGCAATGGTTACCCGTCACGCTTGGTCGACAGGTGCGTCAATAATAAGCTTGAATTGCATAGGCACACTCCTGAGATCGGGCAGGACAAGTCCCCTGTTTACCTACGCCTTCCATGGATAGGAACGGCTTCTGTCAAATTTGGTAAGTCGCACAAGAAGGCGATTGGTGCATGCTATTTCGCAAGAATATTGCACGAAATAGCAAAAACATTGTGTACTTAAAAGCTTTTTTCGTCTGACACTCCTCAGAGTAAGCCCGTATTGTTGTTCGCATCGAGACCTCAGTTAAGACCAAAACTTAAGGACAAACTACCCACCCATCAAGCAAACAATGTAGTTTACGAATTTAAATGCCGGTGTGATGCCAACTATGTGGGTAGAACGTCTTTAAGGTTGACTGAGATGATCAAACAACGTGCACCCCCTACCCCCCCCCCCCTGTTCTATTGATTATCTTTCACATGGAGATCACCGAGAGATAAACCACTCCAAAGTTAAGAGTTATCGTAGGCCTACGTCTTTGCCTGGTATTCGATTGTTCCTGCAGAAATGCCTATCAATGCTGTCATTTTCATGGAAATCCCGTACGTCTCCTATGGACAGTGATGTGCCCCTCGGAGATGACAAGTGCGCGCAACTAAATGACTTTTATGACAGAAAAGTACCTGAATGGAGAATCAAAGCCCAACTGTCATTTGCCACGATACCAGTCACCATACTACGCATGCGCACTGACCAATGTTTATACATCTGCCATGTTGTTATGGTGGTTGAAGTGGAATGTAAATTTGAAGGCCAATTATCGCTGGTGAATGTTTGTACATTAAATGATGACGAAGAAAATTGATTCTGAGAGTGGACTCAGATGAACCGTGAAGGGCTGCATCAATGGTCGGAAGATGTTGTCGCTACCGGAAGCATTGTTTCTTCTGCTAATGTGTTCAGCTTCTGTAGGAGTGAACAACGAGGACAGATGCTTCTGCGAGGTAAGAATTTTATCCCTCCTGTAAAATGAGCAACTGTTCAAACTAACTCAGTTGGCCCGGTTGTAATCTATGTAATGCAAATTGAGACGTGCTCTATGCTAGTTACATTCGCCCAGGTATCTTTGTGTTATCATATGACCAAGGAATTGAGAATGCAGGACTAGGTGTCTTCGTGCTTAGGCCCTACTTGTTGGAAAATACTAAATAGGCCTATTGCTTATTTCTAATTCAGCTTTTATTGTTCCTAGAATTAATTGTATCTTTTCTCCCAGACTGTAATTTTACGCTGAAGAAAACAAAGTTTAAAATGATTTCTAACCATAGTTGTTGACTGTAAAGAAAGCAGATGACGATACGCGAAGAAGTATGAGCCCAGCTTACTGACGGTTAACTCTTTCACATCACAACAATGTAAATAGCAAACACCAGGGCACAAGGATCTACAGTTCTTAATATTGCTAAAAGTAAATGACGGTTTTCTGTGAATTTTTTTATTATGCTCAATATTTTCTTACGTTACGAGTTATAGGTATACTGGCCCCGAGCACGCATAATGAATATTTGATACCGGTGGACATGTTAATTATTGATAAATTAAGCTTGCTTAGCTGTCTGATGTTATACCTCTACCACAATTGGCAGCACAAAAGATTAATCAAAGGTTTCAGTTTCTATTTAACATTTTCATCGCCATATATATGGGGAGGGCTGATCTAGCTCGTGTTTTTCGAAGACGCTCGTGTTTTTCGAAGACGCTCGTGATTACTTTCCATTTACAGTATCACCCACTCTGAATTGACACCTCCCAATTTGACAAAGTAAGAAAGGGTGGTAGTTATATTCACTTGAATTCCATACAACCCAAAGATAATGATCAGATGTCGAAATTTTAAGTGTTTTACTTAATATTATATCAAAGAGCAAGTATTACTGTTGGTGTACTTTCAAGAGTGAGCGTTCGCAAGGCTTCCCTGTCATACGGTTGTGATCAGTTGCACGTACTCGAATTTGTTTCATGTTTCGTCGCATGTTTGTCTACCAGGTAGTATTTAATACTTCATCTCTTTATCAGTTGACAGGAAAAGTAGAGGATTGTTGTTGCACCGTGGAAACAGTTGATGAACACAATAGCAAGATCTACTCACTCATTTCTACAATAGTTAAAAGAAATTATTTTAGATACTACAGGGTAAGAGGAAAAAGCAAGTTTGACTTTATAGTATGTTCTATCTACACTTTTCATATGCTAAAAAGGGGGAAAACCAAGAATATTTGAAAGTGTTTAGTGGGTCAAAACGTATGCATATGGTTATTGTTATACCTTTGTTGTTGAATTATTGTGTGTATATATATTCTGTAAATATGTTACAGGTAACATTTATACTGAAGAACTACCAGCATACAGAAAAAAATTAGTCTATGGCTTGCATTGGTTCTTATCATTTGTATTTATTGCTAAGCTCTCTATATATGTTTGCTGTTGACATTGAAGGTGAATTGTCAAAATGTCTCTAGCACTTCACTGTACATAATGCATTATAGAGTTCTTCTGGGAAGAGACAAGAATCTTAAACATTCTAATTGCAAGGAAACAGTTAGGAAACATGGCAAGCTGAAGTTCAAAACAGTGAGACTTGAAACCTGCATGCCTTGTAAGGCTTGCACTGTACACAAATATGCCAGCTATTCCCTAAAGCTTTTCAATAAAGGTTGCTTTTCTTGATGTTCATACACAACATGAAGCATCCTGGAAAAGTCATCATTTGCAGTATTTCCTAAACCTTGCTCCCTATGATGCAGAAATTATATCCTTAGATATATACCATCTATGATAATAATTTCAATATGGAGTCAAATTTCATTTAATGCCAGTACTCAAATATATAGTTGCTTAGTAAATGTTAATATAGATTCTTGCTAGATCTTAAGTATATATGAGATTTTGTAATTTTGTCTGGTACAACGGTACTCTGCTATTCTTTTTAGGTTAATTTAAAAAAGAAATGCCCCTTTTGGCCAGATGACAGTAGATGTGGAGTGAAAGACTGTAGTGTCAATGTCTGCAGTGAGGATGAAATCCCAGCAGGGCTTAAAGGAGGACAAGTAAGTTATGGATAAGGAGTTTGAGATAGTGCACTGTTTATACTGCTCTTTATCAACAGTGTAACTTACACATAGTGAATAATTTACACAACATCATTGTCAATTTTGGTTTATCACCTGTCCTCCATGCTTAAATGGCTTGGATATGGTATGTTTATGGGTGATTTCCAATTTGATCTAGACTGTGTTAAGTCCAAACTCAAAATCCTCAGCAGAAAATCTGCCTTTACTACCTCTTGCCATAGCATTTTCCATCTACCTCTGAGCTTTTTTCCAAAAAATTTGAGTCTCTACATTTTCTTATCCTGCCCAATTCTCTCCAAATAAGCTAATCAGCTCAACTTCCTGATTGGAAGATCTTTGATGTCATGAATAAGTAGTGCACTTTTCAGGTCATATGAACATTTTTGTCTCTCTGGATGCCATTATTCATATAGCTAATCATTCTCATGCCACTTGGTGTAAACTAGATTTAACTTCATCCTAGAATCAGTTTGCAATGTGTAACACCTGGGAATTTTTGTGAGCTGGTAACATTATTCTGAGCCTGTTGTAAGAGTTACCGGTATAGTTTAAGTTGCAGGAAAGTGCAAAGGCTTTAAATATGTGCAAAGAGCAGTCCTTAATGTCCGTGCTTACTGCATGCTTGACAGACACATTTATTTAAAAATTACGTAGGAATAGTTAATGATTTACCACTTGTTGAGTGATTTGACATGTATAAAGTACTGAAAAATCTATAGAAAAAGCCAGTCTGTCTTCACACACAAGAATATTAACCTTTTTTTTACAATATCTTCAAAAGACTCTAAAATTTCTTTTTGTGGCAGTTGTTAGGTGCTATGATTTATGGACCATCCTCTACATAATATTGATCTTCAAAAAGGAATGTTAAACAGAAGTTAAAGACAAAATCACATATGGTATATATACATTATAGTATAAAACACATAATCGATTTGGGGCTGCAGTTTTAAATTTTACACCCTCAACATTGGTTGTATTTCTTGTCTGTAGCTTAAGGCTTTCCAGAATAATGAGGGCTGTACTTTTGTATGAAAAGTTATTACAGCCACCACAGAGGGATGTTTGGGTGGGTTTAATATTTTTTGGTATTTTTATATTGAGTGACACAATTAGCAAACCAACAAAAGCTTGACAGAGATTTTACTTTTCTCTCATTATACAGGTTATATCTCTGCATTAAATCTTCCAATTCAGTTCACTGACCAATGCCTCAGTGGTAAAAATTTACCATTTCATCACCCTCACAAGGTTATATCTCACATTCATTTTTTTGTATATGCTCTCACACAATAATGGTATTGACTACCCATGCATGAATTAGGGTGTTTTAAGCAACAGTTGATTAGTTAGAGCAATTTTGGAGCCAGTGACAACCTTTAATACTGAATTTTCCTTTTGAGTTGAAGCATACATGTACTAATTAATGTTTGATGTTATTAGGTTAATAAATGGAGTTCAATCAACAATGCACTTTGTGGATAAAACTCTGTATTTATTATTTTATTTGTAGCCACCACACACATATTCAGCACAAGCAAATGCTAAGGAAGAAGATTTGACTGGCCAGGTAAAGTCATTTCTAATATTGATAAAATGTTTATATGATGAGTTATATATGAATTATAGCAGTCAGCCACCTATGCATTAAAGCATAGAGTTAAAAAATGGACTCTTAACATTTTGATGTTATCTTGGACAGATTGAATCTATGTACTCAGCAGAGTACTTACATATCTCTAGCACTGATAAAGGCTCAAAGCTGAAACACAATAGATAATTATTATTGATGAATTTCCCCTTCCCCACTGAGTGGTAGTGAGTGGACAAGATTGACTTAAAAATTTCTCAGCTATTGAACTTGATGGTCCAATGGTTTGGGTTTTCTTACAATGGGTCTTGGGTTCGAATCCCCTTGGCTCCCTTATTGAAAAAAGCAGGATATTGTGGTAATGCTCCACTGGATAAATTTCTATCTTGACAGTTCTACAACTTGTATATTGTATATGGCAGTAGATCTTATTTAACACAATTAAGAAATTAAAAGGTTAGAAAAGACCTTGTTTCCATAGTGATCCCTTTAAAGAGGTGTTAACTAAAGATTGTGCTAACAAAACAACCACATGCAATGTTGTTGAAGCTACAAAGAAATAAATGTATGGCCTATGCACTCGTCTAGAATTTTTTTAAAACTTGTAATTAAAATTGTTGTGTTGTAGTGCTCCTGGTGAGTATGCACATATTTATAATACTGACAAGTTTGTATAGGTATATACTGCAAAGACCTGAGGTATTTTTTGCACTAAAGCTTATATCATTTTGGACATGATTGCTGATATTTAAATTTATGCTAACTGTCAACAGTAGCACCACTCCAGCACCCCTTGGACTTGATATAGTCCTTGCCTCTGGCATCTATGCTAAACCAAGGCAATCGACTAAATGACTTTTCAACTTTGAACTTCACTATCTTCTCCTCATTTACAACTGCTTTGATCATTTTAAACATGGTTCCTTTATACAACTTTATGAAGACCTAATATTTGTGATTGCAAAAACTATAAAAATGACTTAATTGAAACTGAGCCAAAAATAAACTAAACAATATGCCAACAATTAGGGCACGCATGGTTTTAAATCATCACTTAAGTAGACAACATATTCCAAAATGGACTACACTGTTTGTTAAGAATTATCTTCATAAAGTTGTTAAGGAATCAAAGAAAATATCATACTTCACTTGACATTAATGGGGTCTTACAGTTGGGTCCAATTACGAAATACATACATGACATATTCATATCCAAAATACTGTTACTCCACTTTGCAGGAGACTATCAATCAAAATTATTTCATTCAGGTTGCTATTATAGTATGCAAAAGTTAGTTGATGTGAGCTGTAACTAAATTAAAAAATTAATGGTATAAATCATATTTATACCAGTAGTTCATACAGGAAGCACATACAATTATTAAACCCAGGGACTGTTGACTATCATCCAATTTAATTCTTGCAGCATATCTTATCTAAAGAGGATTCTACAAACTGCAGAAATTATGTGTATTTCAGAACTGGGAATGGTTCTATATATCTTGATACCCAAGCCCAATATTTTTCTGTGTAATGTTTCAGAAGCATAACTTCATTGGGCAACTGTTCATCATTCATTTGTCAGCAATTTTCAAATTAGAAATAACAGAATGAACAAAAATTATGTCACCAACATTGTTCTTGAAATCCTTCCTTGCAGTGCTTTGACCCTCTTGGAGACATTAATAAAACTATCAGGTAATGTTTGGAGCATTTGATACCCTATATATTGTTTCAATATGTGTACTGTATATGCAAGCAGTTGCAAGATGTTTAATATGACTGATACTCTTACACTTGCAACCATGTACTCTAGCTGCTTGTATCTCCATCTCACTTGTACCTCCTTTTATTATTTTTGTCATTTCAATACATTTTTATCCTTACTATCACAAACAGTAATCTCTTACATTTATGAGTTCCACTTCATGCAAATGCAATGAACTGCTGCGTTTACTATGGTTTTCTCCATATTTTTCTTCAACCCTCGAATGCTTCTTGCCATGCTCAGAGTTTTTTCATCAACTTATTCATTATTTTAGGCATCAATACCATATTCCATCACTTACCCACTAGGTCAAGCTTGCTCATGTCAAGCCATATTAAGAACTTGATGCTATTTGCTAACTCCATGTGGGAGCTAGGGTGATTTGTATCCATTCACTCACACAAGAAGAGCAAGGAATAGATAAGAATGGAATTTACTGATAAGTATGTCTTTATTTGGAGTTGATCCATTGCTTTTTTATGACCTTTGATGTGTCTTTATGTATTTTCATAGTAATTATGTGTTTTTATAGTAATTATATTTAGTTCTCTTGCTAATAAATACAATTTTACATGTTTCCAGTGATGAACAGAGACATGAATTTAATGATTGGCAAGAATATGATGAATCAGAGGAAAATTTCTGTGATATTGAAGGTAAATTGATATCTTTTGTTGCAAAGAGGAATATTACCAATGAAGCATATCATATGTCAAGTATGGCCATGTTGGCAACTTTAATTTTCCATTTTTTGAGTTTGTAACCCTTCTTTATCTTCCCTTGTTCAGTTGGCCACCAGGATGCAATTATTTTAGCCCATGTTATACTGTAGGTAGGTACATATGTAGGTTGGTAAGTAGGGAGGGAGACAGGGAGGCTGGGAGAGAGGGAGAGAGGTAGTCCTTTCTAAGTCACATCACAAACGCAAGTGATTATGATCTGCTAAGGTGGGTGCAGAATGATTAACTGCTTGGGTTGTTAAGCTAGTCAAACAGGCAATACCAGATAACTAATAACATTTCATTTATTAAAGAGACTGGTGAATGCCCAATGAAACTAAAATTTTGATTGGTATGGATAGTATTAAACTAGTAGTCTAACCTGCTGAGTTCACAAGTACACACTTAGTGATAGAAGAGAGGATCTTTGCTTTCAACAACATAAAAGTAGCAGCTAAATAGAATTGTTTACTTTTCATCTTCCTCCACTATTTGACATTTTCTCATAAATATATTAGTTATCCTAAAGTTTATTTATCAGGGTAGCTGGAGCAAGTACCAATCCTTCCCTGCCTTTTGATTTTGTCTTTTTGTGCTTACTATTTATGGTTTGCACAGGAGTGATGAGAACGCACTAGTATTCACAGTAGAGTTATCAGTAGAGGATATCATTTTCATTCTAGTAAGGGACAAAGTACAGTTCAACTCTCTGATGCATTTAATGGAAAGTCTGCATAAAGTACGAAAGGTCCACTACTTTAAAATGTGCAACAGCTAACCCTGTTGACAGCAATTATATACTAATTTATAATGGAAGTCACACAAATCATTAAAAGAAAAGTATATATTGTAAGTTTGTATGCTGATAGAATAAATAAGATGGCATAAAGTGGCAATAATTACCACATAAAGAATGAAAAAATATGATCAGAACCATCACTTGATTGCAGGTTCACCCAGCTCTTTATGTACCACCCTTATTGGGTTTAAGGCAATGAGCAATATATTGCTTCATAAAAAATACCTAGAAGCCAAAAATTCCTTTTTGCCTTCTATTCTTTCCAGCTCATCAATCATATACTGTGAGTTCAAGCAAATGAGAGAATACTCATTACAAGATCATTGTGACATGCCCAGACTGCAATAACAAGTTTATTTCTTATGTGAAACGACTACATAGTATGTCCATCTACATTCATTTGATTTAAGTAAATTGAAGGGTAGTAGTTGCTTCTACTAGTTTGTTTTTATGGATTTAATGATTTGCATAATAGAGTTAGTTTGTCAGTGTTTTCTCACTCTTGTCACCTCTCACATCCCTATCTCATTATCCTGTTCATCAATGTTATGCCATTCCTTTTACCTCTCACATTCGCAACTCATTATCCTGTTTGTCATTGTTTTTTCAGTCTGGTCACCTCTTGCATCCCTATCTCATTATCCTGTTCATCAATGTTATGCCATTCGTGTTACCTCTCACATGCGTATCTTATTATCCTGTTTGTCAGTGTTTTCTCAGTCTGGTCACCTCTTGCATCCCTATCTCATTATCCTGTTTATCAATGTTATGCAATTCGTGTTACCTCTCACATTCGCAACTCATTATCCTGTTTGTCATTGTTTTCTCACTCTTGTCATCTCTCACATCCCTATCTCATTATCCTGTTCATCAATGTTATGCCATTCGTGCTACCTCTCACATGCGTAGCTTATTATCCTGTTTGTCAGTGTTTTCTCACTCTTGTCACCTCTCACATCCCTATCTCATTATCCTGTTCATCAATGTTATGCCATTCGTGTTACCTCTCACATCCCTATCTCATTATCCTGTTTATCAATGTTATCCCATCCCTGTCATCTCTCGCATCTTGGAGTCATTATCCTGTTTATCAATGTTATCCCTTTCCCGTCACCTCTCACACCCCTATCTCATTATCCAATTTACCAATGTTATCCCTTTCCAGCCACCTCTCACATCCCTATCTCATTATTCAATTTATCAATGTTATCCCTTTCTTGTCACCTTTCGCATCCGTATCTCACTATCCTATTTAGCAATATTATCCCTTTTCTTCTACCTGTCTCAGGCCCATCTCATTATCCAGTTTAGCAATGTTATCCCTTTCCTGTTACTTCACACGTTCTGATCCTGCTTATCCTCATTCCGTAATCGTTTGTGCCATTTCATCGACGGCAGTTTATATATGTATGATGTTATTATAAATTTGCCGTAACCGAAGGTTTGCAGGAAGATGGCTAACCAGTAATATCTGAACGTTTAGTCTCTGAAGCTTATTAGGGGATATTTCGTGGCCGTTTGTTGTGGAATGATATCACTTGCATCCTTGCTAAACGTTATTGTTGCCTATATGTCCCTCTTTCAGTTAATGATACTGGAATACATCCTCTACCTGGCCTGGTCATTGATTACATCGTTCATGATGGCGCCAATCATCCTCGTTTTCATCCTGATTATCGTCTGCAATTTACCGCCTATTAAAGAGTACAGAGAATGCATCGACTTGAAAAAATACGGTACGTCGCTTTTGTCCGGTGTTACACAGCTTTTATTTCTATCCCGTATTGAGAACCCCATATATTTGGTGAGTTCTCAATTGTTCTTAGTAACGATGTTCTTTGGACGTCCTCATTGTTCAAGCCGAGCGGAATTCTTGAGAGAAATGTAGTAGGTTATTAAGGGTGCATTGATGAAATACAACAAAGCAAAGTGTTTTGTAGATTTCAGTAGTTTGTCGTAGGATGACAGGAGAAAACATCGAAAGTTCGTAAACTATACCGTTTCACCACTCTTCAGGCCTGCGGCAATTGCTGAACACTTACTTTATCATAAAACGTTAATTTGTGTATCACCATCTAGTGGTTTGCCCCTTCTGTTCCCGTTTTTTGATACAGTAGTCCAGTCACTGGCCTCTAAGGTTAGTCTTGTCACCTGTGCCTTTTTCAGTTGATCACAGTGATTACTCCTGACTTGGAAAATATAACAAACTTTGGGGAACGTTGTAATATGGGCAAATATTTGTGTAAGTAAATGAATGGAGGCGTTGGTCTGTTGCCGTATTTCTTGGGTCCCTTCTATGTCTGCATCCGTAGGTTTTCATACTGCCCTTGCAAGCTCTCTTTTCTTCATGCCAGGCAAATGGAGTAGCTCCTGCACGTAGGAAAGGTTCTTGTTTGCTCACCACATTGAGGGTATTTGTTGAAGAAAGTAAACGTAGGTTATATAGGGTGAATATATTTAATATCAAGTTCGATGCTTAAAACATTTGAATAGTTTAATATTTAATCATGGCGTAGACGTCCTAAATGTTTTTCCTTTTTCTTTAAATTTCTTTATTTTGTTGTTTTAGTGTTGTGCAAATTGACTGTATGCTGATAGTTTTCAGAAATCATTCACGGTTAACATTAAATGTGTCATGACCCCCAAAAACACTAGTTTACTGCTGTTTTGCATATGCAAATCACTTCTTGTAGCGCTATTTTCCAGTTCCTCATAAAATCTAGTCTAACAATCTAACACCTGCGTTTAAGCGAGTTAGGTTATAAATGTGCAGTAGAAAGTTCCTTTTGTACCTTGGGATCCCTTAGTGAGGTTTGTATTTCTTTAGCAACTACCAAGTGGCAAAGTCTGTAAAATATGAAAAGATACAGGAGTTCTGACCGAATGGCTTCACGGGATCGAATTACTTCTTTTAATCTAATATTTTGTAAGGAGTTGATCCTTACATTTATTCCTTTCGCTGTGACAGTTTCGATGTCGACATCTGGCTAGGCTTTTGAAATGCGAAATAGAGCGATGTCGTTGTTATGATTCGCATCACGGTGCAATGATGGAACTCTGTAGTGACGTAGGATTTCTTTTTACCCCTCTCCTCTAGTAGTTTGGTGGTCTGGAGTTATTATTAAGTAGTTCAGTAGTCATAAGTGACCAATATAAACAGCAACCATAATATAGCTACTAATGACCCTAAGACTTCCGTAGATCTTCTTGAGGCACAAGGGTACCCAGTTTTTGCTTACATCCGCCAGAGAAGCAAATATTTGGATTTATGTTGCTCTTTTGTTTATGACGCTACCGAGTTCTATAACAGAGATCGTATCGCCCTTGGTAAAGAAGATGATACCTAAATGTATACTGATATCCCTATTCTAAACATTCATCTTACATTTTGCCCCGGTAACTGGTGATTAGTGCCTTACGCGGCATTTTCCGACGGGTGGTGGCATGTCAGCTTTAAAAGTCCCCTTGTCAAACCCCTATCCTCTCGCTACATCAGATTTGCTCGTGTACAGTCATTTTAACGACATTTTTGCCAGTTTTGCACGCCAACTGTAAACGTTCCTTTGTAAGTCGAGATTTTTTAAGTAGGGCCATGGCACCATCCCTGCCTCGGTAGGACAGTGGAACTTGTGATAGACCCTTATTGGAGCAGAGCACCCTAGTGGTAAACAAGGACTAGGTAGCCGGGAGACAAATCGAAA
Organism: Alatinidae sp. Z8VKAUB7J3; assembly: GCA_010016025.2. Taxonomy (NCBI): domain Eukaryota; kingdom Metazoa; phylum Cnidaria; class Cubozoa; order Carybdeida; family Alatinidae; species Alatinidae sp. Z8VKAUB7J3. The sequence goes on from JAAAKM020006971.1 coordinate 46,205,112, forward strand.
ATTAGGTAATCAAAACACCATTTTGACTTAGGCGTACAGGGACCAAGAAACTTAGATACTGCTACTTCTGTGTTACTAAATAGAGTCCCTTGTAGTCGTATAAACGTGGTTTTAGTGCAGTGTAAAATGGACTACTTTTTTTGTATGCAGGCCTTTCCGATCTAATGGAAACTGTCACTGGAAAAGCAAATCTCACTATATGCGGAAAAGCATTGGATCAGTTTTGCACGAATGTGAGTAGGAAGCTCTTGCACGTTCGTCAGTCTTACTTGGACTGAATGTGATTTTGTAATTTTTATCATTATTTATACGTTTATTTATTTATTTATTTCCTTCTGTTTTATTTAACATTTATTTACATATATTTGTTTCTTTATTCTTTTAATCTGTTTCTTCTTGTTTTGATTACCTTATTAGCTGTATATTAAGCCAGGTACTAAGTTCATGTTTACGTTTTTATTTGATCATTTATGTATCTGTTCAAAGTTTTCAGTTTTGTGGGCTCATGATGCCAAAGTTGTCCCTGAAAAGTACTGGTCGGGTTTCTATTCTGACCCATAGAGCATTGACAACTTGTGACGTGAGTAATAAGGCCGATCTAGTTCATGTGAAATGAGTTGGGAAGAGGCAAGCTGTAAAACCTTTGAGTTGATAATACCTCTGTTTGCAAGGCATAGTTAGTCAGAAATGTCAAATTGCTTATGCCTTACAATATACTAGAACATTGTGAGTGCTTTTGGTCCGTTCAGTCACTTTTATTACACTTTAGAGAAGGGGGACTGAACAGTGTCATTATCGAGAAATTCTTTCATCCTCACCGACGAGCTCTCCGCAGTTTGCGCAAACGTGAGCAACTCTAAAAGCTTGTGGAATTCTGCCAGCGTTTTCGAGACCTTGCCTTCTTACAAAGTTTCATTCCGCGCATGTCTAGAGTTACGAACTGTACGAGTGCCTACGGATTACTCAATCGCCCTCATCACACTTCCATCAACAGATCTTTAGGCTGACTGAACAGCCACGAGGTTGATGGATTTTTTCATCATCACCGTTGAGCCCCTCCTGTTTCCTAGGTTATGAATACAGCAGAGCGCTATGCATGTATCGTTTTTCGTTTGTTGTCGAAACAACAAGGAATTAGCCGTGTTATTTAAATGACATTCCGTGCTTTGCGTGAAACCGTAGAGCATAGTTGCCCTTTTACATTGATGTTTCTGTAAAAATCTATTCACATGTTCCGTTCAATGAATTAATTTAGCCGAACCAATCGACCATGTAATAAACTGGGTTAAATGTATTTGTAACAACCGAGAAAGGCTTACTCAATTTGAAAGTGATGAACACAAAATCGAAATGAAAATGTTTAACGGTAACACAGCTAAAGGCTTTCCCCTTGTACTCTACCAAGGTATGTTCTTTGAGCGTGTGGGAGAGTTAGCTCATCTATCCACAATGTACCAAGCCAATCTTAAGGCCATCACAGAACGTCCCCATCCTCCTGTACCTGCAGTAGCAACTTAAGTCTCTGCCCACCTAAGTCATGCTGCTAGTTGATGTTATTTCTCTGCAGCACGCTTCACGTTGTCCAAAGTCTTCCCGTGAACTTTCCGTAACCAACGTGCCACGTTGCAGTCATTGCAGGGTTCTGAGTATAACAAATGACCGATGAATCTTCATCCCCTTAAGGGTACGTCGCCAAGGAGCAGTTAAATCGACGCTTATACTTAGATCCTGGCCAGGTTTATCTATTGCGTCTCTATAGGGGAGGTGAACACCTTAGCCGCACCTTTTCGCCAAGATAATATCCATTGTGCTACCAGGACACATGGGACAGGACCAAGTGACCAGCGGTATAGTAAGACCAGATCTCGGCTACCCTTGCCATGAAAGTTCGTGCGTAAACTGATCTGGTGGCATTGGTGAATAAGACCCTCTGCCTGGTAGCCTAAATTGATGGGCGTTGCCCTTTGACGCCCCAGCTCCCCTCTGTTTATTAGTTAGCCTGGTCGGTAATTTTTCTGTGTATTTAGGGTAATTTCAAAATCGGGCCCACTGCTCATCAGGGGTCTTTGATTGAGAGATTGCAAAGACCCCTTAAGAGAAGGAAAACCCTCAAGGAGTGTTCAAAGAAATTGATCCGAAGAAAATCAACCGTTGTCGTAAAAGCTTTCCTTCGTCGCTTTTTCTTTTGCACTCCATCACTTCTATTTTTGTATTATTTCTTTTGAGCAGACCAAAAACGCTGAAACTCCACTGATCGTTGCGTTAGTCGGAAGTCTTATAGCTGCCCTTGGAACGGTATGTATTAAGAAGTTACAGTTAGTTAATCTGCTACCAAGCCAATTTTTACATGCAATCTTACAGCTGACTTATTAACGCGTACTTTAGTTTCCATAAAGTAAAATAAAAAGCACCCATGTATAGTAGAACTAGTTGGTCTATCAACATATCGATACTTCGTTAAGTCTGATTTTCGTATGGAGGATTTTCGTTGTTGCTCCTCAGTGGTATACCGAGGGAGTATTTTGCCATCCCTCACCCTTTAAGAGCCTGAACCAACTAAAAAACTTTCAATATTGTGAGCAAATGGGGATAATTGCTATTTGAACGGCTCTTGTTCGTATAACGGCGGCGCTAGAATGAGTATATACAATTAAACCCTCGTAAAATCTGTTGCAGAGGAAGGAGATAGAGCTGAAAGGGAGCTTTTGGAGCTGATATGCTTCCCACCCACTCTTTGAAAGCCCTACATGCGCTACTGGTGGTGCTATATAGAATAACGTGTTACAGCTGTGTAGTGTAATTAGCTGGTGGACCATGCTTATGCATACACAGTAACCTTTGAAGACCCTGATTGCGCCAGACCCTCTTCTCTTCTTGGTACTATATTACTTGGTAGGTTTGCACGCCAGTGGCCAATAAACGCGATGATGATGTGATCAACAGCTACTCCGTCCGAGTCTTAGGTCGAATTCTTTAAAATTTTGAGACATTTTTCCAAGCAGTTTATTTCTTCTATAAATTTCGTGTGTTTTTCGCTTCTTGGTTCAGGATAGCTTTTGAGATTTGTAGTTGATTCTAGTTTGTATTTCTTAGTGTTCTCTGTTTATTGATTTTTCCTCTTAAGTTAAAATACCTTGTTGCTTGGTAACAGTACGAATTGCTATTCTTTGTTTTCTCTTGATAGGTGCATGTGTTGATGTGCTTGTCAGCAAACTTTGCATATGTCAACGCATTTGTCAAGTTTAAGAAAGGAAAAGGTGAACACGAGTCTGGGATGGATGAAATGGCCCCACGGATGTGATGATCTTTAAAGGCTGAGAAGAAAAAAGAAAATGGACAAGTCCACGGCAAGTTCATCGTCTTCTGACACACTCAATTTCGCGTCAGCCTCGAAATACCGCACTGATCAGCGATGCCAGGCAGCGTCAATGTATGAGAAGCTCCAAAGGAAGTGCTACCGTTACACGAGTTTCCTCGAGTTACCTTGGTGTAACCGTGGTTCTTTCTTTCATCTTTGTTAAGCATAGCTCCTCATTCTACCTTGGTTTCACTACGGTTCTTTGTTTCATATGGGTTAAAGATAACTCCTTATTTTCCCTTGTTTAAGCATGGTTCTTTCTTTCATCTTGGGTACAGTAAACATTGTTTTTCATTCTACCTTGGTTTAACTACGGTCTTTTATTTCATCTTGGCTGAAGATGGCTCCTCTTTTTCCCTTGCTTAACCGTGGTTCTTTCTTTCATCTTTGTTAAGCATAGTTCCTCATTCTACCTTGGTTTCACTACGGTTCTTTGTTTCATATGGGTTAAAGATAACTCCTTATTTTCCCTTGTTTAAGCATGGTTCTTTCTTTCATCTTGGGTACAGTAAACATTGTTTTTCATTCTACCTTGGTTTAACTACGGTCTTTTATTTCATCTTGGCTGAAGATGGCTCCTCTTTTTCCCTTGCTTAACCATGGTTCTTTCTTTCATCTTGGATAAATGTGGTTCCTCACTCTACCTTGGTTCAACCATGGTTTTATCTTATTTTAACCATAGCTTTTTATACTATCATGGTTTAACTACGATTTCTATCATGGTTTTACTTTGGTTCCGTTCTTTACTCTGTTGCATCATGATTCTTTTGCGGCCTATATGCTGGGTATTGATATTTATCTGAAGATTACGTTTTCCGCCTGGCTCATCTATTGCTGATATTCTCTACCCAGGTATAATTATAGGTCTATGTTTAATCTTAGTTCGCTGCTGCTGCTGCTGCTGCTGCTTCTTCTTCTTCTTCTTCTTCTTCTTCTTCTTCTTCTTCTTCTTCTTCTTTTTCTTCTTCTTCTTCTTCTTCTTCTTCTTCTTCTTCTTCTTCTTCTTCTTCTTCTGGTGTGTATCGTAATCATAGACTTATTGTGTCGTTCTGTTTTAACGGTGGTTTTTAGCTATTTGATATAACCATGGTTCGTTATGCTGTCTTGGTTTAACTGTGGTTTTTTTGTCTATCATCGTTTAACCGTGGTTCCTTACTGTGTCATGATGTAACCACAGCACTTTGTTTTACCTTAATTTGACCATTGTTCCTGATTCTGTGTTCCTTAAACATGGTTCTTTCTTCTGTTTTGGTTTAGCGATGGTTTATTGTTCTACATTGGTTTAGCTATGATTTCTAATTTTACCTTGGTTTAACCGTGCTTCTTAATTCTATCGTGGTTTTACTGTGGTTCTTATTATATCTCGATTTAAGAATGTGGCTCACTGTACCACCGGTAACCCATGGCTTATGCTCTATGTATAACCAATATCATTTTATGTCGCTTAATTTATAGTATCCACCTGGCTGTAATGTGTACTCGATATCATGAAAGTGGAATTACATTTCACATAATGTCAGATAAATGATATTTTATAAAAAAGTTTCGACCAAGCGGAGGTCGTTTAACAATTTTAGGGGAACATATATTATGTTTGACGAAGATTCGTATAAAGGGCACTTTATCGTTGATACATGTATAATAGTATCAGTTTCTGGATTGTACATTTCTGTATTTAAATATATTACTGTTCAGCACTTTCACAACAAACGTTGTCCTTTCTTTTGCTTGCCACTCCTGAAATTTCAGCCTAAAGAATGCCCCCGTCCCAAGTCATCATCAAAGTCATCTGGAACATCCTACACGTTGTTTTTGTATAAGCAACTCAGTTGCTTAGGTGTGAGGCCTCGATTCGGTCCAAAATCTAAGCAACAAGCTAAGCAACTCGAGGCCTCAAATTCAGGAGGGACAATTTTTAAAACGCCTGAAAAACGTTCAGCTCTTTACAAAGCTATGAGCTTCCTTCTTGATAAACTTTATTTTGAGATCAAAATACGAATTGACCTTGAAAAACGACCATGAAAATGTGGAGTGTTTTAACGGTACCTGATTCGGCTTTGAAATTTCACCGTACCCACTAACTGAAGGAGAATTCGCAAAAGATTGACACTAAAAATCTCCGCCTTAGCTTTATTGAGCCTGACGGCTCAATGGTTAAGGCTTTGGTTAAGTAACCATGAGGTCGTGGGTTCGAGCCCGGTCAGCGCCCATAAATTGCAAGCTATTGTGTTAACGCTCCACTTTTTGGAAATTCTATATAATTGCAACGTGTCTGCTGAAATATATATATATATATACTACTTTAATTATTATTAACACTACCACTACTACTACTGCTACTACTATTACTACTACTACTACTACTACTACTACTATTACTACTACTACTACTACTACTACTACTACTACTATTACTACTACTACTACTACTACTATTACTGCTACAAATGCTACTACAACTACTGCTATTACTATTACCTCTACAACTACAACTACCTCTACGGCTACTACAACAACTACTACTATTTAATGCTCTTTAGTACTACCATCCTTTAAGACTAACAGTTATAGTCAGCTTTCGGTGCTGTCACTCACTCACCGCTAGAAAATGAGAGGTATTTGATGTAAGCAGCTTGATTTAAAATATTGTTTGGTTGCCCTTTGATCCTTTGATAAGGTCAGCCTTGATCAAAGGGTTATTTACTCTGCACTGCCTTTTTTTAGGTGACAGGCAGTTGTTAGTGAAAGATTTTCTCTCTAAAAGACCATTGGTTTGTTGCAGTTGTTATGTAGGTCTTTGCGTTTCATTGGTGAAGGTGAAGACTTGGCTGTCGTACGTGAGTAAATAAAAAAGTGCAGTAACCATACGTTTTCCTTTTATCTATTTAACTCAATCATTCCTCACTGTTTATATTTACGATCAACAAAGCATGTTGATGAGGTCACACATAATGCAACAAACATCAATGTACACTTGAAAAGAAAGATCTTAATCTCTACTGATACCCTTACATTTTTCCCAAATTACAGTTTTAAACTAACAATCAATATAAGAATTTGCACACCTGAAATACCAAGTAAACATAATGATATTTTTTATGCTTTTTCGTTGGAATGAATGGTGTTTCTCAGGTCTCCTTTCGTATCGACAATTGTCATTTGCTATAAAAGGACATGTTCCTCTTAATGCCGTTGTTCCCGTTTTTGCATCACCTGGTAAGACTGCAGTTGACTGAAAGGTAAGTGAACCAATCAAAGAAAGTAATACCTCTTTAATATGCTAAAGACCATGCATAACCAGAAAGTACATTGATTGTAGGCCTCTATCTCCTCTTCAAAGTTTTGTGAAGCCCTGCTATGTAGCGTGTTACCCTCGCTTTTAAATGATTAGCAGGGTTTTTCTACTGAATGTAGCCAATCATGTTTTTGGCACAATCGCCTATTTCAAGGTTGAAAAAATAGGCAGTCATAAGAGAGGACCTACTATCATTCGTGTTCTTTCTGAGGCTAGTTGCTTGATGGTCCAGTAGTTAAGGTTTGGGCTTGGGCAGCGTGTTACCGTCGCTTGTAAATGATACGCAGGGCTTTCCTACTAAATGTAGTCAATCATGTTTTTGCACTATCTACTATTTCAAGGTTGAAAAAATAGGTAGTCATTAGAGAGGACCTACTACCATTTCGTGTTCTTCCTGAGTCTAGTGACTTGATGGTCCAATGGTTAAGGTTTGTGTTTGGGCAGCGTATTACCTTCGCTTGTAAATGATTAACAGGGTTTTCTACTGTATGCAGGCAATCATGTTTTTGCACTGTCTACTATTCAAGGTTGAAAAAATAGGTAGTCATTAGGAAGGAGCTACTATTATTCGTGTTCTTCCTGAGTCTAGTGACTTGATGGTCCAATGGTTAAGGTTTGTGTTTGGGCAGCGTATTGCCTTCTCTTGTAAATGATTAACAGGGCTTTCCTACTAAATGCAGCAAATTATGTTTTTGCACTATCTACTATTTCAAGGTTGAAAAAATAGGTAGTCATTAGAGAGGACCTACTACCATTTCGTGTTCTTCCTGAGTCTAGTGACTTGATGGTCCAATGGTTAAGGTTTGTGTTTGGGCAGCGTATTACCTTCGCTTGTAAATGATTAACAGGGTTTTCTACTGTATGCAGGCAATCATGTTTTTGCACTGTCTACTATTCAAGGTTGAAAAAATAGGTAGTCATTAGGAAGGAGCTACTATTATTCGTGTTCTTCCTGAGTCTAGTGACTTGATGGTCTAATGGTTAAGGTTTGTGTTTGGGCAGCGTATTACCTTCGCTTGTAAATGATTAACAGGGCTTTCCTACTAAATGCAGCAAATTATGTTTTTGCACTATCTACTACTTCAAGGTTGAAAAAATGAGTACAGCCAGCCATTAGAAAGGAGCTACTATTATTCGTGTTCTTCCTGAGTCTAGTGACTGGATGGTCCAATGGTTAATGTTTGCGTTTTCCAATCACGTGTGCTCAACTACACTATATCTCAGAGCCAGTGCTATTGTACGGAGAACGGATTGGTCGGCTCCCCATCCAGTTCAAGCCAGCTTGGCCATAAGTGCTGTCGTAGATTTGGGCTTCTGGCACGTATTGTTTATATGCTGTCGGTAGGTGAGTGATCCGGTGGAGCTTGGAAGCGACTAAAGAAATAGAGTATGCTAACATCACCTATCTCAGTTGGTAGAGCACACGCCGGAAAAAGCGAGTCACAAGTTCGATTTCTGGTGGTGGTTGCATATTTTTTCCTTACTTTGGTGACTTTCCAAAATTTGATATTTTAAAACCTGTCTTCTTATCGATAAGTCTTATATACTATGCATTGTTTAACTTAACTTAAGTAATATACGACACGGTAACCCAGGTGTTTGAGGAAATCTTTAGATTTCTGACAGGCTATTTTGAAATCCATCGTGATTTTCAACAACAGTTCGATCTCATCCTCACTCCAAATCAGGAACATATCAGGAAGGCACCGGAGAGCAACTGTCCACGAATATTGGCCACATCTTGCCCAATATTACTTGCTTGAAGAAACAGGATTTAGTATTTTTAACTTTTGATCTCCCCACTCCCATAATTTGATAAATCCTCTCCCCTAACAGCAAAGCCCATAAAGAATGTGCATTTCTATTTGCTATCAGGGGTGCTGTATGGAATCTTGTTTTGCAATTGGTATAAATAGAGTAGTACCATCGAGTGGTGCCAAGGTTTACTCAGCCTTCCATCCTTACGGGGTCGGTGAAATGAGTACCAGCTATGCTGGGAGAGGAGGTCAAAAAAACTTGACTTGGGATACGAGTGGCGCCCACCCCTACCACTCTAGTGGTAGAAGCTAAGGAAAGAGGAGCATTCGTGTTGCCTCCGACTGCGATCGAACTTCAATCACCATCGAGCGACTAAAAGGTCACCTAGCTCAGTTGGTATAGCGCACGTCGCGGAAGCGTGGGTCACGGGTTCGATCCCCGGTGGTGACATATTTTCTATTTCTCTAGTATTCTTTTCAAAAATAAACAGAGAAATAATTCTTGTTTCACGTTAATAGACTTGGACAAGAGCATTGCAGAATTAATACATGCAAGAGCTGATTGTAAAGACTGGCAAAATGTACACTCGAGTATTTGTAAGTATATATCGATAATAAGTATAAATTTTCGGTACACTCTTTCCTTATATTCAACTGATATTAAAACTTTATACAAGCAGTTTCTCGTAAATTCTAAAATATAATTACTTTAGTTTAGTTTATTTAACTACAACAATATGATTGGTGAAGTACTGTATATAGATCCACGAAGGTGTGACTAAAGTATCCTAGGTTCTAATCAATTTACCTATGATATTTAATTTTAATGTTTTTTTTACATTGATTTGAGTTTTTTTCTTTGTCCAGAGCCAGGTAACGCACTTTACATTGAAATATTTATGATACTAAAAAATTCTTTTTATTTACAAAATTAAAATTAATCTAAGCTTGAAGTTCATGGTTGACTGTTTACAGCAACCTCTATTGTTTATCTGTTCATTTCCTTTTACCCAGGGTTTCTTGGTATCTGTATTTGCAATAATCCTTCTTCAGGGGTGAGTATGTATCAATCTCTCCTAACGTTTTGAGAATTACGTTTTAACCTAAAAAATATCAATAGTAGAATGTCTTGGTAGAGAATATTGGCAACAGGTCGTTGCTTCTTGGAAGAAAGAAGTCACAGAGTGTAGTTGGGGGAAAGAGGGCATTACAATCCGTAGTTGCAATTACTCGTACCGTTTCTCAGGTTTTAGGTTTTCCATCGTTCTTATGCAATTGCTCCTCTCCTTTTTTGATCATTCACAAAAGAGAAATTTAGTTTCTATGTCTGAATTAGCATGTCCTTGAATGAGTTGTTTGAATTTAGGCGAAGGCAAAGGTAGCCCCGTACTATTTATAGAGCGTAGGGAATGTGCTATTAGAGAGAATAAAATGTTCTGAACCACGACATTGTAAGGTAAGGTGGGTAGCTCTCTTCTCTCCGCCTTTTACTCCTCTACAGCTGACGTCAGATGCCCAATTTACTGCTGTGTGCGCGGAAGGAGTTTTCAGATTTACGGGAGAGGATAGTCTAAATCCATTAACTTTCAGCTTACTAGACCAGCTCTCTACCGACTGAGCTACGGATCGTTTGACTTTACGGGGAATCTATTATTTTACTTATATTACCAGCTAGGACTGATAATCGAATTTTAAAGCATCCTGTATTTTGGAGAGGTCACTCCCTTCAGCACCTAGGCACATTAAACTTCCTGTTGCGCCCAGCTTATCTTTTTACGCACAACTGTGGTATTTTTATATGCACTGACAACTATTTTTGCAGTACATAAGGAACTTATTAAAAGCCCACAGCTGTAGTTCGATTCAGCGGTTCTCGCAAAGCGGTGGCTACAGGAAAAACCGTAAACATTGATACGTAATAATTCACCGTGAAAATAATTCCAATCACACCTTCCTTGCCATTTCCCCTCTTTTATCTGGGATCACTGACACAAAAAACCTATGTTAGATATTAAAAACTCGTGAACCAAAACGCTTTTGTTCTGCCCCTCCTTTGATCCAGTGTTTTATTCTAATTCAACATACAAAGAGATCAGTACATGTACGACATTATAGAGATTCTATCCATCATGTTCCGTGTAATCGCTTGGCCAATCCACACCAGGTCTGGTACGAATTCACATGGGCCCGTACCCGTGTAAACAGGGGTCGCAGACATATTTCTAACAATCTATGATCAAATCAAATTTAATTCAATGTAATGCAATGTTTGACTTATACTCTTCGTTTTTACGTAGAGTTACGGACACATCTGGACATTTTGGTCCCTGGTCGCATTATGATCGTCCGCTCTCAGTAACCTGTAAAGCAGGTGAGTAGGAACAAGTTTATCAGTAACGATACCAATCCGGGTTTAAAGAAGAAAGTAGGCCTATGCTTGCATATCTTTCGCAGCCAAACTCAGCTTTTGGTGTGATGGTTAACGCCACACACGCCGATGTAGTTATAAAAAGGATTCCTCAAAAAGCTTAATCTGTGTCGCCATCCCTTTATTACTCTATACAATCAACTCACACTTTCATTCTGCCTTTTACCAAAAGGTGTTGGTAGTGATTTCAATTGTTTGTGCTAGTTTTGCTGCCTTAGATTAATACCATTTGCTGTCTTAGATTGATACCATTTGCTGCCTTAGATTAATACCATTTGCTGTCTTAGATTAATACCATTTGCTGTCTTAGATTAATACCATTTGCTGTCTTAGATTAATACCATTTGCTGCCTCAGATCAATACCATTTGCTGGCTTAGATTAATACCATTTGCTGGCTTAGATTGATACCATTTGCTGTCTTAGAATAATACAATTTGCTGCCTTAGATTAATACCATTTGCTGGCTTAGATTAATACCATTTTTTGCCTTAGATCAATACCATTTGCTGGCTTAGATTAATACCATTTGCTGCCTTAGATTGATACCCTTGCTGCCGCAATTGCGCTCAGACGTCATTTGTATAGGCTGCACATATTAGCATAACCTCTTAATTTATGCAAAACATCCGTTTATTCAGTCCTTATTATCACCAAAATTAAGGTATTTGCAGCAGAAGACACTTCTCTTAATGGTTTGTTTTCATTTTTTCTTCCTTTTCCCCGTTTGTTCTATGTTGTTTTTGTTCTATCCAAGTTGTTTTCCTTTTCTCCGTAAATTCCTTTTATATTTCTCTATTTCCTTGACAGACCTTTTCGTAATTCTTTCTTCCTCTTTCTTTCTTTTCTTTTTTCTAAGCATTCATCTTTTCTTTTTGGCATTCATTCACTCATTCCCTTCTCCTTCCTTTTTTCTCATCTTTCCTTCCTCCCCGTTTTCGTCCTCGTTTTTATTCTTTCTTGGTGACACCACTTCTCCAATGACGGAAAAACGTGTTCACACAACATAAATTTTTGTGTGCTACTGATGGAAAGCAACACATAAATCAGTTATCCCGAAAGTGGGGGTCTTGCCCCCCTGAGGGGACTACAACTTTTAAAGAGGAAATGTAAGAGAATAAAGCGATTGGTCAGTCTACAAATGTGATGTAAATTTCTAATTTTATATTTGGTTTTGTTTTTATATTTGGTTTTACTGTTTTATAATTTTTGGGGTAACCTATATGAAGCTCGAGCCCTTCAGGCAAAGAGGGAAGTGTTATTACAATTTTGGAAACCGGTAATTAAAATTATAGTAAGTAATTGGAATTCTTTTATATTTACTTTGTTAAAATGAGTCTATTTTAACGCTGCATTCATCAAAAATTATACGAAAGCCCAAACATGTAACTGCAGTGGAACGTGCCTATAACGGTCATCCAATGGATTCGCCAATTTTTTCCGTTGTAGTGGGGTGGGCATTTTATCAAGGTTTTATATGGATTACCTTATTACGTCATATTAAGCCGCGTATGTAATCAAGCCGTATTAAATTAAGCCACGCCTTAATTGAGCCACACTTGACAAAATTTAGCATCTTAGGGGTTTGTAAATAGGCCGCAGGAGTCAACAGAGAGTTTGAGATATAATGCTTTTTAAAAATACTCCTGCGGTTTTCTCCTCAGAGCTACTTTTAAATCTATGCAAAGGGGTCCAATGGCAGTTCCTTTTCGTTCCTTTCTTTCCTTACAGTAAATTAGGCCGCATTTTAATAAGCCGCGCCATTAATTAAGCCGCGTTTTTATTAGGCCGCATTTTTGAAGGTGCGGCCTATTTAAGTACGCGGCTTAATTTAAGGTATTAAGGTAGATTTAACATTGAATGTCCTGAGAGGTCCCTCCATGGACGTCCAACTGCAAATCAGGTGACTTTAAAGTAACTTGCGATCTCCCTTGTTAATTCTGTGAAGAAGGACCTTCGCAATCAATATCAAAGAAGATATTTTAACTTGCTCCAGTGAGCTGTTGCTTATTTGCTGTTGAATTCCATTTAAGAGTTGACCTCCATACAGTATATGCAGGTGTTTGCTAAATGTAGAAACCTTAGAGATTTGGAGGGGGTCTGAACTTTGGTGGGGCTATTTTGAGTTTAAGGGGCTGACATTACAAGTACTTAATGAAAACTTCCAGATTTTAAATCTTTACAGGAGAATTTGGCTGGCTAACGGTAAATTCCTCAGTCATTCTATAGCCATTATTTGCTACGTTCCTGCCTCTAAGCATAGGGCCCCGTCGCAGAAACTTTCGAGGTTGCTGCGATGAGACCAATTCAGACCATATCCTTCCCCGAAGTTCACACACACGCACTTCGTTTTGTATGTGGAAATTTAGGATAATTTTCGATCGTTTTAGCCATAAGCTTACTGCCAAAATAATCAGACCGGAAAAACACGTAATAAAGAAATACCCGACAGAAATAAAATCGCCCAGAAAAACTGTACATAGCCGGCGGCTAAGTTTATAAGTAAAATGACGAGTTTCTTGAACTACTAGATAAAAGCTTTTCCATGACTGCTGAGGCAAAGCTTTTGCCATGAGGAGCCATAAAATGTTTTCCCAAGCCACTACCCTACCCTACCCTTGACTTTCCGTGACATTGCCCTGACTTGCTCAAGCTGCTGCGATGGTCATCGCAGATGGCTGACTTTCTGGTACGGGGACAATTAAGAGCAATAATGAAAATGGCATTTGAACGCGTTAGGGATGTGACCTTTCTTAAATTCAAATTACCAGAAAGTTAGAAACGACTGATCCATTTATATCAGGAAATGGCAGGTGGCTACTGAGGCATGGTACACTTTTTTCTGATGTTATTCCTGTGGTTTAAATGGTATTCTGTTTACTTCGATTCAGGCTCTGGCTTAAACAATATCAAATCGCAGTATTCACCGCCCCACAGAGACAGGAGGTTTTCTTTTGGATGCTTCATGTGGCACTATGCCAGAGTGCTCAAACCGCATGCGCGATGAGCATTGTATAATGCAAACAGCAATGGTACCATCTCAACATAGAGTGCTCAACTAAACTTACATAAAGGAGCGAATATACTCAATCAAGTGCCCTTTGTGGGCTCATCAGTGCAGCACGGAGTGAAGAGACTGAATCTAAGCTATGAAGCAAGCACGCTTGCAACAAGGCAATTTAATAGATTCATGTGGTACCATGAACATGAATATATATATTGTATAATTCTCAAAGAGTGGAGCATTACCACATTAGCTTGCAATTTAAAGGCGTTGACTGGATTTGAACACACGACGTCATGATTACTAACGAATGCCTCGACCATCGAACCATTCCAAACTTTAGCGTTTGATAGAGTATCTTTTATAAAAATTGAGGCAAAATTCAAAATGTTTGAAAATGAAAAATGAAAATACACGTTAACTACCTTATTTACTCTTAAGGATAGTTTGCTCGAGAAATTTTAAATGACAGTGCTCACTGTAATCCGATATCCATTGGCGAACGAAAGTGTTATGAAACTCGTTTCAAGAAGCTACGCCCATGTGGAAAGTTTCTCACTCCAAGTATTCACTAACGTTCCCTTTAAAAAATATTTTTTGTCTTTTCTTGTAACTTATCGTTCTTAAAATATATCTCCTTAACGTAGCTCTTCTCGTAGCAATACTTTTACCATTTATTTGTTAAGAATCTTGTTATAATTTCTTTGTTAAGCATATCCTCTGCTGGCTCCCTGATAGACTACTTATCTTTCCCGGCGTGGGCTGCAGAATCTCATCGACGATCCAATTAACTTTGTCCTGATTTTCCTTTCATTGATATGACCTAGGTTGGATGGTTAGAAATGCAGAAAACGTTCTTTCATTGCATAGGTTTTATTAAAAATTGAAACAGTACACTTTGCAAATAACAATGATCATTGGGCTGACAATCTCCAAGTTCTCTTTCTGGGAACAGCTCTAAAGTACATACTAACTGATCAATTTTGTATCATCATTGCTATTGCGTTGCCCAGAATACATCGCTTCATGGTCGTTTGGATCGAAATACAAAGTCAGAGTGATTAATAAAGTTAAAGGTCTCCAAACACTGGAGTATTATGTAGTTTCTGTACTCTAGTGAACTGAAACACATAACAGACATTTCATGGCATGATTACATGTCATTCAGATCTGACCACGCTCTCACTCAGATGCTGGTTGGCATATTGTTTCTTAGACTTAAGTTTTCCCTTTCCCGTAATGTATTTAGTTGGAACAACTGCTTTGGTTCTACTACGTTAGCAGGCTAAACACTTATTTCCCTCCTTCTCTCTTTTAAAGTAGTTAAAACAGCCACTGTCAACTCCGGAGCTTAAAGACATTAGTTCCCGCGCCCTTGTCCCCGTTTAACTTTCTGCAAAATAATTTTAAACATAAAAATACATATATGTCGTTAAGGATATCTAAGATGTCCTTATGAAATAGAACGAATACACATAAACGGGAAAATTTATGTGTATGTGATCTTTTTAAGACGATGTAAGTGAAAACTATGACGTTACAACAATAACATTTTTATTGGCATTGTGGCTGTTATTGATCAGTTTAAAAATATTGCAAAGGTTAATAAAGCTTATTTCAAATGGGTACCATTTTCTTTTTGAATATCCTGTAATTTCAGGACGAGGTAGTCTTATTAAATGAGAGAGGAGACAGAGAACCAATGTTTTGTCATCCAAATCATCACATTATCAGCTAATGCTACCCTACGAATATGATACTTTAAGGATGACAAGGAACCTATACGTAACAGCCCCACTTCCATTATCACGGGTGCAGCAATAGAGAATGCATGTCACATAAAACACTGAAACCACAGGACGAGGTTTTTGAGTTCGCATGGTAATTGGGAGAGAAGAGCAGACAGATGAAGGGAGGAACTACGGACGTTAAAAATCTTGAATATTCACTCTCGTATTCACTTATATCCGAAACCATCAGGAGAAGGGAAGCACAAAATATGAAAGCTCACTGACAACTAAACACCACTAATCTTTTTTCATCAGAACTAAAAGTAGTAACTCATTAGCTAAAGCGGTGCAAAGGTTCCATCAGTGGTGGCAAAACTGCAAACCGTTGTGGAACATGGATATCCATCTATTTTTTCAAAGGTGCCTCCAATAGAAGAAAGCCCCCCAAAGCTTCAAAAATGCCTCAATATTTCCTTCTAACAGGAAGGCTATACTATGGAAATAAATTGTTCAATCAGTCCCCTATCAGTAGTTTGAAGGTATTAATCTCCACAATTCTGTGGCAGATAATGATAAAGACGCTGGATTAGCAGAAGCCACGGAAAGAGGGCGGATTCCGACTAGGATCTTCATCAACTGACCGTATCCACGTTATCAGTTAAATCCAGGAGAAGGCCTTAGAATACGAGATTCCACTTTTCTGGCCTCTGTGGATTATCAAGAGCCTTGGGTTCCATAAAGTTTAATCCAATATTGACGACATCGGAGTTCATGCATCTTATACAGATGATATGTCTATACGTCCATAAACAAAATTAAATTTTTAGTAATTTCTTGGCTTGAAGCAAGGAAAGACAGTTTTCCAATTTGTATTTTTACACGATGCAACGTCGATGTGAACTGGTCATCCACTTGGCAAACGGCATCAGTAAGTATACAATCAGCTAACTTTCTAGCACGATACGTTTGGCATTGTCCGTTTTAATTCTTCACAAGACTACTTTTGTTACTGCTGTCTAGAGGCACAGTTAAGGATTTTTCTTACAAAAGTACGATTTTCATAAATGTCCGGTATTAATGATAAACTGCTAATTAGAAAGACCTTTAACCCTTGCACAAGGAGAGATTACATACTTCGTATGCTCATCAGTACCAACATGATGATTGTCATGTATGGGTGGGCAATAATCCCATTTTGGAGGACGATTCAAGAAGCTTTCATATTCATTGTAAGTCAAAACTGCAGGACTATGAACACTATGTAGGGAGCAGCTGAGATCAGAACATACGACAGACAATAAATTGTTGAACCTTCATGTCACTACATGTATGGATCTCACGTACTATAAAGAAGAGATTAAGCCAACTAAAAACCATTGATGAATTAATTTTGGATCACGGATTGGAGGAATTTTGTCCCTCTTCTTTCTCACGGACGCTACAAAAAGTGACAGCTTTTTGTATCATCCTTTTGCCAACCAAGACCCTCGTCGTACCTAACGCAGGATATACTATAAGAACTTTAATCTAGAATTTTGAGCTTCCTAAGATTTGGTAATGATATTTTTTTCTGCATTAAATTATCTTTTCTTGATGCTATACACCCTACCCTAACATCCACCTCGAGTATTCCTAGGAACAGCAACTTTAATGTTCGTGCTCAGATGATATTGAAGGATTTTCACAGCTGGAGGGCCACTAGATAGCCCTATCCTTTTCGTACTAAGTAGGGCTAATATTATCTCATAATAAACGTTTTCTTTTCGTCATAAAGAGTTTCGTTGAAATCCTCAGGTTATTGAGAAAAACTAAATCATTTTCTCTAATACGGAAATGTTAAGGCTATTTTTTTACATTTATGTTTCTGCTCTTCAAAGTATTTATAAAAGTTACCTGGAAGGAACAAAAACTCAAGTTTATGTTGACGAACTAACGTAGGAGATATTTTCCTTATTCTACCTTCTCGCTTTTCCTTAGCACATCGGTAATAAAAGCTATTATAGGAGCCATTTTAACTGTTCACTTCCAAAATACCCATCTCCTCTTTATTCAGGAGGAAAGCACACCACCAATGTTTTGCATTTTAAAAGATGTTAAAGAAAGACGCCTTCACCGCATGCATAGGATTTTAACAAAGAAGCACCATGACAGAGTCCACAGTAATTTTCTACTTGGCTAACATTGTAATTCGGATTTCCTGTCAATAATGAAACAACATGAGTGGGCTTATTTGAAGCTTAAGCTTATCTTGACTGATTTTAAAGTAAAATGATCACATTATAAATCAGACCTAGGGGAACTGATTACCTGTGGGTATAAGATGTAGGGAGACGAGTAGAAACTAAGTATTTTCTAAATGGAACTGCACGGTGATCTTTATTGGTGTCTTTCATACAATTTTGATCACTGAGAAGAGAGGATTTAAAAAGTTAGTTTTTTAAAAAACACTAAAGAAATAGAGAATATGTCATCACCTGGGATCAAACCCCTGACCCATGCTTTCGTGACTTGCGCTCTACCAACTGATTTAGGTGACCGATGTTAAAATACTCTATTTCTCTATTCGCCACATTAGCTGGATGTCGATGTCCACTGGTGGATGATCGGGAGCTAATGAAGCGACTAGAGATTTGTGGAGAAATGGAGTATGTTAGCACCGGAGGTCACCTAGCTCAGTTGGTAGAGCGCACCCCGCGTAGGTCACTGGTTTGATTCCCGTGGTGACATATGTTCTATTTCTCTAGTGTTCTTTCAAAATTTAGATCACCATCAAAGGTCACTTGGAAGACTCTGTAGCAATCTGAGAGAAGTTACAAACCAGATTTTCTTAAGAACCAATCAAAAAGAAAAGGAGATGAATTTTTTTATATGAAGCAATTAAAATGGAATTCGAATTAGAGTTTACGACTTATTTTGGCTACAATATCATCTCTCGTTTTGAGATTTAGATTGAAATAAACTGCTTAAAATCAAATTGTAAGCAGTATGAATATTTACGAGAGGAAAGACTCGTAAAAGTAAGCAGTGGTATATGAACAGCAAAAGGTAAATCAAAGAAACTGTGCTAATCGGGGAAATGCCAGTTGACATTATCCATTCTCACATTTTAAGGAGTTGCAAGTGTTACTTCGCATTTCACATTTTTCTTTTCTCATCTGAATTCTTCTCTCACAAATACGGAGAAATCAATGGATTGAAATGTTGAAGACGCAAAACATGTCATTCATCAGGCTGAAATTTTTGCCACCACTTTAAAGAAGAGTGCTATTTTCACATGCAAATTTCCTTATGCAACTTCCCACGAATTGTTGCATACGTCTGGTAAGACCAAAATGTTTTATCAAGGTTGCATGTGTAAATGAATATGCGACTTCTTGCAACTTTTATGACAACAGTTGTGAGCAGCGGCGATCTGAAGTTAGAGTCCAGATCCTTTTTCAATTGAAGTGGGACAAGGTCGCACTTTACTAGCCAATGAGATTACTGTAAAATATCACGTGATTTTCACACCATCGGTTCTTCATGTTGCCAGTATTGAAAACATGGAAGACAAAGTGGATGTGGGTAGGTGACAGCCCTAATATTCTCTGCTACGTTGTGGTTTTCC